>CM042846.1:35529302-35849302 GCA_023653725.1 Bungarus multicinctus | reverse complement strand
TTAGAACCTCAAGCTCAACAGGTGGCAGCATCTCTCTGGCTTGAAGCAAAGCAGGTGGGGCCTAGTTAGCAGTTGGATCAGTGGTGTCAAACTCATGGCCAATGGACCAGACGCATCATGTGCTGGCCATGCCCTCCCCCGGTTTAGCAAAGAGGGGAAAGTCACAATATTAAGGAAGGAAGGAAGGAAGGAAGGAAGGAAGGAAGGAAGGAAGGAAGGAAGGAAGGAAAAAGTTCTGCCTTCAATCGAGGACCTGTATACTGCACGAGTCAAAAAGAGGGCTGTGAAAATATTTACAGACCTCTCACATCCTGGACATAAACTGTTTCAATTCCTTCCCTCAAAACGACATTATAGAGCACTGCACACCAGAACAACTAGACACAATAACAGTTTTTTCCTGAAAGCCATCACTCTGCTAAACAAATAGTTCCCTCAACACTGTTCAACTATTTACAAAGTGTACACTACTATTATTGTTAATCTTCTCATCACTCCTTATCACCCATCCCCTCCCACTTGTGACTGTAACTTTGTTGCTTGTATCCTCTGTTTCCTAGTATGATTTGATGTTGATTGTACCCTATGACTATCATTAAGTGTTGTACATGATGATTCTTGATTCTTAACGAATGTTCCTTCTTTATGTATACTGAGAGTATTTTCACCAAGACAAATTCCTTGTGTGCCCAATCACACTTGGCCAATAAAGTATTCTATTCTATTCTAAAAGCTTGAAAAGGGTGCCACTGTTCCTTCCAAAGACAGCTAGCTCACTCTTCCTAAAAACTTTTCTAATTCTTTAAAATGCTTTTCTCTCATGCATTCATATCCTGATCAATTCTGATCCATTGCTACTTCAAACAAGATGACACAGCTTATGCAAGTTTTTGTAACTATCTTTTTTCCAAAGTCCAGGTGAGAGGAATACACCTAGCAAATATTCCAAATTATTATCACTTGTTTTGGAAAAACTAACATCTAAAATTGTCTCTAGCCTATTCCCACTTTCTATTTTCTTCTTTTGTTTTTCTCTTTCATCCTCTGAGAAATTTACCTGCCTATTCTTTGCTCGGTTTTCCAATTTCTCCTTGTCATTCACAGCTTTCTTCCCATCTTACTCATTATGAGCTCAATCTTTTTAACCATGTCCATAGAAGATTTTTTTCCAGAAAGTTATTAAGTTTCAAAGCACTAGATTTCCTATTCTATCTTTCTTCATTTCTTTATTGTATTAAATTTCAAATAACAAAGTATTTTTACATTACTATAACATATTGCTTAAATTCTAAAGGCCATACCTACAAATATATACATTTTAAAAGGTAATAATATCTTTAAGTTATACGAAAATGTATTATTATCACCAAATTTTAATTCCCTTGAATATTCTCTAATTAATTGAAGCAATGATATATATTAAGAAGATACTACAAAAAATCAGATACAAATTTGATTTCCAACACTGTATGATATAGTTGTTGGTTTGGCTATGATGAACAAAGTATCAATTTATTATATTGATAAATAAGAGATACACTGTATAATGCAAAGAACTTTATACTGTAAGCAAATGTAAATCAAGATATGGTCTTTCCTGTCAGTTTCAGACTAAAAGGAATTAGAAGTAGGAAGAACCAATACCACTAATAATTTGTTTCCCCACCCCCAAGTTCTCATAGCACTGAGAATATAGGAAAATGTTTATCGAAGATAGACATAAAAAATATTCTACTACATGACTATATTTGCTGCATACAACTTTCTCAAATCCATTCCTATCTGTGTTTTCTGGTAAAGCTGAACTTGCCTATATTACTTCCAAGAATAAAGAACTGCAATTACAGAGAAAGAACCAATGAGACACACTATTTTCATAAGTGCTCAAATAGCCAATTAAGTAGCTACATGACAAGTGCTACGTACATTTTAGATAGTTGCATTGTTTCATTACTTAGCTTGATGTGTGTTTCTTTGTCAGCTTTCTAAACTGTATGGATTTACAACTGGTCCCTCTGTTCTCCCGATCTCTGAAATGGGAGCAAACCTGATATAGTCAACAGCATAATGAAAAACACATTTTTATCAGTATTATCAGCAACTGGTAATCTATATCATGCATAAAGCTAACTATTCTTGGGCGAGTGTCTGTGATTATATATAGCTTTCTCTCACCCTCACCCCTACCCCCATTTATTCAGAATATTTTTCAGTTACACTGTGTTTGGTAAATATGCTGGCACTCAGGTTGATAGCCCCAGGTGCCAAGCACATGTGCTTGTAGCTACACACTTGGCACCCACAGATAAACCTTCCTTGTTCCACTCTGATGATATTTTGCTTTTCATGTAATGTTGGCAATGGAATAGAGTTCTTATTATTTTAATCTCAGGCGAACCTTCAACACAATTTAATTTTAACTAGCAATTGTAATTCTACATTCATATATCAGGAAATGTGCTGGCAATTTATGAATGGGTGTGGAATGTAAGACTAAAATCTTCACGGAGGTTAATCGTTCAACTAATATTCCAAGCAAGAGTCCAGGGATTGTCTTTCATTGGAGAACATCTGGGTTGCAGTTCATTTAGATTCACTTGGAATGTGTTTATCACATGTGATCCAAGATCTTTAATCGGTACTCCCTCCCTAATCTTTTGACCAAAGATTATTTCAAAGCCTACCTTGAAAGTTACATTTGAGTGGTTCTCTATTGATTATATTCTAAAACATCACCCACCTTTCCCTTTTTTTGAAAATTCTGAGGTAAAAAAATTCTGAGATAACATTCTGAGGTAAAATGCTGGGATAAAACAAATAAAACACCCTTCATGTTATCAGTAACAGCATTGCTAAAGTACCCTTGCCTTTGAATCCATGTTGCTTTAAGAGCTGTAATGAGTGTTATTTTCTTGAAAACAAGGCTCACTGAAATAAGATGTAAAACACAAAATAGAACAGTCTCGTATAATGTATTTTGATTGCAGATAGTAGTAGGAGCTTGCTCTTGACTCCTTGATATATTACCATTGGATTAAAGAAATTATAGCCTAAGCATACAGCAGAAGACAGTATAAATTTTACAGCTCAGAGGCCTGGGAGTTATCTCAAAACAAGTCTGGCCATACACTGCCCTTAGCCTCCATAAATTTTGGGTGAAGCAACATATTTAGGGATCTAAAGAACATTTTTTGAAGCATGAATAAGATTTTCCTCCACTGGTTTTTATGTAAGAAAGTGGATGCTTTGCTTGTTTTATTCAGGAAACATCAACAGTATTCAGTGTTTGTATCTATGCTCAAGACTGTGCAGCCAGAAGTGGCAGAGGTTAGGATAGGAAAGTGGGCAAGGCTAACATATACAGGGCCAAAAATGTGACCTTTGACTCACAGGGACAGTATAGGTTTAATCTTTGCTTCTTATTATGCAGCTGGGCCAGAGGTGGTATTTAGCAGGTTCTGACCAGTTCTGGAGAATCGGTAGCAGAAATTTTGAGTAGTTCAGAGAACCAGCAAATACCACCTCTGACTGGAGATTTTACAGTATCCTTCCCCTGCCACACCCACCAAGCCACACCCACAGAATCGGTGGTAAAACATTTTGAATCCCACCACTGAGCTGGACTTGTTCCCAACATTTGGTGGTATATTCCAAACTGTTTTACAGGAAGTACAGATTATGTAGCAAGTTGGATGGGAGTTGTGAAACCCACATAAAATATCTGGAAGGGTCATTTATTGGCCCCTGTTATAATAGTAGAGTGCAGAAGCACAGGCAGTTCTTGGAGCTGCAAAGGTAGCCCATATAGCACCACTGCTCCTCAAGCTGCACTGGCTGCTGGTTTGCTCCCAGGTACAATTTAAGGTGTTGGTAATCACTTTTAAAGCCTTTCATCACATGGGTCCAGCCTACTCGAGTGACAATTTCATCCCACTGGGACTGGCCAGCTTCACCCATGCTGGCAGAGGCGGCATGCTGCGGGACCCATTGGCCAGGGTATTGTTCTGCCCCACTCACATCAGTGTGGTTTATAGAGAGTTTTATTGGTATTCCCCAGCAGTTCTCGTCACTTGGCCTCAGAACTGTCTCAAATAAAGCCGTCCACAAGCAAGCCAAGATTAGTCCACCAGGCAATGGCCAATAGTCCATAAAACAAATGCAAAGCTGCTCCAGCAAGTATGTCCACTAAACCAAATTAAAGTCACCAGGCAAAACTGAAAGTACCTTCACGAGAGCTCATTTGTCAGGAGAAGTTCAAAAGTCCAGCAGGAAGCATGAACAAACACACAGCCATGAATCACACTTAGCAACACCTCTCTCTGCCTGCTGTGTTAAATAGTTTTCCAGTGCAGCCCATCAAAAGGGATGGAGCCTTCTCCTGAGTAATCTGGCAGGCCTCTGTTTCTCTGCCCTGCGTGCTTTGAGATCCATCACAGAAAGCAGCTCTTCCCCCTCCTCTTCACTGCCTTACAAGCTGTTCCCAGCCACAGCCTGCAGTTCTCTTTCTGTGGCAGTTCAGGGTCAGTAATTAACCCCGTTTCTGACATGCCAGGAATGAGCTCATCTTCCCTTGAGCAGGCCGCCAAGGAAGAGCTGGAGGAGTCATCCAAGGAAGACATGACAAGTATTCCAGCCTGTGGGATCCAAGAGAAGGGCCTTCTCTGCCATTGCTCCTGTCTTTAACATCTACCCTGACTGAGGTCATCTCCAACTTCCAATCCTCTTGATCTTCTGCAAGAGCTTAAAGACCTGGCTCTGACAGGTGCCTTAGGGTGCTAAAGGAAGGTCTTCACATTGGGGGCTAGTTGATATATTAATAATAAAACCCACCTCCTCCCTTGCTCGCTCTCTCCCTGTTTTTTAGCTACGTCTGTGTATTGTATGTTGTATTTTTTGTATTTCTATAATATTTATTTCTATAGTTTATTCTTTTTAATATTGTAAGCTGCTCAGAGTTACCCTGTGCTAAGATGGGCAGCCAATAAATTTAATAAATTAATAAATTATAAATACTGACTTACCGGTAGAGAAGGTTAAGTCTTTTCAGATTTAGTCTCATTCTTATAAACTTTTACCACAAGCAATCCATATTTCCCTTTTCATTTATACTGTTATTATTTATGTTTTACTTCTAATTATGGCATTTCCCTACTGCCAACTCTACAAGGATATGTGACAGTTTACAATATCTCCATATTGTGTTGGAATCTCCAGCTGGACTGGAGGGAAGTCAGAGGGGGGTTGCTCAGTTTAGAGTCACATTGGAGAGCAGCAAGGGGAACAGGTTAGACACCCCCAGAATCCTTGAAGCCTGATCTTGTTGTTTGCAAGTGAATGCAGTCAGTCTGGCAAAGTTCTTGTAATGTATTTGACTAGCAATAAAACCACTTTTGAGACCCTTCATGAGTGCTTAGTTGCTTTCACCTGACAATATACCGTAGATCCATAAAGTAACCACATAAAATCACTAAAATGTATCCATTAATCCTTCCCTGGTGTCCACTCTCCCAGAAACATACTACAAATTATATTATGTTGGACAGGTTTTCAAGATTATGTTTTTCTATTCCATTATAATAAAGACCATTGTTGGAATCCCAGCCATGGATGTTCCTTGATTTTACCTCAAAAGGTTGATATCCGTCTTGATTGTTTGTCCACATTCTCTCTGCCTCATTTTAAATGAAACAAATTCAAGGTGGTATTATTTTGAGTTTCTTCCCTCTTTCTCAGTATTGATTTATCAAATCAAATCTTTATTAGTCAGCATAACAAAATTGAATAAAGTTTGATCAAAGTTCAATTTTAACCGTTTATTAACATTTATTCCTTCCTTATTTCTGAGATCAGACTCTCCACAACCCAAGGCTTCATGTAAATATTGAAAAACAGTGGGAAGACAGACAAGACACTAGAATATAATATAGATGATCCAGAAAAAGACCATATCTGGTGATTTCAAAAGATACTGAGAGATTAAAAAGGACAGAAAGATTTCAGTGTTACCATCCAACTCCCAACTAAAGCCAATCAGAGTAATCCTTGCTGTTTGTAGCCCATGTCCATGTCTGAACCATGCCTGAAAGAAAGCCAGATTATCCATTTCATCAAGATGGCTTCCAGGTTGCTTCCATTTTCTCAATGACCTCCTTTAAAAAGGGAGGATTGGAGACAGTGACTCATATGAAGATTTTGTTAAGATTTGCACTTCAGTTGAAAACATGATTTTTTTGTGTAGGAAGAGGCTCATGTGGAAAAAAATGGATTTCTTGTTTGAGGAGAATTGACTAGGTAATTTTGGCAATAGTAGTGGCCTTTTTCAAAAAAAAAACAAAATGAAACAAAACTGATCATCTTCCACCCATTATTTCCCACCTCATTCAGAATAAAGTTATCTCTTTGTGGGGAATGTTTAGAGAGCCAATGAAAAGGTCAGAACTGCAATTCCCACAAAAAAAAATTCATACTGAAAGTTCTCAGGTGGGAACTTTTAGCTGAGAACTAAAATGAATCACATTAACAATTAAATAGAAAAGATCATTAGAATTGACCCAAATAAGAAAAGATGCTTACCAAACAAAAGGTTACTCAGTCTGTGGTCTGGATACATAGCTTCTAGCAATCGATGAGGAATTTTTGTGCTTCTGCCTAATATATAGATCAGTTTGCTGCTAACAGTGAGCATATATGTGCATATCCGTTTCTCTGAGCAGGAGGAATAGTTCTGCAGAAACTGCCTTAGAAAAATTAATCATATAAAAGAATTCAATCTGAAATTTAATTGGGAGGGAATGAGGGCAAGCCCCTCTTTAGCCAGAAATGAAGTTTGATTTGTGTTTCATTTCCCTTTTAAAATTTGCCATATGGAGTAGGTGTTACACTTTTAAAAAATTACAAAGTGACTGAAGAATCTTTTAAAACTTACTTCATTATAATCTGGCTACAGTGTATAGCCAGATACTGCACCAAAATGGATTATATATAGCTATACATCTCTGGAGGAAATGCATAAAGCAAATAATTATGGACGTTGCCACTGTGAGGCTACATTTGATGGAAATATTGAATTATATAATTCATCCCTTTGCCACTCCTACTTAAGAAGTTTTCTTCAGATACCTTTTAAAGTTTGCCAAGATGATTTTGTTAGTGCAACATTTATCTGCTGTTGTTGCTCAGAGGTTTATCTGAGCCTCATTGGACAGGTAACCAGGTCCTTAATTTTCTTCCTAAACCCCAGCTCTTATTTTCACAAACCAAATGCATTTTCATAATCAAATGGATCACTTTCTCTCCAGCCCCATTTTTTCTAACTGCCAAAACCTCCTGTTCCTGAACTTCCAACATGCTGCAGAATTCAATCAATGAATCTCTTGACTCAGATAAAATAAGAAAGGGCTCAGTTAGACTGACTACAATTAGCTCCTCAGCTGATTAAAAATGTTATATATATATGATCTCTATCTATCTGTCTATCTATCTATCTATCTATCTATCTATCTATCTATCTATAATCTTTCAGACTAAGACAAAGCTCTTTTATTCAGCAATTTGTATATAGAGAAAGCTTAAATCCCATTAAAGTTCAAATAAAGCACAGCAATAATCCATCTCCCCAGAGGTGATATCAACATTGAAGTCATGCTGATAATGACTAAAGCAAATTTTATATCGGTTGGCCCAGAGTCTGAGAAAGTCAGGACAGCATTTTTCAAAGTATCCCAATTCACACTCCATGAGTTTATAACAATAGCAATGCTCTTGAAGCTGGGGAAGGACACTTCAAGAAATTAAGCACAAATCAAGCAGCCTCAGTTCTTCAAGAACAGCAGGCACAGCAAGCTCCTGAAAAATAGCCACTTTCCATTAAGGCTAGGCATCCTAGGCAGGATGTTTAATCTTTAAAATATATATGTGGAATTCATATGGCTGCCCTACATGGACAATTGTGCCTCTGAGCAGCATACGATCTGTAAAACAGTGACAACAAAAGCAATTATCGTTCAAAAAAATTAACAGGTGACAGGAACTCAGATTCTTATTACAGATAGTCGACGACTTATGATTGCAACTGAGTCCAAAATTTCTGTTGCAAAGCAAAAACAGTTGCTAAGTGAGTTTTTCCCCTCTTTATGATCTTTCTTGCCACAGTTGTTAAGTAAGTAACATGGTTGTTAAGTGAATCTGGCTTCCCCATTGACTTCACTTGTCAGAAGGTCACAAAAAATGATTCCAGGACCCTGGGACACTGCTACTGTCATAAATACCATCATAAATGCATGCTAGTTGCCAAGCATCTGAATTTTGATCATGTGATGCAATGGTTCTCATGTGACCACCATGATGCTGCAACAGCTGTAAGTGTGAAAAATGGTCCTAAGTCACTTTTTCAGTGCCATTGCAACTTTGAATGGTCACTAAATGAACTGTTGTTAGTCCAGGAGTCCCTGTGTATTCTTCCAAGTGTATTATTTTGTTTTGCATTCTTACATTGTAAGGGTAGATAGTCTACATCAGGGGTCCCCAACGCCTGGGCCACAGCCCACTACTGGGCTGTGGCCACAAAAGTGGCAGGCAAGCATATGAGCGCAGCTCTATTTGTGTAAGCAGCAGGCATGTGTGCCCATCGTGTGCGCACACACACACTGTTCACATGAAACCATCCCCTCTTACTTTTTACTATTCTGCAAAGCCAGAAAGATTGAAGACTGCTGGTGTACACTGGTATTTCTCAACCTTTAAGTTGAGATGGGGAATTCCAAGAGTTGAAGTCCATTTATCTAAAGATTGAGAAATACAGGCTGTAACAGATGTGAATGGTTTCTTTTTTCGTAGCCATTTCAGTCTGTGGCTTGGTCATATGAGTGGAGTAAAGAGGGTAGTAATCCTTGCCCTTGTATCATATTGAGGTGACATGTATACGGAGGAGGAAGAGAAGGAGGAGGAGAGAGGGAGGGGGAGGAGAAGGAGGAAATTGTAATTATGTCTGTCTGAGCAGCAGGAAGTAAGCTGATATGATCTTACTAATATGGAGCAAGGATTCATGCTGTGTGAGATATATCCTAGAGAAAATAGGAAGCCCCCCTATATTACCCAAAAGAGAAATTTTGAGTTGGTTGACACAGTCATGCACTACCCGAAACACTGATAAGGACATTAGACTAGAGGGTAGATGATTGGTAACATAGGCCACACACACATATATATCACAATACCCCTAAATAAGCATAGAACCACTTAATTAAATTCTGGCTGTATGTAACCAACAATTTAGAGCAGGGGTTCAAACTCATGGCCCAAGGGCTGGATGCATCATGTGCTGGCCCCGCCCCACCCAGTTTAGCGAAGGGGGAAAAAGTCTGATACATCATGTGATGCCACCGTGATGATGTGAGTTTGACACCCCTGAGCTAGAGAAATATAAATAAATAGTACCAGTTCCTTTGAATTATGACGTCTGTGATCATAAACATGCGCACAAGTACCATTGGTCATAAAGGATTAACTGCCAAAGAAGTAAATTTCAGATTGTGCTGGTCTCTTTACCACCTTAATCTGAGTTATGTAGGATCTCTTTGGGCCTTTAGAATAATATAACATTTCATACAATAATACAATAGCTCTAGGAAACAGGAAGAAAACAGGCATCACTTTTCTATAATGTCTAGGAATAAAGGAATGATGTTTAGGAATAAAAGTGTTAGATGACCCAAGGGTTTGAAAGCAAACACAGATCTTGTGTCTTCTCATTTCTCCATGGTTCCTTTCTGGAAGGAGAATGTCCATTCTTAGCAGGTCCCTTAGAATAGGGTTTTTCATTTCTAGCTGATTTTTATTCCTGTAACTGGAGCAAAGATTAGCCCAAACTCTATTCTTGCTATTATTCATCTGGTATCCACAAAAGAAATGCAACTCATTGTTGACAATGTATGAGAAGATCAAGGCATTGTGTTTTTTTTTTTCTTTTCTTTTTCTAGCAACACTGCAAAGAAGATGCAGTCTCTCCAAAAAACACACACTGTTTGGTTATTGGTTTGGTTTTTCAATTCTTTTCTTTCTTTTTTCTTGTGCAAGGAAAAACTGAAGATCCTGGCAAGCTCATATGTTTTCAAAAGTGAGTATAACTTTCCCCTGATAGATTACTGCCTTAGCAGAACTGGGCAGTAAAACAGATCAAATTTACCTTGACAGGCACAGAAATTGGAGAGTCTGTCTATTTTAAAATGGGTTGCACTTCTCTAGAAAGAACATAGACATATTGTATTCTTAGAGCCCTAATTGTCACTGAAGGCCCAAGTGATCTCAGTTGCCAAGAAATTGAGACTTAAAGTTTTTATTTATTTGAATATATTTGTGAAAAGATTGTTATGAGGCAATCAACAGAATTACACATTTCCATTTTTTTTAAAAAAAAGGTATATTAAAAGTCATTTCTTCAGTTAAAAGGTGCTGCTTATTTCAAAATAAATTGCATGGCTTTCTGAAATGCTGGATGTAAAATATGAAACTATGTTACTACCTGATGAAGATTAGAAGCAGGTTCTTCAGTCATGAGGGGAAAAATAAATCTCCAATCATTTCAAAATAATGTCCCTTCAAGGGTATAATGAGAAATGGTATTTCACTCCTAAACATTTTGTGTAATATTTCTTTTCTGCCTAGTATATTTTAGGTAGAGTATACACATATAAATTTCCTGTTATAAGTACTGGGATATATAACATGGAGCATGTTACCATCTACTCAAAATACAGTAAACACTACTGCTAGAATCTACAGGTGAAGTCTGCTAATGAAAACACAAATAATTTAATTTTTTAAAAAATAACATTTAAAAATAGGATTTGCTTGAGACAAATTAAAACCACTTATTCTGCTCTGGTAGAAATATATAGCAAATGTATTACAATATACAGAAAAAGAGATTACAAGTAGTCCTCAACTTACAACAGTTCATTTAGTGACTGTTCAAAGTTACAATGGCACTGAATAAAGTGACTTATGACCATTTTTTTCATACTTACAACTTTTGCAGCATCTCCAACCTCATGTGATCAATTTGGCAACTGGTTCATATTTATGACCATTCCAGTGTCCCAGGGATCACCTTTTGCAACCTTTTGACAAACAAAGTCAACAGGGAAGCCAGATTCATTCAACAACCGTGTTACTAACTTATCAACTGTAGTGATTCACTTAAAAGTCATGGCAAGAAAGGTCATAAAATGGGGCAAAACACACTTAACAAATGTCTCACTTAGCAGCAGAAGTTTTGGGCTCAATTGTGAATCAAGGACTACCTGTATTGCTACTTTGTGATGAAATGCAGGGGAGAAAACCCTTTTGTCATATTTATGTTACTGCAATGTTGCTGTTTTAAAATCCTGAATTGTTTTAGCCTGGAGCCAACTGATTACCTGTATAAACATCCCATTGGGATATTAGGAGCAGGTGCTTGTTCTTGTTACAACAGGCACCTGATTATGATATCCAGGTCTGATGTTTACATAGGTAATCATTTGGCAGCAATATTTATTCACCACACTGCATTCATCCATCTTCCAGAATATGTGGCTGAAAATGTAAATGACAAAGTGAGATTCATTCCTCTGTTAAGTATCTATCACTGCATCATGTATTGACATAATAAGAGACTATGATCCATTGTGAGATATATCCAATATGTTCACTGTATTAAAAGTGCCACATTTGCTAGCCTTAAATAATATTAATTAGCGCTGCCTGCAATGTGTCACTTGCATCGAATGTCAGATGACATCTTTTCAGAAAATCCACAATATTACATAGCAATATGTAATTACTTGGGGTAGGAAAAATCCCCCCCCCCAAGGTAGCATTTAAAGAGAATATGGAAGTTATTTCCTGGACAATATATCTGAAAACTTTTGAAGGGAATTTTAAAACCCATGAAATTAAAATTGAACATTACCTTAGATCAATGCATCATTTTCTCTGCTATCTGTGGAAGCAGTCAAACTTTCTTTCAGGTGTTTGAGTGGACAGAACTGCCCCTTTAAGAATTTAACTTTAATGATTACACCCTTAAAGCAATGGTGATGGAAGTCTGAAAAAGTTGAGCTAATTCAGTGAATAGCAAATAGGGAATGTCCTCCATGAATTCTTTTTGATTTGATTACATAGCTCTGATTATGAATAATTCTTTCACCCAGCAACCAACATTACAGCCCCAAATACAGAGGCCAGATAGTTTTCCTTTATCAGCTGTTCTCTAAGTGTATTAGACTATTCACATTGTCTGGTGATGATAAAAGTCATGCTCTGTCATATTGGGACAGTGGGAGACATTAGACCAAACAAGGCAATAAGATCACATGCCAACTCCTTTTTCTATTAGAAACACCTTTCTATATAGGAAAACTGGTGATAGGTAGGTAGGTAGGTAGGTAGGTAGTTAGGTAGCTAGGAAGGAAGGAAGGAAGGAAGGAAGGAAGGAAGGAAGGAAGGAAGGAAGGAAGGAAGGAACCATCTAGAGAATATCAAAATGCTTTCAAGCAACGCAGAGCCAGTGTTAATTCAGAAATCAATCAAGAGAGTTCTTACTTAGGGCTAGGGTTGAAAGGGTTTTGATCCCCTAGGAAGAATCAGCTTCTCACAGACTACCAACTCCTGCTGAAATTCCAGGTGGGAACTGTGGCTAGCAGAGATTTTGACTTTTGGCTGATGTATCAGTTATGTTTATTTCTGGAATAAGAGACATTGACAAAAGTCATTTATGCTCTTGTTAGTTCTCAAATAGACTACAGTATTATGCTGTAGCAATAGCAATAGCACTTAGACTTATATACCGCTTTACAGTGCTTCACGACCCTCTCTAAGCAGTTCACAGAGTCAGCATGTTGCCCCCCAACAATTTGGGTCCTCATTTTACCCACCCCAGAAGAATAGAAGGCTGAGTCAACCTTGAGCCTGGTGAGATTTGAACTGCCAAATTGCAGGTAGCTGGCAGTCAGTAAAAGTAGCCTGCAGTACTGCACTCTAACCACTGTGCCACCATGACTGTATATGGGACCATCTCTGAAAACTGCCCAGAAACAGCTGATGCAGAATGCAACTGCCTGTGTACTAACAGGAACTTTCCAATATTGTCATATGATATCAGTACTTTGAGATCTACATTGGCTCCCAGTTCATTTCAAGGTATTAGTAAACAAGAAGTCCTGCACAGCTTCAATTTGGACATTGGGTGGGAGGGGGCAGACTCTTTCCAAGTAGAATTTGCCCAACAGGCCACTAAATAAGCTAACCTAAAGGTCCCCCACCTTTGGTATATGCAATAGGAGGGGACTTGGAAACAGGTACTCTCTATCAGAGCTCCCCTTCTGTACAATTATCTCCTCTCAGAAAGAAAATTGGAATATTTTGTTCATCCTTAGAAGATTCACAAAAACTTGGCTCTTTATTAAACAAGCATTCAGAGTTCGTTAGGAAGGATGTACAGTATGTACTTAAGATGTATATTGGAACCACTAATAATATTGTATTATTGTAATCCTCCAGAGAAGTTTTTTTATTATTATTAATGTACTGGGTGGTTTTTTGTTCCTTCAAGTCAGTGCTGATTCCTGGTGATTGCCCAGACTATTTCCTGCAGTTTTCTTAGCAAGATTTAAGAAGTGGCTTGTCATTGCCTCTTTCCTGGGGCTGAGAGAGCATGACTGGCCCCAAATCACCCAGCTGACTTCATGCTTAAGGCAGGACTAGAACTATTGTCTCTTGCTTTCTAGCCTGGTGCCTTAACCATTATACTAAATTGGTTCTTTATGAACACATAGGAAATGCATGGATTGGATATTGGATACTTTTTCTGTAAGTCAGAAGTACATCCAAAAGTTTGTGATAAAAAAATAACATATGCCAAGTTTCCAATGCCAGTTATACCATCTAATTCTGATGATATGATTCTGGAGCCAACACAGGATACTTATTATCATTATCAGGTTGTTCGAGATTGTTGTAAATATACTTAATATTTAATAATAACAGTGAGTATTTTTATATTCAGTTTTCCCTGATCTCATTGCTAACTTTTAGTATTTTTGTACTAAATATTTTGTATATCAGAGACATCTGCAGCATCCAGTGGATTTGCCTAAATGAAAAAAGCAGTATGGAGCTATTGTGATGCAAGCTCTGACCTATGTGGAACATCACAATGCACATACAAAAGGGACTAAACTTGTGTTATGTTGGTGCAGTGTTGTTTTCATCATATGGTGCACACACAGAGAGAGATGCCTCCAGGGTATTTGCTCTCTCAGGACTCAATTCTACATACGTGATGAAGTGAAAGTCAGAAGCTGCTTGTTCATCAAGGTAGGCCAGTTCAGGAAACAGACATGATAAGGACTACTGGAATTCTTGTCATGGGGTCCAATAAGAGAAACTTGAAAACTTGCCAGAATTTCCTTCTATCCCCTCCTATACCGACAGAATCAAGGCAGGTATGGTTCTTGCATACCTTTACCAACATGAGCCCTGTTTCCCTCTATAGAAGTGAATTTATATATTAAATTTACATACTAAATGAGTTGAACTTTCTGTTCATAGAACAGGACATCATCAGATTTGGAAGGGACCTTTGGAGGTCTTCTAGTCCAACCCCTTGTTCTACCAGAAAACTCTATACCTCATCTAAATCATTTAGGATCATTCAAAAACTTGCATGATTCGGGTTTCTGATCATGTCATAGAAAGTTTTATTTGCCTTTCAGATCTTACTATTCAGTGCAGCTAGTTCAGAATCAGAGTTAAATCGCAAGATGAGTTGCCTTCAAATGGAATAGACCAATAATGCAAATAGTTTTAAAAGGAAATTTGTCTGTTTCATAGAAATGTGGGCTTTCAGTGGCTAACAGTCTGCTTACCATTTCTATGGAACACTTACCTGAAGTGTCAGCTAATAGGGACTAATAAAGGTAGTCCTTAATTTACAACATTTCATTTAGTGATCATTTGAAATTACAATGGCATTGAAAAAAAATGGACTTATAACTGTTTTTCACACTTAAGACCATTTCACACATCCCCATAGTCATGTGATCAAAATTCAGATGCTTGGCAACTGGTTCATATTTATGATGGTTGTAATGTCCCGGGGTCATGTCATCACCATTTGCAACCTTCTGACAAGGGGAAGCCAGATTCACTTAACAACTGTATTACTAATTTAACAATGGCCGTGATTCACTTAACAAATATGGCAAGAAAGGTTGCAAAATGGGGCAAAACTCACTTAACAAATGGTCTCATTTAGCAACAGAAATTTTGAGCTCAGTTTTGGTCACAAGTCAAGGTCTACTTATAGTGGGTTGTCATTTCCCTCTCCATGTTTAGGAGATATCTGAAACTTCTGGTTAACTACTCTGCGACCCAGAGCAATTGGCTACAGCAGAGTTCTCCAACTTTAGCAACTTTAAGACTGGCTGAGGAATTCTAGGAGTTGAAGTCTACAAGTCCTAAAGTTGCCAAGGTTGGAGACTCTTGCCTACAAGACCTTTGGTCTGATCTAGCAGATACTGTATCTCCATAGGTCCTTATCATTTGAGGGATGGGGGAAAGACAGCATATGGACATGCTAACGAGGTCTGACTTCTTCAATAGGATTAAAGTCCCTAAGCCACCAGATTATTCATTTATGATTAGCATTTGTTGAAAAAGGAATTAATAAGCTTTTCTCATTTGTCGGAGAATACTTTGGGGTTTAGATGCTTCCTCTCTTGCATTCATAAAGCATTTTTATAGATTCAGCAAGGCAATCAAGTGTGCTAAACTCATCAATCAGGAAGCACAGAGAAGGAGAAGGAAAGCAAACACCACTTGGAGCAATGCCTTAATATGGCCATACAGTTAGCAAACGAAACGGGGGTTCTCTTCCCTCCCTGGCTCAATTCATTTTTATGCCTCTTGATCTAAATCATGTTATGCATGGCTTATCAAAGCGAACTTCCTCTAATGCCAACAAAAGCTGGGGGTTTTTTTTCGTCGCCACCATCCTTCCTCCTTCTCATCTCATTGCTGGAGAAAGCCAGCTACAAAATGCCTTAAACACTCTTTCTCTTGAATCACTGTTGATTCAGGTAAGAAACAGGTTCCGCTATTTCCATAAGTCTGATTTAGCTATAAACAATATTGCATCTTGGTATCATTAACCCTTTAATCTAGTATGCCTTGCCAAATAACCACCTGTAGCCCATTCTTTATTCATAAGCCTTATCTGTTGTTACAGTACATAATCTATGAGAATGTCCTAATTTTTTATCATTCTCTAAGCCTGTCATCATAGCTGAGACAAGGCTTATCCTTCTGAGCAGATGAGATTAGTCGATCATGTTGAAATCAGAAGAGGGATTATAATGCTTGTAATACGCGGAGACAAATTAAATGCATTTTGTTTGCACATCACAAGATCTCGTTGCTAAGGCTTTGGTATCTTCCACTGACTATAATAAATTGCCAATAAAATATAGATGGATTGTAGGGAAAGAGGGAGGGGAAACCCTGAAGTGAAAGGCAAGAACAAATTATAAAGATGTTTGATTTGTTTATTTGGTCTGCTAAATGAGAGTTTTAATGGTTCTCGTACCACCAGCATTTTCTAAACAATGGGCTTGGCATCAGCATAGCTCCACAAGTTGCCTGTTCATTTTAATTAACTTTCATCCAATTCTTTCTTCTGTTCTTTAAAAAAGTGCATTCCACACAATTGTAGGTTGGCTCATTGGGGAGCCTGTGCCTGTCCTGTTGGTTTCAACGGGATGGTCAGCAAAACAGCTATTTTTTATACTATGCCTATTGCCTTTTCTTTTTTATCTTACTACTAAGTACAGATCACAGTTGACACTTTTGGAATATTTGTTTTGGATAAACTTTACCACCACGAAGCCAAGCACAAGTCCATTTTTTTTTTCATAATCAAGTTGTTGCTGGTATCAAAGGTTAAAATGTCATTTTTGGGACTCAAAATGCAGTATGTGAAGTTTAGAGGACATAGAACAGCCTCTGACAGAACACAAATAGATTAATGTAAAGCATAAGTAGAGCCTGCTGAGTTATACTCAAGGCCAATGTCATTCAGCCTTCTATTCCCATAAATGGCCAATCATATGTGAATGGGGTAAATGCAAGTAATAGCTAGAGATGTATCGTTGCTTTTGGAAAAATGGGCTTAAAAAATCCTGACTATTGTACCCTTAGCTATGACATCTTTAAAGATATCCCCCCATCGTTCATTCATTCATTCATTCATTCATTCATTCATTCATTCATTCATTTGCTTTTTATTCTTTCTTTATTATTTTTATAATTCACTCAAGGTGATGAATATACATAATATTATTTTGTCCTCCTATTTCCCTACCACAGTAACCCTGTAAGATGAGTTGGGCTGAGAACGAGTGACTTATCCAAAGTGACCCATCTGGCTTTCATGCCAAGATGGGACTAGAACTCACAGTCTTCTAGTTTCTAAGGCCACTTTGCTTAAAATGTAAGCAATTGTGTTTACTAGCATGAAACACACACAGAGGAAGGAAGGAAAAAATCTTTATATTTAGGATAGCTGAATAACATTGAAAAATACATTGAACAATGTATTTTTGAGCCCAAGTCACACAGTTGTACTCATACAGATGAACATACACACACACACACACACACACACACACACTTTCTTATGCCAACTTGGAAACAAGTATAGGAATGTTCTATAAGTTGACACACAAACAGCTTAAAGATCTTCATCTAAATATTTAGCATGTATATTCACCACATCTAAGTGATATTAGAAGTAAGAACTATGCTGAAATAAAATAAAGCAAATTATAGAACATATAGACATATATAAAAAAGTACAACGGCACACATCTATGCATAAAAGTAATTATTCCCAAATATCAAAGCTGTTAGCTCAGCTTTGGGGAAGAACTATAACTCTCTTCTGAAATAAAATACAGAAGCAAAACTGCATTTTTAAATGGACCTCTAGCCTGGTATTAATATGACTTCCAGTAGAATATGATCTCCTCTTTTGCAAAAAATGAAATAAAAATTAAAGGTTTTCATATCTCTGAATCACTGAAAGTCAATAATATAATCTTTTTAAGACTATATATTCATATCAAGAGCTGTGAGCTTCAACATAAAATAGCGTATGAGAACCTAGACCACACAAGTTGAATAAGCGATATAGGGATTCCAATTTCAGGTCAGTTTGTATCTTTTTCATTCCGGTAAGCTTTTCTGATAATCCCAAAGAGCTAGCATTGCATAAATATAAATTTGAATATACATTGCAACATCTGTTTATCATTTAGTCAAAAACTTTAATTTATATAGTGCTTTAGAATTTGAACTTGGTTTCATAAGAAAATGAGATGAGCCAAAGTCCAATAGGAATCAGAGATAATAAGATCATACATTTCTATACTGTATATGTCTAGAATAACAGAGTTGGAAGGGCACTTGGAGGTCTTTTAGTCCAACCGCTCCCCCCGCCCCCCCCCGCCCCCCCCGCTTAGGCAGGAAACCCTATACCATTTCCAACAAATGGTTATCCAATCTCTTCTTAAAAACTTCCAGTGTTGGAGCATTTGCAACTTCTGGAGGCAAGTTGTTCCACTGATCAATTGTTCTAACTGTTGGGAAAATTCTCCTTAATTCTAGGTTGCTTCTCTCCTTGATTAATTTCCATCCATTGTTTTTTGCCCTGTCCTCAGGTGCTTTGGAGAATAACTTGACTCCCTCTTCTTTGTGGCAGCTCTTGAGATATCAGAACACTGCTATCATATCACCAGGGGTGGGATTCTACCGGTTCTATCCGGTTCTATAGAACCCCTTGTTAACTTTCTAAGTAGTTCAGAGAACTGGTAGTTAGAAGCAATCTCCATTTATTTTTTCCACCCTTATTACATTCTTGGCGGACAGCCTAGACTTCCTGTCTCCGGAGCTTCTGAGGCTTTCTTAAAGGGAAGTGTTGTTTTAAGATTTTTACACTGCTGTTGGGAGGAAATACTTCCTTGGACAATCAGCACTTTGAAGAAATAATTGAATAATGAAACAAAGCTTTTAGTGACAGGGAACCAAGATGAGTGACATTCAGCAAGGCTTCTTGGCTAGTTAGGAGGATTGACATTCAAACGTGAGTTTACATACTCTTTCTGAGTTTTGGTCTAAAACTGGTTTTTGGTGAAGGTTCTGTGCTTGGTGATGTTTAATTCTGTGTTTATTGGTGGGATAATTTTGCCTATTCAGCTTCAACAAGCAACAGCTACTGTTGTAATGTAATTATTTGTTTTGTTTTTGAATTTTTTTCTTGCCTCATGGTTTCTTTTTCTATCTGGGGAGGGGGTCTTCCTTCGCTGCTTTAATACTATCTGGCACTGTCCTTTTGGGGTGTACTTCCAAGAGGCTGGATGCAAGCTTGGCACTGATTTTTTTTACTGCCTTTTGGGGGGCGTGTGACCTTTTCTTAAATCTGGGTGATTTCCTTAGGATATCTTATGAGGTGAATGAGACCAGCTGGTATTTTTAAGTGTTCAAATGGATCTAAGGATTGCTTTTCCTGGGTGTGCTTTTTCTTGAGAGCTTAAATGACCTCTCTGCTAAAGGGTTTCACTTTATGAACAAGAGTTGTCTGCTTGATAGTTATCACTGCATTTTAAATATTTTCATTCCTCAAGGTGCTCTGGCACCCTGCCTGATTTGTAACTCCGGCTTGCAGGTATTTTTAATCTAAGGATTGATATTTAGGGCAGCTTTTTGCAAGCAAAGAAGCTTTTTATATTTTTGTACAGGTAATCCTTGACTTAACAACAGTTTATTTAGTGACCATTCAAAGTTATAATGGCACTGAAAAAAGTGACTTATGACCATTTTTCACACTTATGACCGTTGCAGAGTCCCTACTGTCATGAGAGGCCAGGCAAGGTAAAGCACCCCTTGGCATGAGTGATGTTGAGTTGGCCACGCTACCCAGTCACATGACCCACGCCCACAGAACTGGTTGTTAAAAAAACTGAATCTTACCCCTGCATATCACCCTTAGTCCTTCTTTTCATCAGACTAGACATACCCAATTTCAGTAACCATTTTTTATATGTTTTAGTGTCCAGTCCCTTAATCATCTTTGTTGCTGTTCTCTGCACTCTTTCTAAATCTTTTTTACATCGTGGCAACCAAAACTGGATGCAGTATTCCAAGTATGGCCTTACCAAGGCCTTATAAAGTGATATTAACACTTCATATGATCTTGATTTTATCCCTCTGTTTATGCAGCTTAGAACTGTGCTGGCTGCAGCACACTTCTGGCTCATATTTAAATGATTGTACACAATGTCTATTCAGTTATCTATAGATGTGTCCTAGATCTATAGATGACTGCTTTGAGTATACTGTTATAGCCTTATATGCAAGATGACAGCATCAGCAGAAATCAAACTGAAGGGGAAAAGCAGAGAATTCCTAGATAATTTCAAAAATTTTGAAGTGCAAGATCTATTTCATAGACAAAAGCCAGGAAAAGCACTGGGGCCAGACAAGATAACTCCTTCTTGCTTAAAAGTCTGTGCTGACCAATTGGTCCCCATCTTCACCTGAATCTTCAATAAATCACTAGAGATGTGCTATGTTCCTTCTTGCTTCAAACACTCTACTATTATCCCAGTGCCAAAGAAGCCCTCCATCAAGGAACTGAATGACTACAGACCAGTTGCTCTAACATCTGTAGTTATGAAAACCTTTGAAAGACTAGTGCTGTCCCACATGAAAACCAACATCTATAGATGTGTCCTAGATCTATAGATGACTGCTGTTAGATCCCATGCAGTTTGCATATCGAACAAATAGATTGATGGATGATGCTGTTAACATGGCTCTGCATTACATCCTACAATACCTTGAATCTCCAAATACCTACGCAAGGATCCTCTTTGTAGACTTCAGTTCAGCATTCAATACCATCATTCCAGACATTCTTCTAATTAAACTAAACCAGCTTACTGTTACCTGAACACACTTGTAAGTAGATCATAAGCAGGTGAAGCTATGCAGAATCACATCTGATACCTATACAAGTAGCACAGCCCCGCTCTCCCGCCCCCCCCCCCCCCCCAAGGCTGAGTGCTTTCTCCACTTCTCTTCTCCCTATATACCAATGATTGCATCTCAAACGATCCATCTGTTAAAATATTGAAGTTTGCAGATGATACAACAGTGACTGGTCTCATTCGAGACAACGATGAATCCGCATGCAGACAGGAGGTTGTACAACTTGCCTCGTGGTGTGACAGGAGCAATTTGGAACTGAACACACTCAAAACCATAGAAATGGTGGTAGACTTTAGAAGAAACCCTTCCATACTACTGCCTCTTACAATACTAGACAACACAGTATCAACAGTAGAGACCTTCTAATTTCTAGGTTCTATCATATCAAGACCTAAAATGGACACCTAACATCAAAAATGTCATCAAAAAAGCACAACAAAGAATGCTTTTTCTGTGCCAATTCAGAAAGCTCAAACTGCCCAAGGAGCTGCTGATGCAGTTCTGCAGAGGAATTATTGAGTCTATCATCTGCACCTCTATAACTGTCTAGTTTGGTTCTGCAACCCAACAAGACAGACACAAACTCCAGAGAGTAATTAGGACTGCAGAAAAAACAATTACTAGCCACCTGCCTTCAATCGAGGACCTGTATACTGCACGAGTCAAAAAGAGGGCTGTGGAAATATTTACAGACCCCTCATATCCTGAATATAAACTGTTTCAACACCTACCCTCAAAATGATGCTATAGAGCACTGCACACCAGAACAACTAGACACAAGGACAGTTTTTTCCGAAAGCCATCACTCTGCGAAACAAATAATTCCCTCGACACTGTCTAACTATTTATAAAGTCTGCATTACTATTACTATTAATCTTCTCATCACTCCTTATTGCCCATCCCCTCCAACTTGTGACTGTAGGACTATAACTTTATTGCTTGTATCCTTATGATTTATATTAACTGTTTCCTAGTATGATTTGATTGTTTATTGTACCCTATGACTATCATTAAGTGTTGTACCTTATGATTCTTGACTCTTGATTCTTTTATGTATACTGAAAGCATTTTCCACCAAGACAAATTCCTTGTGTGTCCAATCACACTTGCCAATAAAGAATTCTATTCTATTCTAAATAGAAATTAACAGTATAATCAATACAAGTGCTTTCACTTGAAATCATGTTTCTATAAAATAAGTCCTTTTGATTTTGGCTAGTAAAGAGTTCTCCTCTCAAATCTAATTCTGTCACAAGGATCCAAAGGAGACCCCAAAGGCAACAACTCTAAAAGTGTTAACTGGTGATAAGAACTTAAGACTAGGCAAGGATTCCTAAAGTGGTGATTAGAACTGTCTGCACATGCATGTACAAACTGAGGCTGCCAGAAGCAACATCTGAAGTAGCTTCACAAAAGTTGCAAATGACACCGTTGCTTTCATGGCTAGAAAATAAGGTGTCCATACGTGTTGACAGTCTTCAGAGGAGCTCTTTCAAGGTGTTGTGCGGTGCTAAAAGAAATTATTTTTGATGTATGGAAAAATTGCATTTGTTTTAAATAACCATTAGAATTTAGCAATATGTTTCGTCTGAGGTAAATTACAAGATTAAGTTACTCCCCTCCGCCATATATAGAAACTGACTAGGCTGCTGGCCATGATGGTTTAGTCCATGACGTAGTCTTACTCTGTCTGTCTCATAATGAATATATTGCAATAGCACTTTGAAATTCAGTATTGCTTGCCTTTTTCCACAACATTCCTTTCTTCCCACAAAATTCCTGACAAAAGTCAGCATAACTCCCACTTTACAAATGGAAGACTAAGCTAAGAATTAGTAGCCCTCCTACTTGTCTGCTTGACAAATGCTTTAATAATGCTCTATGCAACATCATTTCCAGATTTGACAGGTGCTGGATTTCTTTTCCACTGCATGTTATGTGAATTTTAAAGGACTGTTCATTATAGTTATTAATGGAGAACTGGTCTGGATTTTGTTGTGCAGAGACATTACTAAAGGAAAGGTTGCAAATTGTGCAGTCAAAGGAGTAATATGCTGTCCCAGCCAGTTTATGGAATGGGTTAGTTACTTAGGATTTGTGAGCTGTCCCCTTAAGAGAATGCATCATAGGAAATGTAGGTAAGGGTATCCTGGGAAACGTAGTTCATATCACGTGGCCACATCTGTAATCCTGATTGGCCACTAAATTGACCCTCAAGGGGTTGAAGGAGGTTGCCCTCCATTCTTACCTGCACTCATTACTGATAACATCGTTTTCTTCTATTGATACAAGATGGGTTAGGAGATAACTATTTTCCACGTGCAAGGCAGATATACAAAGGATTGGTCATTGAAAGAGGAATTTCGTCACAAATGTGAGTTACGAGGATACCTGATGTACCAATAAATGAACTTTGTTATGGAAGCTTTGTTGAGTTATCTATCTGCATTTACAGAGCTATTAAGTCTACCTCTGTGGAAGGCAGTACAGTGGAAAATATATCCTGATTCATCTCAAAATTAAAGTTTAATGAATTTATGATATGCTAGTGATATTGAAGCCAGGAATGAATATGCAATGTTGACTTGAAACTGCATGCTTCATCATCTCTCTCTGTGAGCATCTTTGGAAGCTGTTTACATGGTGGGAGGGATCGGATTCCCCCACGAGCTACAGACAAAGAGAAGTTTCTATCCCCACCCACCACCCCCTCCTCTACTCATTTTGGCTTTGGCTATCTCAGAGACCCTATTTGCATAACAAGGAATGTAATTACCCAGTTCCCAAAAGATCATCAAACCTTCAGTTTGAACCTTGAAGGAATCTTGCTTGTATTTTTAAATGTAAACCAAAAGCTGTTTTGCCATACTCATCTTGCAGGAAAGAAGACTCTTTCCAGCCAATTTAAAACTGATCAAGGTACATCCTAAAAGGCTAATCCCTCTTCCACAGGAAGTCACTCATTAAACTACCTCATCGAACCCTTTAGCTCCAACAAAGCTGCAAAACCAGTTTGAGTTACAAGAAAGCCCCCCCCCCCTTCAACGAGAGAAGAGACTCAATTTGTAAAACAAAGGGAGGAGTCAGAGTTACCCATCTGCCTGACTTCTCCCCCACTGCTACGGCTGATTCTACAGTTTTTAGCAACTGAAGGCGATCTGCCATCCCCTTTTTCTCTTTTTCCTTATAAGACAATGACTGCATCTAGCCAGCCAGGAATTTCAACAGGAAGTCAGTAATAAAAATACCTCTTCAGACCCCTGTGTCTTATACTCTCTACATACTGTTTACATGGTGGGAGGGACTGGAGTTCCCCACATGCTACTAATAAAGAACTTTCTAACCCCCTTCTGTGCTCAACTTTCAAAGAAACCGTGTGGCTGCTAGGAAGAATTCCTTCCCCTTTTCTCTATGGAGTCTGTCTGGATTACACAGGGGAATATTATCTGGACTTTGTAATATTTCTGAATATTGAAGCAGCCCACAGCAGCACGTTTTTGCATGATAACTCCTTTGAAATTATTGTGAACATTTATTCAATTTATTTCGAATGTTCCAAGATTACCTACAACCTACCAGCTCCACCTGGTGGTCAAGAAGAAATTTAAAGTAAAATCATTTATTCCTTTTTCTTCAGCCCTAGCCCCATCTGATAGTCAACAAAAGATTTTTTTCTTATGTGATTTTTCCACAATTTCTCAAAAATCGACAAGAGCGATTATGAAACTATTGTGCACCTTTGAATCAACTCAATTCAAAGCCTAGCTGCAACCTAACATGGGCATAGCAACAGCATCTTCCAGACTCTCTGCTGCCACCCTGTGAAGCAAGCGACCCTTTTAGTAATATTTTGCAACGCAACCTCTACTGCCCCCTTCTGTCGCAAGCTCACACCGCACCCTAGAAGCAGCCATTCTGTGTGCTGTGTTGGCATTACCCAGATTCTGCAGTACCGCTTACGTACTCAAGTATTGACCGCAGCAACAATTCTATTTCTGCTCCTTGCTTGTAGCGTACCCTATTACAGAAAGGAAGTGCACAAATAACCACTAAAATTTCTAGAATTTTTCCTTTGCCAATTTACAGCATGGCAACCTCCTCACCCATGATAGATGTACCAGAAGACACAAATCCTCCACCCACCCTTGATGTAGACATGGAGCCTGATTCCCAACAACCGCTTTTAGATGTCCAACCCTATGGAGAAACCGCGATACCTCCAAGGACCTACAACCTTAGACAGAGTAAGAAGCTTACCGAACCTATGAAAGAATCCTTGAAGAACAATTGGCAGCAGCAATATCGTTGCTACACAGAAACATGGGCAAAGCTCGAGAAGATCCATGATGTCCCAAAACATGGGCTGCCCCCCGAGAAGTTCCGTACATTACTAGATGATCTAGATACCCTTTTCGCACGATGGAGACTCAGCAAAGACAACCTCAAGTCCATCCAGTCAAGATTGGGTGACCCCAAACTCCTGACACACATCCAACACTTCGAGGAAATTCACACAGAATGCGAAGACAAAGTCCAGGAAAGCAAGACAGCCCTTCAAGCAGCGCTCCACGATGTGCTACGGCGGGGAGCTGCATCACGGAAGCAGGCCGCATCTGACTTAGCTCCTCAATCACATGTGTCTTCCTCCGTCCATTCTATACGGGCTAGATCGCAGGCAGGTTCTAGTGTCTCGCGCCAAGTCTCTGCTGCTGGCTCACACCATCCTTCCAGGACATCCTCCCATCGTAGCGGAGCATCTCAGGCCTCCAAAGCAGCAAGTTACGCTAAACGAGCTGCAGAAGCTGAGGTAGAAGCTGCAGTAGCAGACGCAGAGTTACGCGCCACAGAGGAGGTAACACGGCAGAAGACAGCAATGGCGACTCAACAGGCGGCAATGGCAACTCAACAGGCCAAGCAACAGGCAGAAATGGCCAAAGCCCAAGCCAAATTGGAGTTGGCCGAACGGCAAAGAAAAGCCACAACAAAAGCAGCACGTGCTGCAGCATGGCGGAAGCTGGCCAACAACACTTCCCTTCAATCCGACCTCGAAGAGTTGGGAGAAGAGAGCCCAGATACACGGGTCCAGGCCTACGTGAATGAGCAGCATTCACTTTGCAATGAATACATACAACCGCCTCAGTTGCCTAGCAGTCTCCCACAACCAGGGAAGCACAGGGAAGAATCACAACCACAGACTCTGTATGTGAGTTACGCTAATGACGTACGCCCTAAAGTACGAGGTTCGCTTCCCTCCAACAGCAAACCTCCCCCAACGGATGCTGTACGTAATAAGGTCCGCGATTCTCTGCCCGACACTACCAACTCTACTCCAATATCGCATGGCCTAACAGGTGAACAAAGTAGACCACCAGTGCTCACACCAACTTCTCGACGAGTCGACATGCCATCAACCACAACTGCCATACTCAACCCACAGGCAACAGCATTCCTGCCCCAACCTCATCACCAGTACGGCTCCCAGGCACTACAAGGTAACCGAGCCCAGCCTACACAGCAGCGTGACGCTCAACCATCATCCCCAGTATGGGAGGACGACATTCTCCGTAAGTACTGGGAAGAAGACTACATCCCATCATCACCTTCCAGACCAAACCCACCCTACGAGAATCCAGGAGGAGAACCCTCTACATCAACACCTCCCCCCATTTCAGCAAATGCTGAAGATTACTGGAGAAACATGGCTGTACAGAGTGGAAAGCTCAATTTGCATGCCCACGGAGTTCGCAGATTCTCTGACAAGCCGGGTGGAGAATATATAGTTTGGAAGAAACTTTTCCTACGCCCCATTCAGGCGGCACGCCTCAACCCCGATGAAATAATCGGACACCTGATAGCATGGCTAGGGCCACAGTCTTCTGACATACCAAGAGCTCTTATGATATCCCACTATGATGACCCAGCCGCTGTGCTACGATTATCATGGCAAAGGCTTGACGAACTGTATGGCGCTCCCGAGGACGTAGAAGCCACACTCTTGGATAACCTGAACAGTTTTCCTAAGATTCCTATCGACAAGCCTCACCGGATCATAGACCTCGCTAACATACTCGTCCAGCTGAGAACGGCAAAACGGGATCCCAACTTACCGACACTCGCCTATCTCGATCATGTTGACACACAGAACAAAATTGTTCGAAAACTTCCTCATGTGCTAATTGAAAAGTGGATCCAGTTGACTGACACCTTCCTGGCCAAAGGCCGCCACCGTTTTGTACCCTTCACACTTCTGGAAGAATTTGTCTCCCACCAAGCAACAGTGTGCAACACATACCGTGCTCGTGGCCTCAGAGCCGTTAGTCCTCCTAATACCAGAAGATACAACAGCAACCAAATATCGTTCTCAGGCCCCATACTTAATACCAGAGACAAACCCTCCAGGGTGGCCCGGGACACCGAGATCAACACCTCATCCTATACACCCCAATCTACATCTCCCATTACAAGGAGACATCAGTTTTGTCCTATGCACAACACTCATCACTCGCTGAACAGCTGCATTGGATTCGCAGCGAAATCACTGACACAACGAAAAGAATTGCTAAGACAGTACCAATACTGCTACAAGTGTTGCGAATCCACACATTCGCCCAAATACTGTACAGCCAAAATGCAATGTCACATCTGCGAAAGTGACCAACACCCGACTGCGCTGCATCCAGATGACGAGCTGCCACGGCAGATACCTCGTTTCCCTCCTTCAGACAAGGAACTGCAATGTGACACAGAAGCATGCAGGGCTCCTCAACAGTCTGACAAACCACAACCTAAACCAAGGATGAGCGTCAACTGCACAGCACTGCGCACCGACACACCAGCCCCTCGTTCGTGTCTTCCCATCTGCTTAGCCAAAGTGTACCCTGATGGATGCCCTGAAGCCGCTGTGAAAATGTATGTGCGGATAGACACTCAAAGCACATGTACCCTGGCCAGACCCGCATTCTTCGACCTCTTTGAGGTACAACAGGCCACACTTCCCTTCACGGTATCAACATGCCATGGACCGAGAAGCATGGCGGGGAGGAGAGCTACTGGACTTTGCATAGAATCCTTAGATGGGAGTACCCAGTTCCCGTTACCACCCATATTTGAATGCGATGGGATTCCGAACGACCGCAGTCAGATCGCAACACCTGAAGTCATAAGTAACATTCCTCACCTACAGCACCTTGCTCCTCACTTTCCCGCTCTAGATCCAGAGGCTGATATCCTACTCTTGCTGGGAAATAATGTCCCACACGCCTTTCTCTTCTCTGAGTCGGTAGGCGGTCCTGTAGATGGCCCAGTGGCCATCAAATCTCCTCTAGGATGGGGGATCGTAGGAATTGTCAGTGACGCCCAGATGCAGGCTCCAACCCTGGCAAATACCTTAGCATCCATTCCACCCACTTTCCGACGCCCGTTGGCGCCACCAAAAACAAGAATGAAGTTCCCACCTCAAAGGCCACTGTCGATTAGCACACATTCATTAGGACACCCTAAACGGCCGCCAACAACCACTAGACGTCCACTAAGACACTCTACACAGGCATATGCCTCCTCAACACCCGTTCTAACAGCCCCCCGATGTTCCCGATGTCCTTTGACACTGTGGAAGCAAGAGTACAATTCCCACCCTAGAAGGCCATCAGAAGAGGCATCCAGACTTTCACCTTTGCCATCAAGAGTTCCTGAACATCCTAAAAGGCCACCAGCGATGACCAGCAGACTTTCACCTTTGCCACCAAGTGAACCTATCAACCCTACAAGGCCGCCAGACGCGATCTCCAGACTTTCACCTTTGCCTAAGAGAGTACCTAAAAAACTGCCAGAGGCGACCAGCAGATTTGCACCAAGGGGCCGAACTTGAAGATTGAACCTCAAGCTTTGCATGTTTTGCTTTGTTTGATGCTTATTAATGTTATATAGCTAACTGTTTATCTTAGTTATATAGTTACATGCTATTCAGTTACTATCACTGTTTACTGCTTATCTTAGTTTATAGGCAATTTTTTTTTCCTTTCTTTTCTTTTTTCTTCTCTTCCTTTTTATAGTGGAATTTATAATTCCAGGCGGGGAGTGTGCTGTCCCAGCCAGTTTATGGAATGGGTTAGTTACTTAGGATTTGTGAGCTGTCCCCTTAAGAGAATGCATCATAGGAAATGTAGGTAAGGGTATCCTGGGAAACGTAGTTCATATCACGTGGCCACATCTGTAATCCTGATTGGCCACTAAATTGACCCTCAAGGGGTTGAAGGAGGTTGCCCTCCATTCTTACCTGCACTCATTACTGATAACATCGTTTTCTTCTATTGATACAAGATGGGTTAGGAGATAACTATTTTCCACGTGCAAGGCAGATATACAAAGGATTGGTCATTGAAAGAGGAATTTCATCACAAATGTGAGTTACGAGGATACCTGATGTACCAATAAATGAACTTTGTTATGGAAGCTTTGTTGAGTTATCTATCTGCATTTACAGAGCTATTAAGTCTACCTCTGTGGAAGGCAGTACAAGTAACATTCCTCTGCTCCTTTATTTCTGAGAAGCTGCTGAGATTTTTAAATAACCTTCCACCATTCCTGTGTAGGGAATAAAGATAGCAGAAACAAAAGTAAATCAGTTTACAAATTATTCTTGGTCCACCATCATTCACATCAGCAAGCCCTGCTATGGTGAAATATCCATCACTGTCTTCTCCTTGTGTGAGTCCCTTCCAGTTCTGTTCCTAGTATTCAGTTAGCTGATGACATTTCTTCTCTGGGAAAATGAGCGATCAGAGGCAGTAGGAACAACCACAAAGAGGATTCATAAAAGGTAACCATCTATTCTTTTTTTTTTCTTTTAAATCTCTGGAGGGATGTTATTTAGGATAAAGAAACTTGATTGCTGCAAGTCTTCAAACTGTCTTAAAGTTTCTATGCATTTTTTATCAACTAGATTAGAATATTCTTATTCTTTTTTTAAAGTAATGGTATTTTAAGTATCATTTTGAGCAGTAATTAACCGTTCAAATAGTATTTCTAGCTATTGAGTGGGATTCAGCAGTTCTCACCACTTCGGAAGAACCAGTTGTTAACTTTCTGAGCAATTTGGTGAACTGGTTGTTGGAGGAAATCATTAGGGCAGAGAACCAGTTGTTAAATTATTTTAATCCCACCACTGGCCACACCCCTAAAAAATTATTATGTTTTTTTAAGTAGACAATGGAACTACTTGCTGTTGGAATTTAGGAAGAGCAAAAATCTGGACAACGGTGAGAAAACACTAATGTTTTTGTTGACATCTATTGGTCATCCAGATTTTTACAGCCCAGATCTAATAATTTAAGTTGGCCAGTTCTTACCTTAAGATTTTTTTTTCCTTCTGTTCATTAGGTCCATTTTTTAGAAATTGCCTGGACAAGCCCCTGCAGTTTTTTGGCAAGGTTTTTCACAAGTGGTCTGTCATTGTCTCCTTCCTAGGGCTGAGGAAGTGACTGGCCCAAGGTCACCCAGGTGACTTTGTGCCTAAGGAGGGATTAGAACTCACTCTTTCCCACTTTCTAGCTTGATGCCTTAATCACTACACTAAACCGGCTCCCTTTTTAATTTAGAATGGAGTTTTAAAATCTCAGGGTTTGTTTTTTTTACACAGCTTGGAAGTTTTTAGCTGAATTTCAAAAGTTTTGTATTAATATGCATAAGCCATCTAAAGCCACTAATGGGACTGGAAGGGATAGAAAAATTTAAAAGCCAATAAAAAAAATCCTCTCCTTTCATTTCCAAAATGGCAAACAAACGATGGGATAAAACCATGCTGTAAAAAAGCTGGAGCAGCATCAATTTCAGGGAAAGCTGTGTTTTAGTGCTGTACGAGTCAAGTCAACTTGACCATTTGATTCAAGAATTCATCACAAAATATAAAATGACATATAAACTAAAGGAAAAGAAACACACTGTGTTAAATGTGCCAATCAAGTGTAATTTTGTGACTTCTTTTTGAATATTTCTGGTTTCCAACCAAAGAACATTTTCATGTCGGGGTCTCCTTTTATTTCCACCAATAGTTACCAAAAGTTATCTCACAGGTCTTTCTAGGATTGACAGCAGATGAGGCTAGAAAAGACCTAGTGATTCCTGTTATAATGTCAAGCCCAAGGCACCAAAAGTACAGAATAACAGAGTTAGAAGGGACCTTGGAGATCTTCTAGTCCCATCCCCTGCTGAAGCAGGAAACCATGCACCATTCTGGATAAATGGCTGTCCAATATCTTCTTGAAAACCTCAAGTTGTGAGTACTCTATCAAGTGATAGAGTACTCACAACTTCTAGAATGACATGAACAGTTACTTCTTTAGAAGTTTCTTTATTGTTGCTTTGCCTATTGATAGAAACCTTGCCAGATTAAAGCACTTACTAAAGCGCTTCTTAAAGATCCATTCTTAAAGATCCGTCTCATCCTGGGCATCCTTTTTTGTTTTTTTTGAACTATTACCATCTGGCAGGTGGTACAGGACAATAAAGACAAGGACAAATGGGCTGAAAAACAGCTTCTATCCCAGAGCAGTAACTATATTGAATTCTACTGTATAATGCAATATTAATGCAATATCAGGGGTTTTCAATTCAATTGCATAGAATGTGAAGGATGTGTGTTTTTGTTTTATTTTTTATAGTTTTCTTATGTATAATGTACATGAAGTTGGCATTTAATTTCATAGTATGAGGCGCAATGACAATAAAGTACTACTATTACTACTACTACTACTACTACTACTACTAATCTGCATAACAATTAAATGTATCCTGTGAACTGCTGGGGGGGAGGTTCATCTTCACCCTTTTCCTGCATACCAAAGATTCCAAGCTATGTTGTCTCTTTGCTCCCTGGGAAAGAACCCCTCCTTCCCTCCTGTGTCTCTGGACTACATCCTATTTCATAGAATTAATATCAGGCCAATCACATGCTGGTAGTTTGTATCAGGAACAGGATTTTCTGCTGATTCAAACACAGGTCCAGCTTCACCTGCAGACTTTTCAGGAACAAAACAAATATGCTGGAACTGGAAATGCCTAGCAGTTCTTCCTAGAGAACCTAGATTCCCCTTTGCTGAGAAAGTAAAACCAGTGAAACTTCCCCTCACAACTCTTTTGTTTAACTGAGTTGTGCTCATGCTATTTTAATCATGCCAATTTATGTGGTTTATATCAGCATTTTTTTTTTAAAGAAATGGACAAAAGAAAGCATTAATGTCATAATTGGCCACATCTCCAAATACAGTGATACACCTTCATCTGTTGTAATAATCAGTAAAATATATTCATACTGATTGCACTATGTTACAATGGACGGAGCTTTGTTTCTCATTCCACCATCCCAAAGTCAAGGATTTCTTTATACAGTTCTCAAAAAATGAAGAGTGAGGTCACAGATCTCCTTTCTGATACAGGGAAGGGAGACCACTTGCAGAAAATGTATTCCAAATATCCCCAGCAAGCATTTTCATCAGCATGCTTTGGGCAGGCAAGTTTTATTTCTGCATGACCTTAATGGGCAATCCCATGTAGAGCACATTATGGTAGTCAAGACCTGAAATCCAGTCCACCCCTGGATTGGCTACAAAATGGCATACTTGCCAGAACTGAGAAAAGATTTCCTTGCCATCACTTCTTTCCAACCACTGCAGCAGCAACTGAGAACTTTCCTCCCCTCAATTATGCATTAGATTTGGGGGGAGGGTACAACACTTCAAGCAGAAGTTGCTATTCTAGATTTGGTTGGCTTCTGGCTTAATTTGCTAATTAAATTAAGTTGACTCTTAAATTATTTCTCCTCTTCCTAGAACCAAGTCAGGATTGGTTTCCCAAACTAGTCTGTATTAGTGGACATTATTAATATACAATTGATAGTGTATCCTGAACAACTGAATTACTTTTTCTACTAGCTTCATGTATATTTTAAATAAAATAGGAAAAAAATATGACCACGAGGTGTCCTTAGGGTTGAACTCTTCTTCTCTGAAGACAGCAACTGGAACTGCTCACACAGGAAAGAAGAAAAGCCTTGGAAAATTGTGCCCCAAGTTAGAACCTTATAAATGGTCTACAACAATACTGTGGTAGATGCTACTGAGCATCTGATGACCACCAAATATTACATCAGAGAAATAAGGCAACATTATCTCCATCAAGTCTCTATTGCAGGTCATCAATGAGAATGATCAATGCCATTTTCATCTCATGACCAGTCTTTTAAAATGATTCAGATTACCTACTTCTTACAGAGTCCTTTTAACAGCTATTCTACCACCAGCCCAACAATCTTCTTTAGAACTTAAAGGATGAAAATTAAAAGGATAACAATCCAGTATAGCTGGGTCTGTGGTTATTCACTTTTAAAGGCCACCCACACAACAGTAGGTCAAACCAAGCATATAAAAGAGGAGAAGTAAAACAAAAACGACACTTAATTAGATTTTACTCAAATAACTTTAAAATAACTAAATGCACTTTATTAGACAGGCATGTATTTTGGCAAACATGTTCTTACCCCTTTTGCCACATTGAAAGTTACAATATGTTGGTATGGCGACTTCTTGGAAAATTACTATCCTTTTCAATTGATGAACACATTTCTTGTGAGTAATGTGCTTGGTGTTACATAGCAAAAGAGGGGAATGAAGATGGAGAAAAAGTCCCCTCTTTCTTAAGCTACTTTTTCTTCCTTTGTAGATGTTGTTCCATTTTTTGCCTATTTTGATACTCTTGGAGTGGCTGATAGGGAAGAGATTGATAACTATTTTCTAGAGGTATACACTGAGTGTTCACAAAGGGCTTTTGAAATCAAGTCAATTATACATAACTTTAGACTGAAGGCTCTGAGACTTTATGCCACATGCTATAATACTCTATGCATGCATTATACAGTGACTCCCACAAGTTGGTAGTATCGTGTCTACCAAGAGGACATTCAAGCTTTCACAGGGCTAATCAACTTCCATTTTATTGCCATTTTAAACAATATGTTTTAGTCTGCCAAGAAACAGTCAAACATAGCCAAAGCTGGGTATACAATGATGCCTCTGAAGACAATTTTATTTACTTTACTTTTCTCTTGTTGACGACATCGGGAGGAAGAGGAGTTTCAGATGAGAACTGTAAAAATCCAGAAATGATTGTGCAGTGAGCCATCATTTTCATAATTTCTTTTGAAGTTTTCCCCAACTGCTCATCCAAACTGGGTTGTTTTCCTCAGGAGTTGCAAACAAAATTCCCCAAGCATAACTCTTTTCATATCAACAAATCAGCTAATTTAAATCCAGCCTCTAATTATGATTCAGACTAACATAATGCGGGATGCCCATGTGTTATCCAGTATATGAAAGGGAATATAATTGAATGAGATACTAACAAACAGCTATTTAAGCCTAATAGTGTCAGAAGAGTCTCATTTATAAGCAAATGGAAAGCATGGATTTGAGCATTCAAAGACAGGACAATTTCTGATTTTTTTTAAAAAATATGCACCTATGTAAAGTGTTTGTTTTTATATTTCAGTAAATGTCATAGAAAACCTTCTGGCTCCCTTTTGGTCTATTTGCATAATTGGGGGGGAGGGGAAACCGCATCCCATTAATCTTCTGAGGTTTACTTACTATGGCTTTAAATCTAAACTCCATACTGTATGTAAAGTGAGGTGAACATTTTTACCGCTTGTCAAAACAATCCTGAAATCCCATTTTCCTTTAATAAAGTATAGTTTTGTCTTCCAGATGTATGCTTGAATAAGATGTCATACTCTGTTTTTGTTCAGGATTGCACCCTGCTGATCTTCCTAGGCAGCAAGAAAATTACCTTATTGAAACATATTGCTAGGAGTGACGACGGTGCCAAATTTTGCATTGGTATTACACACATGACATATTCAGAGACCTTTTGAATAAGACCATGAATATCAAGTGATTGAAAAGATTATACTGGCTTTCTTATTTTGTGGGTTATAATAGGTTGCGGTTCTGGATGAATGTCTTTCAGATCAATATAATTATGTCATAAAAAACATGTAACAAAATAGTTACTTTGCAGCTTTTCACACTTGCCTGATTTCATACTGATTTCATTCCGAGCAGAATTGTTTCTTTTAACTAATAGGCGGTTCTACATTGGAGGTGTTACAGTGCTAAGAATCTCTATATCAAGTGTAAGATGGCATCGAGTGATCCTTCTTGCTCACACAGTCATTTTGTCATAAAAATAAATGCTCAAATGAGTTTGTCCACTTTGTATCAGGAGTTAAAATTTGATGCCCATGGATATCAGGCTGCTTATTTTATTTACTTATGCACACATTTACCCTGTGTGTCTGCCAACCTCTGAACCACCTTGCACATGTTATTCAGATGGTTTAAAGTCAAAATAATTAAATGAGAAAGTGGCACATTGCAAAGAGAAACATCTTCTCTCAGTGCCATCTTAATTTCTGGTCTCCCTCTTGGCACCTATCAGTATTCTTTGGAATTAAAATGGGATATGACCATTACCCAAGACTTCATCTAGCAGTGCGCTTCCCTGGAATGAATAAAGAAATAGTTGAGTCTGGAGTGATGGGATTCTATGGTCTCAATGAAATGATCAGAAGCAGCCTTCTAGTAAATGAATATCAATGCTATGATAGGTAAGTTCTCATAAATTCTCATGGACACTATTGGGTGAAAACACATCTACTGTAATTTATTCATGAAATTTTAGTAAAGGTAAAGGTTCCCCTTGCACATATGTGCTAGTAGTTTCTGGCTCTGGGGGACAGTGCTTATCTCTGTTACAAAGCCGAAGAGACAGCGCTGTCCAAAGATGTCTCTTTGGTCATGTGGCCGGCATGACTAAATGCCGAGGGTGCATGGAACGCTGTCACTTTCCACCAAAGTGGTCCCTATTTTTCTACTTGCATTTTTACATGCTTTCGAACTGCTAGGTTGGCAGAAGCTGGGACAAGTAACAGGAGTTCACTCCATTACGCGGTGCTAGGGATTCGAACCGCCGAACTGCCAACCTTTCTGATAAAAAAGCTCAGCGTCTTAGCCACTGAGCCACCATGCCCAAAACAGCCCAATAATTTGGCTCATCCTAGGTGCATAGAATATGAATTACAAATTACCCTGAGTTGATTCTCTTTTGACCTCCTTTTTAAATATCATTTCAGACAAACTTGTAGTCCCTCAATATAAAAAATAAAATAAGAAAAAACAAAAATGAATAATACTCCCAAATTGTTAAAAAAATAGGCAAGAAGAACATCTTATAGTCAATAGTGCTGCTGCTTACAAAGAAGGCCATACTTACTAAAAATGGAAGTTGTGGCAGAACTTTGGTAATCTCAAGATGACTTATAGCTCTCTGTGCAAGAATTATATTCCACTTTTTTTGACAAAATAACAAAAAGCAATTTTTCATGCTGGCCATTTCTATTGCAATCTTTATACATATCCCGTAAATGCAAGGTAATATTAAGATGAATATATCCTGCATTTCTTCTAAAACAAAGCTTCACAGTATTCATGGGTTTTAAGGGAGAAATACAGTGGGTAGAATCATCCATTCCTCTTGGAATTGGTTATACTGATTTTATCCTGTTACTCCTTCTCACATAAAACCTGTTATGTGTGCGGTTTTGTGGCTTACCAGCTCCCTGAGATGCCTGGATCTATATATGCTTCTAGCTTATATATCGTACAAATTCTGACTATTTTATCTAGTTGCTGTCTGGCTTCCTGGGAAATAGAAAGTAAGCATACATATTTTAAGTACTAAAGAAGGCTCTGTGTCAATTGCAGCCATCCATGTCTGGAATCCTTTCAAAATCAGTGGATTTAACCATGCCTAACTACATAACATTATGTGGTCTCTGTGTTAGAAAGGGAATTTTAATTAGAATTGCATGGGTTAGCGTTGAATGTGTTGGAACATGCACTGTAGGGATATTCACTAGCCTAGAAGGAAGTCCTTGGATTTCTTACTGTAAAAGGTGCTATCAAGTGCAATGTAAAGGGTCAGTGTAATAATAATGTATATAGCAGCTGGGCTTTAACTGCTGTCTGGATTCTCTATTTTCACTTCAACAAAAATAGTTACACTTGGACTGATTCCGTGACCATTCAGAATGGTAGCTCCCTGCCAGATTATCATCACAGGCAACAATTTGGCTGCCCCAGTTGGCATAACATTGCCTGTTTAGAATGCAAAGTTATGACTGTAACCCCTGCTGGCCACTGGAGTGGCATCAGAGAGAGTTAAAGAAAGAGCTGTAATTATGGAAAAGGGAATTAGGAAGAAAATAGATTGAAAAGAAACCCTTGCTGTTTCCAAGTGCAGGCGAAAATGCAATTCAAACCAACCATTTAATTGTCTTGTGCCAAAGAAAATGGTCAAGCAACTTTAGGAATGGGCAAATTTGCTGATTTTGGTTTCTTTCAATTCCTCCCTTTTCTAGCCATGAGTTTTTCCCATTTTCTGAACATTTTTGATATTATTTTTCCTGCTTCTGATATGTACATTTTATTAAATGTTGCCTAATATGTGTGTATGTATGTGTGTGTAATATATATATTCTTTATGCTATGTTCATTATTTGAATCTTAAATTCTTAATTCTATTTTATGTATTTCTAAGAGCAGTTTTCGCACTTAATGCATTTTTATTTCTATTTTTGTGAAGAAAAGTGAATCAAATATTGATTTCAAAGTATGTTTTCTATCCATCTAACGAGCTAGCAATCATAACAATAATTTGCCAAAATAATTCTAATGTACCTCTTGCGACTCTTTCCTGCACTTTCAATATAAACAATTGCTGTTTGTCAAAATAAAATTGGAAAAAATTAACCCAAGCAGACATCATTGAACCAAAGATGACCTTGACCAAGGAAGAAGTAAAATACACAGACACTTGTACCTGTTTCTCAGACCAACCCTTAGCTAGCTGGAAGGGCATGACCTGGTAGCTGATAGTATTAGGAAACAGGACTATTAAGGATTTCTTGACTACATGAGAATATATTGTAGTGGTAAATGATATGGGTAGGTATTTCCATCTTATATACAATAATTCTTATGTATAAGAATTATCTGAAAATCCAGACTAAGGTTGTTTGTTCCCAACCTTGCACGTTGTTTCTCGTCCCAATAACTCCTCCCTCCCCCAAAAATAGCAGAACTTAAATTTTCAATGTTATTATTTTTGAAAGAGTTCATTTTAGAGACATATAATTGAAAAACATTTCTCACTCCGTCATTACTCTTCACTCTTTGGCCAATGACTCCATCCTATTTTTGATGCAAATGTTTACATCCAGCAACCATAAGGACTTAAATCAGGTTTCACCATGGTTCGTTTCACTAAAAAACTGGAGTTGACTAGGCTTGAGTTGAATATTATTCCACTAAATGTCCTTCCCTTATAAATGTGGATCACTTCGTTCTGTTTATTTCCCTTATAAATGGGTACATCATTTTGCAATCTCTTCTTCCTTGGTGTTTATTATTCCATTATATCCATTTTATATAAATGTAAGTTCCTCCCTGCTTCCTCTGAAGCAAAGAGATCAATGTGGTACATGACAATTTTATTACATCAGAGTATTCATTTCCTTCACAAAAGTAAATCACTCCAGTACAGTCACTCCCCTGTGAGACAACATACCCATAGATCATTGCATTACAGGAACTCTCTACATAAATACAGTTTGTATCATGTTACTTCTTCTGTAAGGTATATGATGACACATCTTTGTTGGCTCTGTATAAATGTTTGCTCAGGTCTTTGTATATATGTTCTAGGCAGAAATACTGAATACAACATGAGTTTCACTGTACTATATTCATTTTCAAGTATGCTGCAGCCTTGTAAAAGCATGTTCTTCAAGTTTCTATGAAACCATATCCACTGTGCCTTTATTTCTTTTCTGCTTATTTGATTTTCTTCCAATATACCAGGAAATAGTTAATGCGGAGGAGGAGGAGGTAGTGAAATCTCTTTGCCTAAAACAGTGTATAGGTAGTCCTCAACTTACAACCACAATTGAGTGCAAAATTTCGGTTGCTAAATGAAACATTTATTAAGTGAATTTTGCCCCATTTTATGACCTTTCTTGCCATGATTTTTAAGTGAATCATTGCAGTTGTTAAATTAGCAACACAGTTATTAAGCGAATCTGGTTTCCCCATTGACTTTGCTTGTCAGAAAGTCACAAAAGTTGATCATATGACCCCAGGACACTTCAACCATCATAAATGTGAGTCAGTTGCCAAGCACTTGAATTTCCATCATGTGACCACCGTGATGCTGCAACAGCTGTAAGTGTGAAAAATAGTCATAAGTCACTTATTTCAGGGCTGTTGTAACTGAATGGTCACTAAATGAATTGTTGTAAGTCGAGGGCTACCTGCAATTTAGCGCTTTCCTACTTCCTATCACTTTTGAGGATAATTCCTCTTCAACCCAGATATGGAATGCCCGTCCCCATTAGTATTTGCATTCAGGCAGCATTTCTTTATTTCTTTAGAAAGTCAATTAACATACAGCTCTTCTATTTATTTATTTATTAAATCTGGTTGGCAAAGGAGGAGGGATGTAAGTTGGGTACGTAAATGGAAGATGGATAGATAAATGAGAGGGAGGGAGGGAGGGAGAGAGAGAGAGATTGCCATTGCTGAAATCAGTGTTTGTCAAATCTAGCACCTTTAAGACGTGTGCACTTTAACTCTGCTGGCTAAGAAATTTCCCATGATTCACAGAAGAGTTACATATTCTGACGAGGATTAAGAGACCACTAGACCAGGAGTCTCCAACCTTGGCAACTTTAAGCCAAGTGCACTGCAACTCCCAAAATTCTTCAGTCAGCAATGCTGGCTAGGGAATTCTGGGAGTTGAAGTCTGCCAGGCTTAAAGTTGCCAAGATTGGAGACCCCTGCACTAGACTGCCACTGGAGGAAAAGGAAGGATGAATTTGACTGGGCATGACTTAAAGCTACAAATAAGGCCTACCTTGTCATGGGAAGAAATGAGAAACACTATTATTTCTCCGCCTTTATTATGTATGCAGAGTGTCACCCAGTGGCTGCGTTTAGGGTCATCTTGTCCCTCCTGGGACAGGAGGGCTCAGATGATCATCTTCAGGGCTGATGCAGAGGAATTTGTGGAACACCTGATGGACAAAGTCACTTGGATTCATTCATTCCCAGATGGACCCTATGCAAGGTGCAGGTCCACTAGAGATGCCATGGCACCCACCTTCTGGAACATTATACTCCCTCCCAAGATGAGATCTGCGCTCACCTAAGTCTCCAAAGGGGGAGTGTCATGCAGGAGATGATTAATGGATTAGCCAGCCCCCCACTCCCTCCTGTGCACACTTTGTTCCCTTCCTTTCCATCTTGGTCAATTTTAATTGAATTTTAAACTTATGATCTTTATTTACTGTTTACTGTGTGAGACATGGAAATGATAGATAAATAGATAGATAGATAGATAGATAGATAGATAGATAGATAGATAGATAGATAGATAGATAGATAGATAGATAGATAGATAGATAGATAGATAGATAGATAGATAGATAGATAGACAGGAAGGATGATGGGTAGATAGGTTGGTAGGTAGGTCGGTCAATTGATCAATCAATCGATATGGATAGAGATGGATGATAATATAGATAGATGATAGATAGATAGATAGATAGATAGATAGATAGATAGATAGATAGATAAAAGCAAACTTGCATTCAAGTTTGTATCTGCAGGTATGGTCAAAACCATTGAGATGGCAGCTGCAATATTGCGATTAAGTTCTGTTTGTTTTCATATGTGCTAAAACAAGCAGACTTTCATTCACATCTTTGAAGCAGTGGTGGGATTCAATTTTTTTTACTACCGGTTCTGTGGGCGTGGTTTTGTGGGCATGGCAGGGGAAGGATACTGTAAATTCTCCAGTCAGAGGTGGTATTTGCCAGTTCTCTGAACTACTCAAAATTTCTGCTACCAGTTCTCCAGAACTGGTCAGAACCTGCTGAATACCACCTCTGCTTTGAAGCCTCCATCTTGATATTGCATGGTCATTTCAAAACAATATCTCTCCTATAAATCTCCTAAAAAATTTTGATGTGATTTTTAAAAATGGGTATTTTAGTTTCTATTAAAAAGAAAATCCCAAAGAGGAAAAAGAAAAAGAATAGCATCATCTTGTCATCTGGGTCTTATGAGGTTGATTTTTTAAAAAAAGAAAAAGAAATTATAACCATAATACATTTTCCCCAGTTAACTTTCACATGAAGCAGCATCTGTTATTATCCAATTTTCAGTTAAAATACAGATAAAGCTCTAGCGTAAATTTATTTTTCAGTCCACAGGGTATTGTTACTAATTAGTGATTAAAATATCGAATAATGAATGAATATCGGAAAAATATTCACTTACTCAGACTGAGAAGGTCACTGGATGACTTTAGGGAGTGAAGGGCAAAGATGTAATTGGGGAAATGATTGCAATTTTGATTGAATGATATGTGCAAACAATAAGTCTATTTTTTGTGTATGGGTGCTTTGTTGCATATAATAATGCATAATAGAAAGTCTTTACACATATGTTGTTAGGATTGCACATTTACTCCTAGAATTGCATGTTTTAAGTCTGTCTCCACATTAAGTTTTTTAAAAAAATCCTGAAATAATTTTGGTAATTCCCATAATTGAACCCTGGGCAAGAGCTTTACCAATTTAGATAGGCCTGATCATGGGGAGTTCACACAATCATTTTCCTGTCAGTCATCTTCTGATCTCACAATGAAAAGGAGACAAGGTTTCAGATCACTTATGGTCAACTTCTATTAATATGTTTAGTTCTTGTGAGCTTCCAGTGCTTTGCAAAATACCAACAGCCAATCTTCCAGGATGATAGAAAAATATGGAGAATGCTAAGCTAATCAGTGGTCAGCAGATGGGCAGCCTTATTGCTATCTAAAAAACAAAACAAAAAACCATTTCTACTTTATTAAAATATTGTTTTAAAAAATTTCAAATTATTTATGGGGCGAGAAACTCCTGTATCAATCTCATTATGATCTATATCATTGTCAACTCACGGCTGAATCAACTTCCTGGATTTTCTTCTTCATGAGTTAGCAATTGCTGTTCACCAGGGAATATTTTGTTATAAAATAGATCAGGACTCATTCTCTAGAGAGAATGCATGTAGACTAATGCTAGGGTGAAAGCATTCATGGGCTAAAAACAGAAAAAGAAAGAACAAGAATTAGAAGGCCTGAATGTTGACCAAAATTTGACCCTATATTTGTCAGTCCTACTTGATAGACCAGGCCAGGAAATCAACCCCATAGTAAGATTAAATCTACTGTTGTTGAGATTGGCTACAATAACAGAATCTTGCAAATCTGATTGTTCTGTACCTCTTATGGTTCTTATAGTTCAATGAATCAGGAAGATGTCTCTCTGAGTTGCTCCTGTATGTTATCTCATTCTGGATTTTTTTTAAAAAAAATGGCTTCAACATTTACTTGGCTAACAGATCTTGCATATCTCCATTAAGATCATCTTCCTTACTTTCTACAATAGTTGTCAGTCCTTAGAAAGTTTGGAGACTAGTTCCTTTCTAAATGAACAGGGGAATCAGAGCTTATCCAAAGCAGAGGACATTGACCCTGATCTCTTTAAAAGATCATTGTGGGGGGAGGGGGGCAGTGATCCCCTTAGCTTGGAACAAACTTTCATGCTCAGTTTGCAAATGGAAAACTATCACCACCTCTTTGCTTATTATATTTCTAGGAATAAAGAGCAAAGAAATGTCCTGTCCCTAAATATATCTATCTGGCAGACATTGGAGGCAATAAATGAAAACATTATGGTTGTCCAAAGTCTTTCAGGGTGGGTGCATTCCCACTTTAGCTTCAGCAAGGTTACTTGCTTGAGTTTTTAAACAATTTCAGAGTGCTCAGATCATATTCTCCTTACCAAGGAATTCTCACTGATGTTTTCAAGCAAAAAATTGTAGCTGCTTGTCTGGGATAGTAGAAAGATTCCTGCAAGAGGTTGGACTAAGGAACTGCCAAGGTCCTTTTCAACCTTGTAAATCTATGTTTTCCATAATTTCATTCTCCAATTTAGTTATTTTTGCAGAAACATTTTAGGATGTCATTTCTTGTTTAATGAAATGCCCTTGCAGTCTTCAAAACTAAAGACTATCTCAAGTTGAAATCAACTCCTGATTCCATGACTATGACTATGCCCATGCAGTGGTCTTGGCAGCGGTCCACAAATATTTTGTCAAAAAATGTTGTAAGCTGTCCAGAGTCACTGAAAGCGAGTGGGCAGCCATATAAATTTTCTTAAATAAGTGAAGAGTACCAAGGAAAGTGAAGGAGTATGTTTTTAACAGGCAATACCATCATAGTCTTGCAGAAAATGGCATCTCCATTTTAAAATTCTTAATATTTCAATATCCATATTTAGGAACAAGGTCTATGGAAACAGAGACAGAGATGAGGAAAAACAAGTTCATCAGGAGAGAGAAGACAAAGATGTTTTTCCATATCTATCAACACATTCAAGAGGCCAAAAGAAAATTGTAAAATATTTCTATACTATTAAGTGCCCACGAAGTGCAAGGAATGCCTTTGTTAGGTAGAGTTTTTCCCCAGAAACATTCACTTGATTTCCAGACATTAAATCCTCATGTCTTTCTCAATAAAAGATAGTTCTGCACCACATGGAAAAACACATTAAATATGAATGGCTTAACATGGCCTTTAATAATGTCTGAACAGATAACCACAAGTACCAAGGCATTTGCTTAACAAGAAACAAAATAATCCAAGATAGACTCTGCCAAAAGGAAGAAAATAAAGAACTTACTTATGAAGCTGTCTACATAAATGAATGAAATTGCATTTGGTCTTTAAAAATTGAGAATTTCTATATGCTTTCTGACATGTCCTTTGATTAGTGTATAAAAATGTAATGAACAGTACTTTGCCACAAGATAAGCCACTTTTAGGAAAGATTGGTTCACAGATTTCAAAGAAATGCCCAGAAATTTAGTAGGCCCGCTGCTGCCACCTGGTTCCCCTGTAGTGCCAACACTGGCCCTTTATAGACAAAAATTCCTCTCACCTCAGGAAGCAGGTGTTCTGAGGTTGACTTTAAAAATAATTGCCTTGTTACCTTGGTCCAACTTTCAAGTATCTTCACATTGCCAAATCAAAATGTCTGAATTAAAAAAAACACACACAATCCAACACTCAGCATTGGAAAAGCATTCTTTGTCAAAGATCCCCAATGCAGTATTGTCATCTTTCTAGCCTCTGTATACATAAATACGTATGAAAAACCTTGTGTTATGATTTAGTTATGATTAGAATGAAACCAGTTTTTGTTCTCGGTGAAGATGGTAGGGATTTCATAAAGGAGAATGTAACTCAGGGCTGACATGAGAGGTTCCTTGATGCTCTCTGAGCTTGCTTGTTTTCTTGCAGATGTTTCATTGCCCATACTAGGTAACATCATTAGTGCTAGCAAGAAGTGCTGTTTATATTATATAAGAGCCTCAGTGGTGCAATGGTTAGAGTGCTATACTGCTGGCCACTTCTGCTAACTATCATCTGCCTGCAATTTGGCAGTTCAAATCTCACCAGGCTCAAGGTTGACTCAGCCTTCCATCCACCCGAGGTGAGTAACATGAGGAGCAGATTGCGGAGGTAATACCCTGACTCTGCAAACCACTTAGAGAGGTGCTTTATTGTGTAAAGCACAATAAAGCAGTACATAAGTCAAAGTGCTATTGCTATTCTAGCAGCCTGCCTGTCCATGTTGTTGAGGGTGGTCTTACTTTATCAAAAAGTCCCTGACCATTCAACTCAATACAGCACAACCAACACAAACTCTAAAAAGAATTACACTGTCATATATCAAGAATGTATCAGAAACCACCAACAAACTACTACAACCACATGGAATCAGCATAGCAAACAAGTCAACTAAAGCCCTTCAAAACATACACAGATCTAAAGACCCAACAACCCCAGAAGAAAAAACAGGAGTCATCTACAACACACAGTGTAAGGACTGCAACAATCACTATGTAGGACAAACAGGCAGAAGACTGGGAGAACGCATCCACAAACACCAACTAGTAGTCAGAAGACATGATGAAAATTCTTTAATTTCACAACATATAGACAGTTTTAACCATAGTTTCAAATGTGACCATCCTATACCAAGCCAAGTCCAAAAATGCCAGGGGATTTCTAGAAGCCTGGCACTCTGACAAATGAGCTATCAATAGCCACATAAACATTAATATCTATAGACCATATAAAAGGAACTATCACTCCAGCCTCAAAAGGAACAAAAGACCCAAGCACCTTTCCACCAATAATCAGCACCCAGATCTGCATAGATTAACTCCAAGGTTAACTTTAAACCAACAGTCAAGTAAATCCGACCCCAATCAAGAAACTGCCAAAGAAGCCAACAGCAAACAGCCCAACCAAAGAATCTCTAAGAAGACCATTCCCTGATAGGGCAAGCCACTAGAATGTAAATTGACAGCAAATAGCACTCCTTACTAGCATTGATGATGTTGCCTAGTTTGGGCACTGAAACATCTGCAAGAAAACAAGCAATCTCTACACAAGGACCCCTCATGGCAGGGATTTATTTACAGTATTAGTTCCATTGGCATCTTTTCTTTATAGACTTCATTGCTTCCTTTTCATTACAAACAGGAGCCTTACCTGTGTATTTATTATGAGTAGAGCAATCATAACAAGCCAATGCCAGGTTGTAATATACAGTCCCTGTATTGCATTCACCTGCAGAAATGCATTTTGAGCATGTATGTGTAAACGGAAAAGCATCTGTGTGAACAGCTGCAGATCCCTAGGTACACAAGATGATCAGGAATTTAGTACCATAAAAGATCAAATTATGCATAGGGACTGCATATGAACATCTATTTACATACCTACCACTTCTTCTCAACAAGCAGATGTTGGCTGCAATATTGTTGAGGCCTGTCTTCTACCATATGATCATTCAGATCTTGCATAACTGAATAGAATGATAAACAGATCTCAAAAAGATATGTTTTTAAACCCCTCTCTAACATATGCTTATACCTATAGTGAGGGGTAGGTATTTTTGTTAAGTGATCAATTTTACAAATGGAAGTTTTACAATTCCTGTACCAGAGGAACTTTTTGAATAATAACAATAACAACAATAACAATAATAGAAGTTGCAGCTTCCTGCTGTAGCAGCAGCAGAGCTGCAAAAGATTGTGCTACTCGGAACAACATACATTTTAAGAAGATACTTGGTTGATATCTAGGATGCTGGCAGCAACCCCTATCAACCATCAGAGCCAGTCAACAATATTTGTGATATAATTTTAAATGTTTAGTTGACTGAGTTTCATGTTTAATGAATAACACTTTATAATAATATACTAGGTAATACATACACTGAAGAGAAACAACTAGAAAAAATAACAAAACACCATGATTTGCAAATTGAAGTTGAGTGATTGTGGAGGAAGAAATCAATGGTTGTACCAATAGTAATAGGAGCCGTTGGAGCAATACACAAAGGGTTGCTTAGATACATGAAAAATTTTAAGTTATCAGACCTGAATATTCTGACTTTGCAAAAAACCACCTTATCTGGAACTGCCTTTATACTCAGATGTTACCTTAATCATGATGAGGTCCTTGGTTAAGACTTGAACTGTTAAGATTTTACCAGTTTCAGACTGTAAATTGAATTGAAGATTAAATAAACGTATTATTATTATCATCATTATTGTTGTTATTATTCTTCAATTGCAAAGGGCAGCTTTACTGGGAACAGCTTCCATCCTGTGATTAAATCTGTTAACACCATCAAACATCCACATCTGCCTATCCCAGGTCCTTGGAAAGGACTTGACAAGCAGACAAAAATGTCAAATCCAGTCTGAACATCTGACTGACTGTGCAATGATTAATAACAACAACAACAATAATAATAATTTTATTGATATCGCTGTAGCAGGAGATGCCAGAATCAAAGAAAAAGAACAGGAAAAAACCACAAAATATCAGGACCTGGCCATCGAAACTATACGGTTATAGATGAAACATATAACAGAGATACCCATTGTCATCAGGGCACTTGGTACCATGTCCAAGAATTTTACAAAACACATCAAGAAATTGCAGGTTCCTGCAATAACACCAGCAGAATGCAAAAAACTGTGCTACTCGGAACATCATATATTTTAAGAAGATACTTGGTTGGTACCTAGGATGCTGGCAGCAACCCGTATCAACCATCAGAGCCAGTCAATGTAATTTATGATATATTTTTAAATGTTCAGTTGACTTAGTTTCATGTTTAAGGAATAAAAGAGATAGTAATAATAATAATAATAAGTACCTTTTGCTTTTTTAAGGGGAGGGGTATAACCAAAATCTTATTTTATTTCACTTGTACAGCTATTAAAGCTAAATTCCTATTTGGTTTGGCCTGGAATATTTCCCTTCAAATAATAAACAGAAGCATAAATCATTGCCTTCTATCAAAGGATCTTCCAATGTGGACATGAGCCTGGAAATCAGATACTAGTCTAATACCTTCCTTGAAATAATGGTTGCCTATAAGCAAGGCATTTTGGTATGGAAAAGCCATAAATCATTTGAGTTGCTAAAACTGGCCCTCTTTACCATGTTCATCAGAGCAGTTGTCTGTCATTTGATTCACTGATTGTATAACAGTTATATCTTCAAGACATTTCATAAAACGAAGAGGGGGAGGGAATTCATTCCAGACTGGTTAATGATTTAGGATTCCATATATAAATAATAATATCGAACTATTTATTTTTTTTAAGTGTTTAGGTTGATGCATTAACAAAATAATAAAGTAGGAAGTACCTAAAGGGTCAAGACAACCTCATTGTGAGATACCAAAACTGGAACTATATATACATCTATACATGCAAACTCATCAACAAAAGAGTGTGAAGAAAAATGCATTGTGCAGGGAAAGAAAAAGGAAAAAAAAAGAATATCTACAGGGAAAGTTCAAGCATTAGGGCCCTCACAGTAGGAAACTGGTCACATGGGTAACATAATGAAATTTTACTGCAAAATATCCCTTTTTTTCTTATTTGAAAAGACAAATTATTAGCATTTTTAAACAATTTCAATATGTTTAATGGCTGAAAGTTAAGCTCAAACTGTTCCGCTGACTGGATAAAGTGCTAGGTCTGTAAACAGGAATCTTAAGTTACCCCAAGAGTACACTCATTTTAAATTTTACTTGAAAGCGGGATGTACGTTTATTACAATTTCAAACAAAATGCTAATGCCATTAAACAAATGAGGTTTAGGCAAATTAACTGCATTTTAATATTCTGAAAGCCTATGATATAGGACATTGTGTTACGAAACATTGGCTAGAAGTATCAGTTGCAAGTGGGATTTTCATTGCTGTGAATCTCAGGAGAATATTTGTAATTAGTATCATTTGCCTAATACTTCAGGTTAATTAGAATATTTAATTGAATAGCTGTAATCTTCAGAGATGACTATATTATGATCAAATTAGTACTATCACAGCACACGCTGATCACTGCTGCAGCCTGCCTCACTTCTGCTAGCTATTCAGCCCTCTGGAGCGTTCAGCAACATAAGAAAAAATCTGTTTCTTACACTTTTGAATTTTAATGATCCATTTGAACTCTGCCATCAACATTTAATTATTCTAGGAAAAAAAAAGTCCCAACCATGGGTCCCATATGGCATGTTGGCAAATACACTTGCCCACACTGGAGCCTGCTCCTCTTCCAGCAGTTCAATTTCTGGGAAAGAACTGAGCAGAACTTTTCTTCTTCTTCTTCTTCTTCTTCTTCTTCTTCTTCTTCTTCTTCTTCTTCTTCTTCTTCTTCTTCTTCTTCTTCTTCTTCTTCTTCTTCTTCTTCTTCTTCTTCTTCTTCTTCTTCTTCTTCTTCTTCTTCTTCTTCTTCTTCTTCTTCTTCTTCTTCTTCTCCTCATCTAGGGATAGACAAAATGATTTGATAATATTACAATGAATCTTAATTCTGTAAGATTCTTGGACAGCTATATTGTGCATAGAAAGTTTGAAAGAATCAGGTGTCTCTGTAACCAACCCTTGTTATCTTACAAATACAATTTCCCTCTTCTTTTATAGGTTTGCACATACAAATCCCCAGTGCAACCAGAGCACAGATGTTGAGTTCTTGACGTTAGCAGTTGTGGATATTTCTTTTTCCTTTGCAGACTTGGTAAACATTTTAAGGGGTTAAGCCTCAACCATTGTTGTGAACATTAGAAAGCAGTTGAATCCCATTATATCAAACTCAGAAACAAATTCTCATTCTGGAGAAAGAGACAGAGAGAGGAAGAGAGAGAGAGGAGAGAGAACTTGGGAGAAGCATTCATGTCACAAAGATGCATTGTTTACACACAGATGTGGCTAGCTTCAAAGGGCTTTCCCCTAAGGATATGAAAGCTCATGAGGTCAAATCCACACAGTAAAGCAAATGAAATTAAAAACTGAAAACCATCTTCAAACAGAGTGCACTGACACAACAACCTAATTCGCCCCCATGAAATCTCTCTTTCAATGATATCACCCAAACATGCATTCTTTTGGCTAATTGAACCATCCTTTGTAATGACACCAAAGAATATTTTCTAACTAGACATTTTGCTCTTCTGTATTCTTGCAAAACAGCCTTGGCACTGCACAGGTGAGCATTTCAATATAGATACAAAAAGCTGTTCCCATCAATCTTAAACTCTAGGCTTCTGAAAAATGGAAAGGCAACCCTACAATTTTTCAGTCCTTCCTGATCCCACCTGTTCTTGGGAAATCTTTGCCTTCTCACAAAAATTAAAGGAGAATGGAAATCTCTCTCTAATGAACAATATTTTGCTCAAGTAACACAAATGTAAGATGCTTATGAATGGTCCATTTGATTAGTTTTAGAATAATAGCCCTTCTAACTCCAAACTTATTAGTTTGCAAAGAGGCAGACTCCTCAAATTGGGAATCTTGACTTTTAAAATTGCCCCCCCAAAATCATAATCTAATTGATATGTATATGCATATGCTTGTGGTATGCATTGCATAAATATACTGTACATGTAAGGAATATGATGAATCTATAATGATGGCACTTCATTCCACCATTTTACCAAGATTTTCCCCCTACCTCAAGCCAAAATCCTATATGCAGAGGTATTTGTTTAATGTTTCATTTCTTGTCTGCAAAATCCAATTCAACATGAAGCAACAGCTTTCACGAATAGTTTGGTGAATAAATGAGAATCTAAAGCAACAACGCTGAGATGACACACATATCTTTTATGTACATTATATAAATTATAATGTTATTATCACTTAATAATAATTATAAAAATATTATTTAAAAAATCTTTTTAATAACAAATGTATGGCATAAGTGCAGAATTTGTTAGTAAAAATATTTTTAAAAATTTCAATTATAAATGGGATAGAAGCAGTCAGAAAAAAATATTAAAGAGAAATTCAGGATTTATCCCCTATTTTTATAGGGTTCCTTTCTCCCGATATAAATTTAATGCCTAAAATGTAAAAGAATTTATCATCAGCTGTTATATAATCTCTGATTTTCAACAATAATCAAGACATACTGTCTTCTTAAAATATATTCATGTTTATAAAGGGGAAAAAAACTCTTTTTACATAAATACTAAATATATCCTATCTCCCTACTCTTTAAAAAGCAGTCTTTGACTGCTAGAACCTAGAACTATATATTCTTCTATCTATTAAACAGATGGCAAATAAGATTGTAAACATATTTGTTTCATACCGAATAGATAGTTTCTGGCATAATACTAATTACCAAATTAAATGACTGACTTTTTGTGTCACATTAGAATGAAAGCCATTCTGGAAGTTTGTTTTAGGGAGTTATTTACTTTGACAAGAGTATGCAATGAAAAAGCTGTTAAATGTTTTCCCAACAACATAATGCTCTGGGTATAATGTCTTTTTTTCCCTTTATTTTTTTAACTTTGTATTTTATTATAATTCATTTGTATAAGTTTCATTGCAGTCACTCATTACACAATTTATGTGCGTTTAATGCATTTCCAAGAGTACCATATTTTTCCAATCTCACCCTATGAGTGTGATGTTTCTAGGCAAGTATACATGAGGTTCTTGTTGTCTTTTCTTGCTTCCTTATAGGCATAAAGAACTTAAGAAAAATCGATATTCACCAAATAATAAGCACTGCATCGCATAATTTGTAGAGGTTTCTTTATTTTTCAGCAAGTTGTTTTGAATTTTGAATAATTGCTGCTATACCTCATGTTATGAATACATTTTGATTCAATTTGAGAATTGATATGGGAGGGAGGATGGGGAGAGAAAGATCACATTGGCTTTCTTTTTTTATGAAACAAAATTACAAATTATGTTTCATTTAGTTTATCCTTTTGATATTAACAGCATAGCTTCAGGATCTCATCAAGGTGCAACAGGTCAAATCAGTGGTCATTAATTTGTTCCCCAATTCTAAATTCAACTGTAACATTATTTTGATGACAATGGAGCAAGATATATGCATATAAAATAATTATAATTATTTATACAAATAATTAATTAATATAGTTAATTATACATAAGTATCAATGCATGTTTATTTCTTGATATAATTAATAAAATATATGGAATATAAACTATCACTATTCTGCACATTTTTTTAAATTAACCTTTGCATCTTATCACTTATATTGTCACTATAGGGTAATGTACTGTACATAGCACATACACATACACATTTATACTCTTTAAAGTTTAGTTATATTAATTACATTCATGATTACCAATAATGACAAGAAAAAAAAATCACATAGTTGAGTGATGTTTATCCCCTTCTAAAATGCAAGGGTAAGTTTCTATTAAACATATGGCCCACTGAATTTAAAGGTACAGACAATCCAAAAAGCAAGTATTGGGTATAGATGTTTTTCTCTCTGTGTATTTGTAAGCAATAGTCTGCCAAATTACTGAAAAATAACTGAATAATCACAAGTGGGAAACATTTAAGTTTTAAACCTTGCAATGCATCTGAGCTTAAAGCTAATTTTAAGAATTTCATGAAAATGGAAAATGCTAATATTAGAAAATCTATTTGTATACTTCCAGCAAGGTGTATTTAGTGCCCTATTTTTGGTCCTTATATTTTAATTAAACCAGGTGAAGTTAGGTTTGTGGCCTAATCATCAAAAGTCAGCATTGATTAAATGAATTATTTGGATTTCAGTCTCTGTTGAATCAAGTTATGATTACCAGCTCATCCTCTCCTAAACACAACTAATCTCACTCCAGAATTGTTTTAGGGAAATAAAACAAGAAGGAAGGAAGGAAGGAAGGAAGGAAGGAAGGAAGGAAGGAAGGAAGGAAGGAAGGAAGGAAGGAAGGAAGGAATCAAAAATTATATTCTTAGTTAATCTTAACAAATTTTAAATTAAGCCAATTATTAATTAGAGATAGTGCCTTAATATAAATAGGTTTAAGCAATACCAAATATTAATTCACTATGAAAATAAAGTGGATTTTTGTGGTTTAATAAAAAGGAAAGCCTTCTTATATTGTGATGGTTCTTTTCTTTAATGCAAATATTTACTTCAACCCACCAGCCTAACAATATCTCTTCAGTTTTAAGAAGAAATTCCCTTTGGAAGGATCTATGGTGTCATATATTAGTTCCAAAGGAATTCTTGAGGGAATAGTTGATTGTGTAGTGAGAGTAAGGCAGATTACCTTTTAGAGTTATTTAGGAACCATTGACTAATCAAAAGATGCTGAAGCATTTTATAAAATCCACAGTGAGATGACATTTGGGAGTACCTTAGGTAGACACTTCTTTAATTCAGACGAGGGGAAGGAGAAGGAGGCATAACATAGTCAGACTTATGAGATTCTGTTATAATATATGATCCTAAGATTTAGCTTTCCTGTAGAGTTGATTTCCTAGTGTATTCTATCTAGAAGGCCTGACAGTTTGTCCCTGTTGTTTAAAATATAAATAGATAAACAGATTTGAACATCTGAATTTGGTCTTCTCTTATGAATTTTGTGTATTTGTGTGTATGTTATTTTTTAAGAAATCATTCTCTTTTTGGCCTCCAATGTATTTCTCAAGGAAGCTCACATCATTAATGCATACATAATGAAAATAATAAAATAGAGCAAATAAGAACAACCAGGTCAGTTAAAGTACAATTCCATAAATAGAGCAAACCATCCAAATTTCTGTGGCTAAAAGAAAAATACTAATGGTGCCCAAAAAAATTAAATGGAAGAATCAGTCCAGCTTCCTATGGAGATATCCAATCAAATTATAGTAAATTAGAGTGCCAAGAAATTTGTACGGCAGCAACAAACCTGCCCAACCATCAATTTAATGTGTACATTAACAATGAGTATTTTACCACGACCAGCAACCCCAAATAGCAAGGTTTCAAACTTATATATATTTAGGAGGGCTGTGTGACAATGTCAAACAAAATGTGCCTACCTCTGTCACTATATCGTCATTCACTATGGTCATATCAGTAGTAAAGAGTAGAAACGCTTGTATATATTAAAAACATATTGAAACAAAAAAGGAATATATTTCATAAATAATAAATTATAAAAATTACTTTCTTCCATATTTTGAAAGTTTGGCATCATTTTATTGTATTCCAATATTGTGTGAGATACATACACACACACACACACCTATATACCCCTATACACACACACACACACATGTATACACTATTTTTATTCTAAGCAGGTTTAATTTTTCTGAGACATGAAAAATAATTTACAAATGTTTAAATTAAATAAAATAAAGATTATCCCTTCTAATCCACTGGGTCCTTGACATATAGCAGTATCCTTTTCTAGGCTTATTATATGTTTAAGACAAAGATTAAAAAAATCTTGCATGATTCTCTTAAAAATAATGTTGAGTTTGATATTGAAAACAGTATCAAAATTCTTGCAAAGATATGGTTCTTTGCATTGATAGTACATGTGAATTTGGTCTGCATTTCCTGTTAAATTGGGGAAAATAATAACATGAAATAGATGGAGAAGACATTTAAGGGCTTAAGTGGTGACTTGCCAGAGCAGAAAACACCCCTTTACCTCTCATATTCACTTGAATTTTCCTTAATGGACACCTTGCTTGAGAAACATTTTGGGGAAGTAACTAATATTTCTTTTTCCAAAATTCCAACATACAAACCGGAGGGGTGGGGGGGGAATGGTTGCTTCCAAGATATTTTAGGAATCTAAAGTTTGATCTAGTCTCATGGAATGAAAAATTATTGATATCTAGTAAAATCTAACAAATGTTTAAAGGTTCTGTTAGAAAATTCAGATCTGTCAATGGAGTATGATCATCAGATATAAGGCTTCCGATTCTTGGGCATTATTTCCAGTCTTTGTTATGCTGTATGTCTTTCTTTAGTCAGTATAAAACTGTATTATGTAAGTATGACTCTGGACATTTTCTTAATATGAAATAATTGCATCAAGAAACATGATTTCTAATTAAAATTATGGTGTATTCCCATCCCTTAAAGACCCATGCTGGAATAAAATAAAGAGAATGGATTGGAAACTTGAGTGTTATTATTAAGAATCTTCATTAAAAATTATTCTCAGCAGGAGAAGAAAGAAATAAAATATTACAACATAGTATAATATTAGATATTAAAATTAATATCTAGAAGATAGCATAAACAGCAACTATGGTATCTAATATCCAAAATAAACAAACCTAAGAGTAGTAATATGTTGGTAAAATAAATGGTATAATATGATATCATTTTACATAAACGAAGTGTGTGTGTGCGTGCGTGCGTGTGTGTGTAAAAAATATTGCAGGATCCAGTCTGAAAATAATAAAAAAATATTATTTTCAGTGATATCAATAGAAATAAAATATTACAAACATTCTAAGACACCTAGGGAGAGTTTAGTAATCTGACATTCCAGGTTAAAACATTTTTAAGGATTAAAACATTTTTTTAAAAAAATGGAAAAATAAAAATGTCTTTATCTGAAGTTGAGAAAGTATGAATATAGGAACAAGTTGAGTTTCCAGGTTCTGGAATGTCAGATTACTAAACTCTCCCTAGGTGTCTTAGAATCTAGTTAAAATAGGCTAGGAACCTAAATAAAAATCATATTTCTCATATTCTGGAAGAATGTCTGATTGCCTAGCTATCCTAGAAAGAAAGAGATAAAAGTTAAAAAGAGAAAAGTAGAATTAGTAAAATGATATTTATCTTCTTTCCTCATATGTTATTTCAACTAAATTATAGAATGCCAGAAGGTCTTGTTTCCAAAGTAAAAACAATACATTTAGAAGTCCACATTTTTCAGGGCTGCAATTTCATCCTTTTCATCTCTAGTAAACATTTACCGGGTTTTTTCCTGAATCTTAGATGAAAAATGCTCAGATTCCATAATGGTTTATAGTTCTCAAAAGACCTCTTATTCTTTTATTTATTTATTTCAGAGCAGTCTTGATGCCCAATGACTGCCTAGACAAGTCCCTGAAGTTTTCTCTGGCAACATTTTCAGCAATGATTACCTACCCTTGTCATCTTCCTAAGGTTAAAAGAGGTTAAACTGTCCCAAAGTTGTCCATCTGGCGTGGTGCCTAAGGTGGGAGTGAAACTCAAAGTCTTCCATTTTTTAGGCTGACAACTTCAGCACTTCCATTGTTCTGGAATGAATCATTGATAGTTAAGTCTTCTGTTTTATTGGCAGAAGGCATACAGATATAGACTGGAAGATAAGTGAGACCATGATCAAGTCATTTGTGATTTCCTAGTTTTCCAAAGAATCTTACAGTACATGAGTAAGACTGATGTCAGACTGATGTAATTGAAAATATATCTAAGCATTTTTTTTTTTGTAATACAGGTTCCATTCAGTAGAATTACTAGAATATGAAACCACTAATGATTTTGTACACTGACAACACAGAACTTCCCAGGAGTGAGAAACATACCCATTAGTCTTTTTGAAGCAGTCAGAGATACAAGGTCAGGTACATTGCTAATATATTTGAAAAAGCTCCTGTTTTTCTGATGTCATGTGTGCCTAAATTTGTATAATTTTATAAATCAGTATAAATACTTGATTCATTTTTAATTTATGCTGTTACCATACAGAGTTTCATCATCATCTAATTAAACACACTAATGTGCCTGTTAATTGTTAGAAGCATAGCTCAAGTTACTTCATTATCTTATTTTTCCTTTTTATTGCCATATTATTATAGTTCATAACAGAAATTCAGGCAAGATCTAATACTAGTAGGAAACATGCCACTTGTGTATATCCATGCACTACACGTGCACATATGTGCATATGTGTGTGAACATGTGTGTTTATGCATTTCTTACTGTCCTACTTTATTGGGTAATCTGGGAACACAATAAACTACTTAGTTATCAAATTGTTAGGATGTTAAATGTTACACTTTGTTCCATCTCAACTGTTTATGGTAATCAATAAGAAATAAAACATACAAACGTATGCCTAGAAACCTAGCAAGAGGCTGCAGGAGTCATCCGAAACATTTGTAGACAAACATTTACTCACTTGTATCAGAGAAATCCCATGTGAACATCTTCTAAATCTTATCTTTAAAAATTCAATCACCTCTAAGCCTGAAATATCAGATATAGACCACTGTTGGGCTTGGAGATTTCATCCAAACCTCAGGTCAAAGTTTGTTTTTGTCAAATGTCAATTTCCTACTACTGAACCTTCAGTTTGGATTCCTTTTAGTTATACCTGTATGGAATTTGAAAACAAAGCTTATCCATCTTTATATTTATAGCAAAATTACACTGTTGATTACAGTGTTATCTTTTTTCCTGTTTCATTTTCAGAAATAGAAAGACAGGCTCTTTATGAGACTCATTAAAATAGAGTCCATAATAGTATGAACCATTCCCCACTCCCATAACATGATTTTTGAACCAGTTCATTTTTTTTATTACTCCTTAAAAGAAAAATTACTTTTTCAAAAGGTTAAAGAGGATTTGAGTGCCTCCCTTTTCAGCAGATTGAGGGAAAAATCATTTTTGAAAACGTAGTTAAATAAAAATATTTAAGTTTGCGTCATTGGGATTACTGATTTACAGTAATTAAATTATAGACTGAAATCTCAAGTGCTGTTTAATGTAGTGAAACTAACTACTGGCCTAATATATACAGTATAATTCCATATTGGAATAGGAGCATAGAAAAAACATGCAAAGTTATAAATGCTCAATAAAGCAAAAGTCCTAACCTAGTAGGGATTTGTAATAGTAAGTGGCACATAATTGAAATTTATCAATGACAAACCCGTTAAATCTCGTAGATTTTTTTAAAAAAATCTGTATAAGATTACCTTCACTTAAAAGTACATTTGTCAGTTGGTTATCTTAACTAGTTTCTAGACTAAGTTGTAAATTTTCCTTTTTACCTTTTTTTTAATTTGATGCTCCTCTTATGTTTTTAATATTCATTTGATTTGCATAAATTAAATTAGAACAGACAACCCTATTGCAACTGCATGGTTACATATTTTCTAAGTATTTGAGAAACATACACACACACATATACACACACACACACACAATTTGATTTTTGGATTCCAGTAGTATATTCTTCAGGGACAGAAGGTAAATTATAGGCATGGAATGGAATGCATGTGGATGCTTTCCAATGCATTAAACTGTGCAGTGATAACAGAATTTTCTTGTAATGCTCTGTGATGACTGCAAATATCTCAGAAGTCGTAATAAAAATGAAAGGAGGAAAAGAGGAAACTTTCACATTTTCGTTCCCTACACCTTTCAATGGATTCTGCAGCAGACTGCCTTTGAAGTCCATTTGAAGCCTGTAATTTGCACCAAATGCAGTCTCCCTTTTGAAATTCCATTCTCTGTTATATCACACATATGCTGTTGGCTTTGCACTACAATTCAAAGGGCTAGTTTTGAACTGTACACCCTTTTATATCTTGGTACCTGCTGGACTTGCCCTTCTCCAACCAGAATCAGCTTGCCCAGCTGATCATCCAAAGAGAAGGTTGTGGAGTAGCCAATTTTCATAAAGCAAGAAGACCCAAGACCAGAAAACATTTTCAATTACTGCTTTATGGAATATTCCTCCCTTAGAATAGAGGCTGGCTGGCCCCATTCCAAGACCCACTGAACACAGAGCTCCTACAGAGAACATTTAGTAGTTAGAACATTGCCCCCAAATTTCGCTTAGTATTCCATCTGTCAATGCTGTTTATTATGACTATCAAAGATAGATATTTTAATTCTGGCTTTACAACTATCAATCAATGGGAGTTCCCGGCTGATTTGCAGTATAATTATTTATTTACAAAATAAATAAATACTGGAGAAAGGAGTTACTGAAGACCATTTAACTTAGCCATTGGTCCCAACAGAAAGACTATAATAGCATTACAATAACATAATGACCAATTGTTGCAAAAGGGTGAGATCTCTGCTAGATTCCCGTTCTTATGTGCAGAAAAGCGCATTGGAGAGAACTGAGATCGCAGCACATAGAACTTGCAATGCCAAGCCGCTCTTTTCCTTAACTTCTCTACTTAATATTCAATACACAGCAAGAGGATCTGACTGTAAAACCTGGCTCTGAAAACCTACTGTCAACTCCTGCCCTCCAATAAATGATCCAGAGCTTCCCCACATCAGGATGGAAATGTGTTAGGCACTAAAAACCACTGCTTGCATGACATCATTCCATAACAGATTACACTGTAATGTTAGGAATGTAATCATTAGCATTTAAACATGCATAAAATTTAATTAACCTACTTACCAGTTTGCTTAGAACTTTTGAAGGGCTACCTAGAGTCCTCTCTAAGCATTTTATTGCAGAGTTTTTGGAAAGCTCACAAAAGAGAGAAGTTCACTGGGATTTTTCTCCCTAAAGCTGATGAGCCATGACAGATGAGCAGATGACCCGAGTTAATTATTATTGAATTCGTTATTACTGCTTTGTTGTCACCCAGCTCAGCCAGGGTAAAATGATGACAGTAGGTATCTCATTAAAACAGCTGTTTCAATTATGTAGCGGCAAATATTTAAAAAGCGGGCTTTCCAAGTTGAAAGCTGTTAGCAAAGTTTGTTTGTTTGGGTGAGCAATGCCAAGAATCTTTGTCCAAAAAGGAAAAGAGAAGGAAGAGGAGGAGGAGGAGGTGAAAGCAGAAGGGAGGGGACTAGGTAGATTAAGAGACCAGCCACCTGAGGGGGCGGGCAAGGCAGATTCTTGTGACTGAGCATCACGGCCAGAATAAATGTAAACAGGTTCAAGTGTGCCTGTGAACTTGTCTTACCTTTGCATGAATTTAATTTTGTTTACATTTGCATCTGCTACATTTTGACAGTAGAACAAATGAGCAGATTACTTTCCAGGTGGGAGAAGTCAAATCTGTGCATTTATTTTCGTCCCTTGTCATTTACCATTTGAGTCACCACGAACGTTGAAAAGGAGCGAATGAAACTTGCATAGAGAAAAAAAAAAGTCCTTCTCTAGGGATGAGGAGTGCTGGTTACAACCTTCTGTCTTTGTCATCATGACCTTTGCTTAACGCCGACTTTTCTTAGATAAAGGTGTAAGAGCTTGGGGATTTTTTGCTGATCTTTCCAGACATCCATTTCTTTCATAACCTGTTTTCTCTATTCTCAGCTGACAAAATCATCATGAATGTGAATGAGTGCCTTCACCATTCACATCCAGATGGCTAACAATGGTATTTTAATATAAAAAAAATGCAAACAACTAAGTGTAAAAAGCTGTGCACAATCTACCCTAAATTATTTCTGATTATAGCTTTTCTGTGTACTACCTAGAAGTATTTGGCTGTTTTCTTCACTAGACAGAACATGAAACAACTTGGATGTTTGATATGACCCAGCAAGGCAGTGATAATGGTTTAGACTTTATCTTTCCTAATAGTCTGAATAGTCTAATAGCAAATAGACTTCTTAATCGGAAAATTGCACTAAATTTATATCCAATAAGTTGCACTTTGGTGATAATAAAGCTTTCTTTTCCACCCAAGATGGAGGAGGGCTTCTTTTAATTACCTTTCATTAGGCTGGCTAGCAATTCAGTGGGAAACATTATCAGAGGTAACTCAGAAACAATAAAAAAGAGAAAACAGTAAACACTGATTTTTTTTGCCCATGTAGCATAACAGCAAGTGAATCTGACATTTCCATTTTTTATTCAATTTTTTTTAACTAAACATGTTTCTTTTCCTATTTTTGACGTATTTGTGTAAGAAGAATTTCAAAATAATTATTAGGACAATACTACCTCTACTGGGGTGATGATAAAATCAAATCAACAGAAGTCATTATTTTGAAAGCAAAAATAGGTTTTTACCTCATTGAACTGTATTTTAGCAATTAGCTTGAGGAAAGAATTGCAAAAGCCCATATGTCTTTCCTAACCCCATAAAATCTTAAGTCTTCCTATGCTCTTCACTCACCCATACACCCATCTTGTTTGCATAATATTTTATTAAATCCATCGTTCCATCCATCCTTCTCCCTATTTCATTTCCCTTTTTACTGCTTCAGTTGTAAATATCAGTGGCAAAAGAAGGCAGAAAATGAAAACATGCAGAAATCACTAAGAGTTGAGTGTCAGAAACAGAAGCAAAAACTGTTTAGATGGGGAAATGTCTAAAAGGAGATTGTTAGGTGTGAATTAGGTGAAGATATGTTGTGAATCAGTTTTGTGCTGCTCAGTGACTAGTAACACTTTTACAATGGCAGCTATTTCAGAATTAGAATCAATATTTAGTTCCTGTCTATGTTATTCAAATCTCTGGGAAATTTCAACCTAAATCATGCTTGCTTTTGAAGAGCTATCATTTTCAGTATAGTTGCCCCATCAGAAGGATAAATTCTGCTACATTCACCTTAGCCCTAATTCTTCATATGAAAGTAGGTTGCTTACATATGTGGGCAGGAATTGTACTGTCTAATCCTTTCCATGATCTTAGACTGATACTATTATCTTCTAAATGTCTACCCCTATCATGCAAAAGTCTTTATTCTGGTCATCAGCAAAACAAAGTACTGCAGAGGCACTATCAAGTGTCCTGCTCAGATGGAATGATTTAATTCATGTATATATTTTTAAATAAGCCCAGGTTAATTAATGCCAAAACAGAGCTGCTATATAAAATAGCATTGTAGAATAGCTATTCTGTCTATAAAAGGTGGGATAAAATATCAACTCTCTCTCTCTCTCTCTCTCTCTCTCTCTCTCTCTCTCTCTATCTATCTATCTATCTATCTATATACACATACATACATACACATACACACACACACACACACACACAGGTCTCTTCATGGTTTTAAATACTATTGATCATAGTATACCATTGAAATACTTTGATGTATAGAGAAGGGGATTGAAAGTTTCAATGCAAGATTTATCCATCTATCTCTATGCACTACTAGAAAATTAGAATTACATAGACTCTGGAGGATGGTAGAGGACAGAAAGGCCTGGATGAATGTTGTCCATGGGGCTGCGATGGATCACACACGACTTCGCGACTAACAACATTTTGGTGCAATATTTTTGCAATTATTCTATGACATCCTACCAGGTTGGTTGGGAGGACAACTGGACTAGATCAGACAGGAGTCAGAATTCTAGGAGTTGAAGTCCACAAGTCTTAAAGTTGCCAAATCTGGAGATGCCTGCTGTACAAGATTGCTCCCCAGTTGCTCTCCACTGGATCTTTCATGATCCATTGACTGTTTCATTGTGAGAGTTGCTTTGCAAAAGCAGAGGCGAGTCAAGAACATATGCAGGTTTTCCATGCAGTTAGTAATTACCTATATATTGTTCACAGTTTCCCCTAAGCATCAGGAATAAAGGCAGCAAAGGCTGTTTGGACCCAAATGACCTGAAAAATAGTGGAGCATCACATAGCAGGATTCTATTAATAATTAAACTATCTGTCACTAACCAACAACATACTTTCCAAATTAAATTTAAGAAAAGAGGAAAAAGGATCATTGGGGAGCAAATCAGTGAGCTTTAGAGGCAAATAAATAATAATCAAACATCTGTGTTCTAAATAGTACGTGCTTTATCAGACAAACAACTGTTACCGTCTCATTCTATAAAATTGCTTGGGGAAAACACCGTAGCTGGTGTCTGTTAGGAAAGGCGGGAGGGAAAAGTTTGTTAACGAGCCAGGAAGAGATTGAAACTTGCCATGTGGCTATATTGCCTTTATTCCCCTAAGCATCTCTGTTAGCAGTATAAGCATGTTTAGTTTTCTATTGTAGTCAGTGAACTATACCAAAGCTCATAATGGCCTGTAATTTCAGTGTAATAACATGCATTTGTAGCTCCAATGTTGAGCTATTAAATACTTTTTATTATACAAATGTTGGATTTATCGTAAGGCACTTAATTTTGAGACCGGTCTCACTGATCATATTGATGCCGCTTAGCTGTTGTCTATGCATTTGCTTCCAATGGAAAGTCACATGGAGATATAAATTTTAATTCTAAAGAGATAAAGAGATAAGGAGGACGTTTGCTTTCTGAGTACACTTTTGACACTCACAGCACTTAACTGTCCCTACATGTTTCTTTAATTAACTTTATTAGACATAACAATGTAAGTCTAGGACAGGAAGAATTATGTTAAGTTATTTATCCGTCCTTTGTGGTTCATTATTACAACATTATTTTCAACTAATTATAATATTTATTTATTTATTTATTTATTTATTTATTTATTTATTTATTTATTTAAAACATGTATATAACTGCCCATATTATAGCCAGCTCTGGATGGGTTAATATATGCTTCTCATCCAGATTGACCTTCTGAGGATATATATATCTCATCTGCCACCATCAGGCTCGTGTACTGGGTTCGTCTTCATCGTGTGTGTCAGGCTTTCGCAGCTGTTTCTGTTTTAAATTTGGTGCTAGACTCGCGCTTTTTTTGAATTTTTTTTTTTTCATCCTGATTGGTTGGGAGTCTTGGTCTGTGTTTATTGGTCTTGGAGTTGGCTGTGTTCTGCTTGATTGGTGTTTCTAATATCTTCTGTCTGTTTTGTAGTGTTTTTTGTCTTGATTAGTTGGCAACATTTTGTTTTGTGTATTGGGGGCTTTCAGCACGGCTTGGCTTTGGGTGAATGGCCGGCTGTCATTTATGAGGAAGCTAGGTTTTATCTGGGTGGCTGGGTGGGATGCGTTTGACTGGAGGTATCAGCGGTTTGACTGGAGGTATCAGCACAACTATAAAGACGTGGGAAAATACCCGAACAAAGCTGAATGCCATACATATAAATACCCGCAAAAACATAAGAAAACACAGACACACAAACACACACACACACATATATATATTGTGTGTGTGTATATATATGTGTGTGTATATATATGTGTGTGTATGTGCGTATACATACACACACACACACACACTGTGTGTGTATGTATGTGCGTATACATACACACACACACACTATCTATTTATATACTGTATATGTGTGTGTATATACTGTATATATATGTGTGTGTGTGTGTGTGTGTGTGTCTGTGAGAGAGAGAGAGAAAGAGAAAAAGAGAGAGAGAGAGAGAGATAATACGGATATATATAGCTATATGAATAGGGAGTTCAATTAGATATGATATTGGAAAATAAAAACCAATAATGTGTGTAAGTTTCATGCTTCTGTCCAGAAGGATTTGCAGGTAACCTTTAATACAAAAGATCCAAACCATCTTACCTCACTAGGTGATGTTTAGGGGGAAAACTAGAACAGGAAATAATAATAAATCTAATAAACTAATACATTACTAAATGCATCAGTGACAAAACTGCTAACAAAATATACTGTAAGCTAACTCTTCAAAAAGGTGATGAAAAGAGAAGACGAAGACGTCCTTGAAAAGTCCTTTATGCTCTTTTGAAAGTGTTCCTTATTTTGTTTTTAATGGCATAGAGCCCCAGAGTTTCTCTGGTATCTAAATATACCTACCTGGCTACAGATTGGAATTCAGCTACCTCTGGAGTAGGCAGCTGTCTGTCTCCTCCTAAGGTAACTGTGTTAAAATATCCTATTCCAGCTGTAACACTTGTTTTACAAGAGCCCTGGTTTTGTCTGACACAATATGGAACAACATTTGTCATTCGTTATCAGGGGTGATATATTTGTTAGCCTGCAGAGAAACATCTGCTGTGCTTTAATCTCTAGTGTGCAGGCCAATATTCATAGTATACAGCTGCATAAAATCTCAGTATTAGATGGGACTGTCCAGTCTGACATGAAGGCTGGCTGGCAGGCAGACAGAAACAGGTTTTATTATCTGCCTTTTACATATTTATTGATGTGAAATATTTCTGAGAATCCATACATTACCGCTCTTTTTTATGCGTTGTTTTTCTGTCGTGACAGGCCATTGACGTCCAAATGAGAAATTTACGTTACATATTTAATATGGACATCTGAATGATTATCAAATCTATAGAAGCCAAGCCTGCCCAATCACCCCTAAATAATGGATGAGAAGTGGATGTGACTCAATTTGTTCAGTATAAAAAACCAGACGACCCCACTCTCCCTTTTCATCACTACAGCGCTGTCATTATTTGCTTCTATTCATCTCTCTTGGCATCACTCAATAAAATCTCTGCATGATAAAGAGAATAACCTTGGTCAATAGAGGAAAGAGGAGGGGGAGTGATCATTTTCTCTAGTCATAGCAGCAAGTCTTTGAAGGACCCTAACACATTATTCCCATTCAAGTTTCCTAAAGTTATCTGGGCCACAGGATGGATGTTCAGATATGCTCAAAATACAGAGGGAGGTTTTGGAATCTCTATTTTATTTAAACGTTATATAAACAGTTTATGACTAGACTACACAGGCTCAACACAATACATGGTTTCTAGGGTTCAGATTCAGAAATAATTGCAGCTACTATTTAAACTACAAGTACTACCTGATAGAGAAATACCAAACAAATGTTGTTAGCCTAATGCTTTGACGCTATTGACCAATACTTCCTATCATTTTACAGAATGCAATGTCCTCGTCACATTTATTTGCTCTCATAGTGGTGGGATTCAGCATAGAATTTATTGGAAGATATTTATTTATTACATTCAACATACTAGCTCCCTGCTCTAGGTTGTGTTTGGGAATGCTAGCAAACTCAGGCAGGAAATAGGACAAGTTCTGTTTGAGGTTTTATTGCAAATGCCCCAGATAAATATGGTGGTTAATTAACATACACTTGAGATGCCAGCCTCTTTATTCAGAAATAGATTTACTTTGCTTGTCTTTTATCTTAATCACATTATGCCTATAATATTGTGTCTTGTTTTGTCTATCATTTCACTTTCTCTCCTGTGGCTTTCCCTTATACCTTAATGTTTATCCTTTATCCTACACCTAAACTATATTTTCTTATACAATATTCTACTTTATCTCAGTTCAATTTTTTCTTATATTTTCACTACATTGATGCCACTCCTACCCTCTACAGCTAACCCTGGCCCAAAGTCACTTGCATGTACAGCTAGTATTGTCTTGAAACATTTGCCATGGGACTGGAACACAATGGCACATTTTAAAACCAGCAGTTCACCTTCTGCTGCTATAAAGGATGGTTTAATTTTTAATATTTATTTGTTTAGGCTAATCATCAGGGTGCTAGGTCCTTGGGTGTGTATACAGGTAGTTTTTAACTTACAACAGTTCACTTAGTGATTATTTGAAGTTATAACGGCACTGAAAAATGTGACGTATGACCTTTGACAAGCAAAATCAATAGGAAAGTCAGATTCACTTAACAACTATGTTACTAACTTAACAAACTGCAGTGATTCACTTAACAAATGTGGCAAGAAAAGTCATAAAATGGGCCAAAACCCACTTAACAAATTTCTCATTTAGTAACATAAATTTTGGGCACAACTGTGGTCCTACATTGAGGACTACCTCTATTACTAACCTTTGGCCTCTTTTCTTGATACAGTCCTGGCTTTTGCCCTATTGCCAGCCTTTTTGGGCTTTGGTATAATGTAGTTGGTCAGTGCCTTCAGAAATTATTTGCCGAGGATGTTCTCCACCATCTATGTCTGAAATGGACATTCTCAGAATTTTCTTGGAACTTCAGTTCTTTTTTCTTTTTCTCTTTCCTCTGAATCTTCTTCATTCTTCCAGTTTTTCATCAGTGTTGCCAAACTCCTTTTCAGGACCCTGTTTTTCAATCCTTCAAATTTGATTCCTTAATAAGTAAAGAGGAGGAGAACACAAGTATTTTCATCAGTCTACTTCTTTTCTTTCACACCATCACTCTTTATTCTTCTCTTAACATTCTGTAGATACAAACATATTCACTTGTCATCAACTCTGTCTCATGCACACCCAAACCTTTCCCTAAATATGTTTTTGGTTTTTAAAACCTTGTGATTTTCCAGAAAAATACTCCGTTAGATTATTTACTAATGGTCATTATTCATATATTATTTATTTATATTTAATTAATTAATTTGTGGCTGTCCGTCTCATATACCTGATTGTAAATGGCTAACAGTTAAAATAGAATAAAATCTGATTAAAAAAAAATAGAAACAAAATAAATAACATAAAACAGCATCTGAAAACTCTTATGATATGTATAACTATGATCAGGAAAAGGAGTCATTTGTGCTATCAGAGCCCCAAGCTTAATAGTACTGATATCACTGCTGCTGTTAGTACTGATAGTACTACTACTACAACTATTACTACTATAAACTAATAGTACTAAGTCAATTGAAGATTAGGAAAAATCAGGTCAAGTTCCCCTTTAACCATGAAATCTATTGGGTCAATTACAAGAAGACACAAGCAATCTCATAGATCATAGACCATCTTTTTGAAAAACGTTACCCATTTCTTATTTGTCATAATATTTATTTATAATAAATAAATAAATATTTATAATAAATATTATAAATCTGAAAACCTCAATAAATATTATAAATAAATCCACAGATACCACAGACATATAATTTTGATTTCAGTGTTGAGGTCAAGCCAGGAGTAGGTTGGGTCTTCTGCCTAAGAGTCACCAACTTCATCAGCTTTGTGTTACCAATGAATGATAATGGCTGATGGTTGCAGTGTGCCGATATCAGCACCTTGGATAGCTCCAAACAACAGGCAAAGTGTAGAGTTAATCCCTATTTGGTAAGGATAAATAGTTTCAGATTCTCCCACATTTAAAATTCTAATTTCATGATATTATTTTCAGAGTCTAAAATGAAACAAGGTTATCAATCATCTGCTAACTATTCCCAGAATATATGGTAGAGCATTTGACTCCCATGTAGCTGGCAAAAATAAACCACCTGACAGAAAAATAGGAATTCATCTTAATTCATCTCCAGGGTCATAGGTGAAGAAATTCACTTTTAAATTTTAAACCTCAATTTCATGAACTGACCTCATGTTTGTGAGTCATTAATATATTGTTTTAAGTTGCCTTGGGGGGAAAGTTCCTTTTTATTATATTTATCTGTACATGTTAACATTTAAACATATAATTAAACATTCAAAATAAACTATCCTTTTAAAAAAAATCCTATATACAAACAAAATTCTTATAAATGAACTAGGGAAGAATTGTCATCCTTGTCCCATGATCCATCTCCTATAGTGATCTGCCTAAAAGCTGAAATTTGATCATGCCTGAGCTTCATTTTTGAATAAGAGACTGAATAATTGATTTGGGAACCTGAAAATGTGAGCAGCATTTTTGCATTAAGCACTTCCAATTGTTCAGTCAGTCATCCATCTGATTTGAGCCATCGTGGCACAGTGGTTAGAATGCAGTATTGCAGGCTAATTCTGCCAACTGCCAGCAGTCCTATCTTGACCAGCTCAAGGTTGACTCAGCCTTCCATCCTTCCAAGGTCAGTAAAATGAGGACCAAGATTGTTGGGGGAAATATGCTGATTCTGTAAACTGCTTAGACAGGGCTGTAAAGCACTGTGAAGCTGTATATAAGCTATTGCTATTGCTATTTTTTCTATTTATCTTCAGAATACTAAGTTTTGTTAAGGATTAAAGTCACATTGTTACTTTGCTATATGATCCATTTGCTTTTTTCTCTAGTCATTGTCAAAGGTATTGCAAGCTCTCTAAGTTCCTGTATTCTGTTTCTACCTTTTTGTCTAGATGTTCAATCATAATGGCTTCCTATGCCATAAATAGAAATCAGCATCCTAGAAAGGATTCTTTGTAGTGTTGTGCCAAATTGTCGTCCTCCTCCTCTTCCTCCTCCTCTTTTGAAAAATGCCATGTTTTGGTGAATGTATATTTAACCTAATAATGGAAGTACTCTACTGGTACAGTCACAAAGTAACATGGAAGATAGATTAAAAAGATATCCTTTTGCAAGTAAAGAACGGTTTCAACAATAAGTCACTGTAACTGAGTAGGCAGCTGCATCACTTTCCTGGGTCTCTGGATTTCTATGATTTGTGCATAAACCTTGCTGACAATAAAGAACCCATGGCTATATGTTAATCAGGTTAAGGATGGCAGCTGTTCCACATCAAGAGATTTTAAGATAAAGGCAGAATAACGTGTGGGACTGACAGACTAGGAAAGGAAAATACTTCCTTTTATCAAAGATTAAAATCAATTGTGATGATGCAACTGAATGTAATGAAGACATTAATGAACCCTGAATACAATTTTCCAATAGTAACTGTGAATTATTGATATAATCAGTTTCAGGATTAAGTGTGCCTTGAACAATTATATAATTCCTTTACTTTCACAATTCTACAGTATGAAATTGTGTAATGTACAGTACTTCGTTGCTTGCTCCAATGGAGAATCATGTTGTTAAACTGCACAGGTTTTATTACACCCCCCCAAAAAAAAGTTGTCCTCAGTAGAAATGTTCCATTAAAATGCTGAACAATTGTACTGTCCACTGTTGGGCTACAGTTAATTTCAGTTATATTAAAAAAAAATGCATGCACACACAACATTGTGAATGCTTTAAGGGAAAGTTTATTTGTACTTCAACTAGAAATTTTAAATATATATCATTGAGTTAGATACAGCAGATGAAAACCTAATGAAAGGTTAATTGAATATAAAGGTTATCCAGAAATCTTACCTTTATGTCAATTTGACTATTTTGTCTTCTTAACCAAAACCACCCAAACATTACAGAGAAACTACTTCATGCTCATTTGTCACCAGAATTTGCTGGCAAACCCAATCACAATTTTTTACTAATAAATAGGCTGTATGGTGCTACAAAGTCCTACCTAGAGGCAAAACATTCAGACTGTTATTCTGCTACTAGAATGATTAAATATCATTATTGGGATATCAAGTTAAATCAGAAACTAGCAACCTTAGTATATCATAGATAGATGTTATAAGTCTAATAAATTTGCTTTTATAAACATAGTCTTACAAAGTTAGGCAGCCTTGCAATTTAACAAACAAACAGAACAGTATTTTGAACCAAGGGAAGTTTATCAGCTGTCTCGAAAGCTTTCTTCAAACAAGAAACATTCAAATAACCTATCATAGATGTCACAAAGAATGCAAAGAAGCTCACAAAAAAGTCAGAGGATCTTTTCTTTAGATATTTTTGACAAATCAATTGAAGCTAAAATACAGTATTCCCCATCAACAATTCGAAACATTGTATTTAGAATAAATGACATATGCTAAAGGATATCAAGCTATAAATGTGATCCAGAATAGAAATTAATATATACTCCTATACAGTTCACAAGCATTCTTGTGAAAAGTATTCAGTATTGTGTGGATTATGTTTTTTGTCTGTATCCATATGAATATTACTTTCACATCCTGGTTTGAAGATTAAAAATAAAAATAATAACTGAATAATCAACATGATTGGTTGCAATATGTTTTACAGACAATAAAATAATATTTGGTAGCATTCAAAAAAGTCTTATAATGAGACCTTACATAAAATGAATACAAATTAACTAGAAACTTAGTTAATAAGGAGAGTACAAAATGTAGCTATGCATTTTTATAAAATGGACAAATGGATAAAAACACAATACATGGATTGTGTTGTCAACCACCCACTGCATACTGACAAAAAGCCATTTCAGTTCAAAGCAGATGAAAATAGAATTAATCTGGCAATATCTCCTGATTTACCTTTTATGACTACCTCTTCTTAATCTTTCCTCGTCTATGCTAATCATACAGTATTTCTTAATCCCATTATATGACTTCATTTTTTAAAATTATTTTCCATGGTAGTATATTATTATATGTTTGGGAACAGCGTGTTTTGGAATTATATCATATAGGCCATGAAAAGACCTGGTATATAAGTTTTTTGCCTCCTGTTTTGTTGCAAATGTTTCTTCCATAACAAGAGCCCCAACACTGTCTTCAGTGTTGGGGCTCTTGTTATGGAAGAAACATTTCTTCCATAAATTAGTGTGGATGTTAAATGCCTTCATGGAAAAATGTCTGGATGCCAGTTTGTTTGTTTGTTTGTTCATATGATGCCCATCCCACCATCAAGTAACTCCGAGCAGCTTAATGATCTATGGGCATGGAGCAGACTATAGACGATCAGATAGTCTTGGACTTGATATCCTATATTGGATATGAGCATGAATCTCCTTAGCAACATTTTACATAGAAAGATGTATTTTTAAAATCAACTAGTACAAGAGAAGTCTACACAGTTAGTCATAGCAAGTAATCATATATTATAAATACATAGAGTAAGCATTACATAATATAAAGCTTCATTTGTTCATTCCTTGAAACAATAAAGTAAAGCAAACAATGAACTGTTTTCTCTTCAACTTTAAAGTACCCCTTGAATAAATTTCACTGTTATATAAATGGTATTACATATATGCATTCATGTTTGTATGCATATTCGTGCATAAGTGTGTGTGAATATATAAATACATATACACAAACACACAGAGCCACACGCGCACATTGTTATTATTACTGTACCCTAAATTTTGTGACGGTATGCCTCCATATGGATATATTTTAGTTTCCAGGGATTTTATTTTTCCAAATTGTTACTGTAGTTGAATATATGGGCAATTATTTTCAAGCAGCTGGAAACTTCCAAACTCTTCTCATGTAAGGTTCTACTCACTAATTTTTCTTTAGTGATAGGTTTTTGTCAACTGCCTTACCTCTTGGAGCCCCCCTTTGTTCATAGTTAACTATGAAAAGGTCTGCTACTTGAACTACACAACCACCAGGTTTCACACAGGAGTTTCCCTATTTGGCCGATTATTTGCCTTTGTTGCATTTAATTTTTTTTGTTTATAAAATACTAATTACCTCTTTTATTGTTTGAAGAGATTAAAAGTTAATAGGAGAAACTAAATAAATAGAATGCCATTCTGCACAAACTATATATGCTGGTAATTAATTTCTGGCCTCCTCTGAGCTAATTAACTCATATAAAGAAATGAAGTTAATGAACCATAATTCTAGTCATACAAGTGTAGATACAAGCAGTTTGACTTAATGAATTAATAAGATATTTCCATTCTAGGGGGGTTTCAATTGCACTCCTAGTCTGTAGGGCCCTTTAATGGGTCTTTCCAGTGAAAATATTTAATAAATATTAGGGCAACCTGGTGATGAAGTTTGCCTCATAAGGCAGACTGATACCCAGAATTAGTCACGATTTTGATTCAGCCTGTCTAATGAATCTATTCTCTTCTATTGGTAATGAATCTATGTTATGCCAGAGAAGTGATTGATAGCACAGCACATGGTAGAGAGGCATTTCGGGACCTTGCAACTTAAAATGAAGCAACCCGCCAATACTGCTGTTAAGATGATGTACTTGAAGGAAGGCAAATAAAATAAAGTAGCATTTTAGTTATATACATCAAGAGAGTGAGAGGGATCAATCACCACTACAAAACTGTTGTCAGACCCACTTCCATCAACCTTTTCACCCTAAGCTTGCACTATTGAAGGAATGTACTGTAATCAAAGCTCGTGAAAGATGAACTAGCATGTAGAACAACCACCAACATCACCACAAAAATGTAGTTATTCTTTGGGTGCAAGATAGCTTCTTTGGTTTTAAAAATAATCTAGCTGCTGAGCAGTTCATAATTTCAACTAAAGTTCTATTCCTCATCTACTGGAAAACATCCATAAATTATGAGGGATTCTTAGAAAAGCAACTGTTATTTTTCAGTTCCTCTCTCCTTTCCTTTCACTTACACAAACAAGGTGTTGTTCAGTAGTTCACTGCATATTTGCTGTTCCTCTTTTCCCAAATATTGTGACCAGAATGTAAGAATCCCTTATCACTGTCATCATAGTTGTGCAATCAAATTTCTCCCCTTCTATCCAATTCCCCTTCCATTTCATGAAAGAAGGTTTGCTATCAAAGTAAGAACAAGTAGTGAAATACTTATGAGGTATTAGATGTACTGATGAAGTGAACAAGGAGTATATGAATGTCTTGCTTTAAATTTATTAATTGTCTCTTCCAGTGGCTTATCACAGATGTAATTCCAAAGGATCCATATTATATGGGAAGTTTTTGATAATGTTGTTATTAAAACTTCACATTGAGAAGGATTGTTGGTGGTGAAGGTTTCAATAGATTAGCAGCAGCAGAGCTCCTGCTAACAATAAGAGAGGCTCAAAAGCCACACTGAGATAGTAATTCATCCTTTCTTTTCATAGGGAAAAACAGATTAACAGAGTGGAAGGGACCTTGTAGGTCATCTAGTCCAACTCCCATCCACCCAAGAAGGAGACCCTACACCATTTCTGACAGATGGCAGTCCAGTCTCTTCTTGAAAGTTTCCATGATGAAGCTCCCACAACTTCTGAAGGCAACTACTGTTGCGCCGGTTGATTGCTCTCACTGTCAGAAAATTTCTTCTTATTTCCAGGTTGTATCTCTGCTTGATCTATTTCCATCCATTATTCCTTGTCTGATCTTCAGGTGCTTTGGAAAATAGCTTGACCCCCTCCTCTCTGTGGCAGCCCTCAAATATTAAAACACTGCTATCATGTCTCCCCAGGTCTTTCCCTTCACTAGACTAGCCATGCCCAGTTCTTGCAACCATTCATCATATGTTTTAGCCTCCAGTCGCCTAATCATCTTGGTTGCTCTTCTCTGCATTCTTTCTAGAGTTTCAACATCTTTTTTTTAATAGTGTGGTGACCAAAAACATTTTTGTGGCACTGGAGAACAGTTCACAGCAGAGGTTTCACTATAGCAGCTAATGAAATGAATGAGTTTTCAGATATCTCATCATTTGAATACTCTGGGTCTTTTATTCTTCTTCTTTTGCTGTTAAGAAAAGGCACAGGAAAGAGGCAAATGGAACAAGTATCAAGATACAAACTATGTTACTTATACCAATATTGGGGTACAAATACAAAAGACAAGGCTTTGTGGTATGACTCTGCAATGCACGTGCCATCATTTTTTCCATCATCTTGCTTTGTAACAGATGCCTATGGCTGTCCACATTTCTCATTTGGCAGCTGAAACTTTCAGCAATTTGTCTCTGCAGAAAAGAAAAAAAAATGGAAAAGTGTCTGGCCTCTGGCATGCTAATTATAATGGCAGGGATATAAGTGAGAAGGTAGTCTGAACATCTTCAGATAAAACATTATCCAAAGGAAATAATCAGCCTTAGCTCTTGAAAAATTACTTCGAGCCCATAGCATCCATTACAACAGCAATATCCAGGTTTCTTCTATTATCCCTTTCAGGTGGCCTGAGTAAACTGTAAATTTTGATCAGGAAGATCAACTGGAACTAGACAGAAAGAACAGTGAGGCATTTTCTTTTCTTCAAAAATGTACATCTAATTCCCAGAAACCTGTCTAGTATGGCTGCTATGAAAGTGGAAGTCATTTTTTGCATGCAAGAATATATATTCATGTTTAGTTTCTTGAAATAGATTTGAACCAAGGAAAATAGGTGATTTTACTGACAGGATATTCTGATGTACCTAGACGTGAAAGGCCTCCATGATTTTTAGATGAAAATTTCTCTCATCCTGTCATTTTTGAGGCTTGTCATTAACCTAAGTGTCAGCCACCTCTGTTAAAGACCTTTGACCTTGAATTGTGATCAGGTAATCAATTTTATTTTCTCTCTCTGACTGAAAGCAGAGCTAATGCAGCCTTAGAAATGTATTTCATCTTGATTTAGTAAATTTCATTTATCAATCTCCATTATTTACTCAGATGCTAAGAACACATCCTTTCTGAGCTATTTGCTTCTAATTGATGAGGTGGACATACATAAACATTCAGCAATCACAGAAAGTAAACAGCACTTGGTGACTGGTGGGAATGTACATAAAATGACTATTTCTTTGTAGATTAAAGGGCAAAAAAGGTTGTCCTATGACCATGACATCATTTGTTATTAATGAAAGGCATAATTCATTGGAACCAGCATGCAATCCAATTAAAAAGCAAGATTCCAATAAAACGTGTTTCAATGCAGTTGGTCAATACTGAAACCACTTAAGAAAATGTAAGCATGATAAAACATGATTTAGATAAAGCTATCAGCACATCATAGAGAGTTCTCTTTAAATCAAAATGTCAAGCTTGTTTTGCCTCAGCTATATATCTATTCAGATCAACTTGACTACCTTGGAGCATGAGATCAGTTCAATAGTCAAACGCTTTCTGCATTTAAATATGCAGAGATATTACTGTGAAAAAAGGAAGAATAATCTGGATAATTGCCAAGATAGAGTAGTAATGTGGCTTTACACTTATGAGTATCTAGAGATACTCCACTCTCGATATTAGCACAAAGTAGTAACATGGCTTTACATCTATGAGTATGTACAGATACTCCACTCTGAATAGCATAGCATTGTTAAATCTAACTTATTTTATTTATTTATTCCCCAGCTTTATTATTTTTTTAAAAAATAGTTCAAGGTAGCAAACATAGCCTCTAGTGTGTACTTATTATATAAAGCTGTGTATAAAGCTACCAGAAAACTACATCACTTATTTTTGTCAAAGGCTACTTTGAAGTCTTTGAAAGGAGCTTCAGGACTTAATTAGCCATTGCTAATGCATGAAGCTCCATTATTCTAGAGGTAATTTTGTATTATAATGCATAATGCTTCTCATCTCCACATTAATAACAGAAAACAGATTTACTTCCTGTAAATCTTCAAACTGTCAACAAATAGATCCAGGTTGATAATAATAATAAATATGTCTGTGGGCAGACCACAGAAAAGCAGATTTAGAGAAGGGTTCCATGATGCATCCCACATTTTATTTTCTATCTTTAGCCCACCAGAAATTAAGGGGAAGATAAAATGCATTATGCATGTTCCATTAAAGACACAGAAATCACTCAGCTGCATTGGTATTTCAATATGCAACATCATGACAGAATGAGTTGATCAAGAATTAACTCCAAAAAAATAATATTGTGAGAACAATGGGATTTAAAGTGTGCAGCAATCATTTGAGTTGAATATTATTTTATCAGAAAGGCCTCAAGCCTTTCCTTTCCTACAATAGCCAATTCAGTCAGCTGCTACAGCATTTTCTGACACACACACCCAAATGAGATAGTGAATGACAATAGGAGGTTGACAATTCCCCTCAGTGACGAAATAAATGTGCATGAGATCTTTCAGGATTTCTGACCATTCACTACTACTCTGAGATTCATTCTATGATGTGGTGTAGAACTATCAGGTTAAAGAAAAAGTTCAAAGCCTAATGTCATGCCCCTGGTGGAGACTGACTCTGAGGAAGAGGAAGAACAGCCAACAGGGAGTGGAAGTGTGGCTCCAGAGGGGGAGGAGGAGCTGGGGAAGGGCAGAGGCCAGCTGAGCAATCAGAGAAAGATCCAGGCCCATCCCCTATCCATCCTAGGGCACGTATGGAGGAAAGGATCAGGGAAAAGCGAGGTCTACTCGGGAGGAGATTACCATGATCCTCCTCGTGGCTTGCAGCTGGGAACTTATGTATATAAGTGTGTAATTGTGTAGTCAGAATTGCTGAAGTCAAATTTAGTGTTTCCTTTGAAAGAGGTTTATCTTTGTTGGCATTCTTCCCATGGACTCTCCTCAGTTATCTTCCTGGAATGTATGATTAATTATCTTGGCTTGCTTCGGAACTCTCATCAATGCGGTTTGTTTTTGGTTTCCTTTTGCCTCATTATTTACTTTTGTGACTTTAAACTATGCCTAATAAAACAGTGAAGTTAAGTTGAAGGCATTACTGGACTTTAATGTATGTTTTGGGTTTTGAGTTATTTTGAGATATTATGGGTCATCACACCTAATGTTAAAATAGAGGCATACCTAAGTATATAAACAGTGACAGGAAATGACAGAGACCCCATCACTCCCACTACTCTTACCGAGAATCACAATTCTCTGGATTCTCTTCCCAGGCAAGAATAGAGTTATTTAAGGATCATCATGGGCTATTCCAAGTTACTCCTGTTCAAAATTGGGGAGCATATTGTCAAAGAACCAGCATTGGCAACAGAGTCAGCTGTTTGTCAGAAGGGAGAAATCAATGCCCACTCCCCTCATTCTGTGTGCCATTTCTGGAGGGTCCTGAGATTATCAGATTATTATGCACCCCTGTTTTGTCTGCAACAGTTACAGTACATTGTTTACATATACACACTACCACATATTAGCTTTTTTTTCTTCCTTTCTCTTTTGACCTCCCTCTGTCTCTTTCCCTCTGTAAGTATTTAAACATATTTCTATGAGCAATAGTCTCTGCAAATAGTCATCTTTGCAAATTCACTATACATTTACCACTATGGTTAGCACCAGGGGTGGGATTCTACCAGTTTGCACCTATTCACTAGAACTGGTTGTTAACATTCTAAGCAGTCTGGAGAACCATTGTTAGAAGAAATTACTGGCCTAATCCTGTAAGGAAGGCAGGAAGGAAATATTCTGGTGTTGCTTACAGAAACTGTCTCTCCATTAACTCTTATTACATTCTTGGCAGGACTAGACTTCCTGTCTCAGGAACTTCTCTGGAGTTTTTTTTTTCCCCTTTGCTGATACTTTGCTTGTGTGGAGTGACCATTCAAAGTTACAGTGGCATTGAAAAAAGTGACTTCTGACCATTTTTCACACTTACGACTGTTGCAGCATCCCCACAATCACGAGAGGCCAGGGGAGGAGATGCATGCCTCAATGTGAGTGATGTTGAGTTGGCCACGCCCAGCCAGTCACATGACCACCAAGCATGCCCACCAACTAATCCATGCCCACAGAACCGGTTGTTAAAAAAAATTGAATCCCATCTCTGGTTAGCACTGTACATAAATTGGAAACAGTATTAACAAGAACCTTTCTTATAAAACCATTGAACTGTAAAGTGATGAAGATGATGAATGGACTATGAATGCAACAAAAGATGGAAGTAGCCACAATGATTCCAAGACTTGTTCTGTTTCTGCATATACAAGCATGTTTGGTAATCTTGCCTTGATCGACATAATTTGAAATTTGAAATTCATATTCGGCAAACATGTTTTCCAATGAACACAGCAAGTCCTTTATATGTCTGGAATTTTTCACATCAATGGAAGGGAATTTGCACATATATATACTATGTATACTAACAATAATACTATATTTCTAATACTATACACACACACACAAACACACACATATATATATTTGGTAGAAATTCAAGAAAATAGAGAGAGCATATTTTGGAATATGACTTTGTAAAAGTAAGAGTTATAGTAATTGTTCAGGTTTGGACAATAAGCTGGAGGAAGTGATGAAAAAACATTCAAATCTTAATAAAGAATAAAGGCTTATTTATCAGATTTTACAAAACTAAAAAAAAGCAATTTCAAAAATTAAACAACAGTTCTGCTGATTTCAATGAAATAAATTAGCAACATAGTTTTATTGAAATAAATTGCTGTGAGAAGATAGATTTAGCCACATCAACATATTAATGCTGCAGTATAAATTGTGGGGCTTTTCTGCAATTTTCATTATCTTATGCTGAGGATTTACTCTGCTATAAAATGAGTTTCTATAGAAAATCCACACATAGATAAGATATTTAACAATAATAAAAGGATCCAGGGATTAACACTTGCATTATTAAACCATTATGGTTAGATTTTAATAGGTATATTACATATGTACTATTCTGATTTTTTCCCTGTTTATATTGTCACTATAAATTATATTTGTTGTATTAGTAATGGTCCATTGCTGCAATCAATGATGCACTATTTCTTAAATTAGAAAAAGGAAAAAAATTAAATTTGTAAGAAGATAAAAAAGGCTTAAATACATCATGATTAAACCATATGTCTTCTACAATCATCTTTTAAGTACTATAAGTCCTTACAGATGTACTGAACTCTTAGATTCCAGAGTACAAATGAATCACAACATAACTACATATATTAATATTTTTCAAAGTCTTCTAAATGAAGCTTTTCTTTCCCTAGAATGGTTTAACTAAATATTAAGTTTCTTGGCAAATAAAACTAAGGTTATTGCTTTTTCTTTTTCTCTGTGTATGCTGTTTATGGTATATGGATTTAATATCTCATTCCACAAGTTTTGAAAACTCTTTAATGACCATATTTGAAATTTCAACACACATTCTATTGACTGGTGGACTTACAGATATCAAAAAACATTCATGTATGGTGTTGCCTAAAAAGTAATACAACAAAAATATTCCAGTTCTTTGAACCCATGAACTGGAGACTTCAAATGATGGCTAGCTTCAATATGTTTATAAGATAGGAACTGCCTGTAAAACATTTCATAATTCACATGTATTCACTTCATCATACCTTTTTCTTACGCAACTAATGTACACTCAATACATCTACTTTCATGCATTCAAAGATCTGCTGCAAATCAAATATTTATTTTATTTATTTATTTTATTTGGTTTTGTCAATTGCTTACAAAATAATAGGTATAAGTTAAAACATAGTTATGAATACATGGATACATATAAGAAAAATAAAAGAAACAATAGGACAGGGACGGTAGGCACATTGGTGTGCTTATGTATGCCCCCTACAGACCTCTTAGGAAAGGGGTGAAGTCAATAGTAGAAAGTCTAAGGTTAAAGTTTTTGGGGTTTGGGGAAGAAACCACAGAGTCAGGTAGAGTATGCCAGACATTGACCACTCTGTTGCTGAAGTCCTATTTCCTGCAATCAAGTTTGGTGCGATTGACCTTGAGTTTGTATCTATTGTTTGCTCTTGTATTGTTATGGTTGAAGCTGAAGTATTCATTGACAGGTAGGACATTGCAATGTATGATTTTATATACTATACTTAGATCAGACCAAAGGCAGCATAGTTCTAAATTTTCTAGGTCTAGAATTTCAAGTCTGTGGCATAAGGTATTCTGCAATGAATAGAGGAGTGGAGAACTCTTCTTGTGAATAAATTCTGGACTTTCTCAACTGTGTTAATATCAGATACATAATGTGGGTTCCAGACTGATGAGCTGTATTCGAGTATAGAAAATGTTTTGTATGGTCTAGTTAGTAGTATTATATTACCAGAGAAAAAGCTATGTAAGATTAGGTTAACAACTCAATGCATTTTTGGCTATGTAGTTACAGTGGGCTCTAGCACTTAGATCATTAGAGATGAGTACTCCAAGATCCTTGACAGGGTTTGGATCATCAGCAAGGTCTTGACTATTCAGCCTGTATTTATTTTCTGACTTTTTTTGCCAATATGTAAGACAGAGCACTTATTTGTTGAGATTTGAAGTTGCCAATTGTTTAACCATTCTGATACATAGTCGAGGTCTTTTTGAAGGGTAGCAGTATTGTCTGTGGTGTTGAATAGCTTTACCTCATAAGCGAAGAGAACACAGTCACTCTTAATATGATCACAGAGGTCATTTATGTAGAGTATGAAGAGAGTTGGTCCTAGAACACTGCTTTGGGGGACACCACTGTTGACGGATACAGAATTTGATAGGACGCTCACAATTTTGACCATTTGTTGTCTGTTTAACAGGAATGCTTCTATCCAGTTATGCAGGTGTTCAGAGATACCACAAGATTTTAGTTTTAGGTGTAGTTTGTCATGTTACTGAATCAAAGGCCTTACAGAAGTCTATGTAGATTGTGTCTATTGCTTTGTCCTGATCGAGTTGTGTAGTCCATATGTTTTTGCAATGTAAGAGTTGCAGATTACAGGATAGTTTTTTTCTGAAACCAAATTGTTTATTAGAGAGTATGTTGTTTGTCTCTAAGTGGAGGATAATCAATTGGTTAATAATTGACTTCATGACTTTACAGGTGACGCAGCATAAAGAGATTGATCTGTAATTTTCAACTAGGCTGGTGTCTCCCTTTTTGAAGATGGGGATAACTGTGGCTTGTGACCATAGTTTTGCCAAGGAGCTGGTCTTGAAAATTTTTTCAAAGATCATGCTTAGAGGTTCAGCTATGGCAGTGGATAGCTTTTTTAAGAAGTAGGCACATATTCTGTCCGGTCCAATAGATAGAGATGGTTTTAGATTGCATAGTGCTTTTTCAACATTGTCTTCTGTAAAATCAATATATATTAGATCACTGTAATTGTCTATGGTTCGACTATGAAATACTGGGCATGATCCATTGCTGTTTACAAATATTGAACCAACGAATGTGTTAAGGAGGTTTGCTTTAATTTAATTTATATTTATTTATTTTATTGTATGTAATATTGAGGAAATTAGTGAAGGTTGCAAGGATGACGAGAGGTATTGGATGTAAAATAGGTATTTTACTAGTGTCAAAAGTGGATCTTGGGAAAAATAGAATGCAGACAGAAAAAGTAGAAGTCAACTCTTCTTCATAATCAGTTAAGCCAATCATGCATTTAGAGTTATAATAATTTAGTTGCGATATGTACAAATGAATAGTTTTAGGCTTCAATTTGACTTAGATATGTTCCTAAGCATATGCTCATCAGTCACTATCCTTATTCACTTCTGAGTCTCCAAATTGCCCAGTTACCTTTTATGTATACTGTTGACTTGTATCTATTTTTGTCACCTAATAGAATACTTTTTTCCCATGGATCACATTCATTTAGAATATTGCAGATTTTTTTTTCTAAGACCTATAGTATACTTGGTTATTTCATTTTTCCTATTCACTGGGAGATATGTAACTTTTTACTTTTAACACATTTTAAAGAAAGTTATATCAGAATAAAGATGCAAAACCAAAATAAAGAAAAAACAACTAGAAAAAATCTTTGTTTAGCAATCACAATAGATTGGCAACTCAATTGTTAAGCAAAATATTTGCTAAATGAAACTACAACTGTGCATATGATCTAAGTTCAGCTTTCCTTGGCTTTATAAACCTGCGAAGGTCATAAATGCAAGGATTGATCATAAAGTTATTTTTTCATCACCCTCATTACTAAGAACAGTCACTACACTGCTAAACAAAGCAGTTTGAGTAGAAAAGATGAGTACAAAGGATTATAAAAAAAACTTTCTTAGGGAGGCATTCTCCACTATCCTTCCATTTGCATTTCAAATCTCTAAATACACCATAAATATTTGTACTTCACATTGGACATTGAACACCAATAATTACAAATACTTTTCAACTTATGACTGTAATTGAGACCAAATTTCTGGTTGTAAGTTATTATGGTTGTATGCCAAGGCATCCATGTTGACCATACCTTACTTTATGACCTTTTTTGCAGTGGTCATTAAGTGAATCACTGGAGTTATTATGTGAGCACTGTAGTCAGAAGTGCAAATGTTTTCTTCTGAATGGGTAGGTTTTGTCGAAAACTGGTAAAAAAAACCCCACACAAAATACAATAACATGACTGCAGGATTCTGCAACCTGTCATAAAGGCACATCAGTTGCCAAGCATCCAAAAATGTGGTCATGTAGTCATGTGATATTGTGTGTGTGTGTGTGTGTGTGGCATGACATTCAGAAAGAACCTGTTTGGGGCCCATTGTAATTTTGAATGGTTGTTAAGCAACTAGTTGTAAGTCAAGGACTACCTGTAGTCTAGCATCTATTGAAGTCATTCATCTGTTATTTTTAATTGTCTTATAACTCTTTCCATTGTTAGTTCCTTTATTTTATTTGTAATCAATTAGGTAAAATAAACAAGAAAAGCAAGGAGAAAGAAAAGAGAAAGGGAAATACACATATGTAAAAAGAAACTTTACATGTGGGTTAGGTTTGAAGTGAAAACATTATTAAATATTATTTAAAAAATTAAATGGCAAATCAAAAAGATACACAGAAAAAGTCATCCTAACAGTCTCCCACTCTTTCTCTACTCCTTTTTAACTGCAATTGCTTCTTAAATATTTTTATACTATCTTCAATTAATTATTTTTTTAAATAGTTTCTCTGTCTTGTTCTTCTAAAAGCATATTCTGAGTTTCCCAACATGCCTTCTTGAATGATATTTGTACATATGGGAGCCATTTCTGTTGAATTTGGTTAGATTTCTGCAGTGAATATATAGGTTCACTTTATCGTATAATATGCTTATTTACTCCAACTCCATGATATATTTCAATAACTAATTTTGAATCTTTGGTAAAAAAATAGTTTTCAGTGACCATCTTCATTTGCATCCATAGCAATCTAAGTGATGCTCATTTACGCTTTATAGCATAGCACTTCCATTCATAATTAAACCACAAGAACTGACAATCCTCACTCAACTCATTTAGCCCTCTATTTATTTTATTTGTCAATTGCTTACAAGATAATAGGTATAAATATAACATAGTTATGAATACATGGATACATATAAGAAAAATAAAATATAAAAGAAACAATAGGACAGGGACAGTAGGCATGTTGGTGCGCTTATGCACACCCCCTACAGACCTCTTAGGAAAAGGGTGAGGTCAATAGTAGACAGTCTAAGGTTAAAGTTTTTGGGTTTGGGGGAAGAAACCAGAGAGTCAGGTAGAGTATTCCAGATATTGACCACTCTGTTGCTGAAGTCATATTTCCTGCAATTAAGTTTAGTGCGATTAACCTTGAGTTTGTATCTATTGTTTGCTCTTGTGTTGTTATGGTTGAAGCTGAAGTATTCATTGACAGGTAGGACATTGCAATGTATGATTTTATATACTACACTTAGTTTCACAGAGATATATCTAGTTTTCTTTATTTAATTTCACATGTTCATTCATGCTGTTTACCATTTAACTGAAGCTTTTGAAGTGATGTTTTAGTACGACAGAAAAGGGTTACAGTAGATATTAACTATAGTCATATCCATGCTCCATTCAGTCACATTCCTGGCTAATGATAGGGACAGAGGTGGTATTCAGCAGATACTGACCAGTTCTGGAGAACAAGTAGCAGAAATTGTGAGTAGTTCAGAATGACACCTCTGACTGGCCCTGCCCCATCTATTCTCTGCCTCCCAAGTCCCAGCTGATTTGCTGGCTCTTCTTTTATTGCCCTGTATAGGAAAATGGAGTTGGAAAGCAGGTTAGTGGGGTGGGGAAAGAATGGAGATTTTACAGTATCCTTCCCTTGGAGTGGGGTGGGAATTGAGATTTTACAGTATCCTTTCTTTGCCATACCCACCCAGCCATGTCCACAGAACCTGTAGTAAAAAATTTTTGAATCCCACCACCGGTAGGGACTATATCAGGGGTCCCCAAACTTGGCAACTTTAAGGCTTATGGACTTCAACTCCCAGAATTCTGGATTCGTAATGTGGGTTCCAAACTGATGAGCTGTATTCGAGTATAGGTCTAGAAAATGTTCTGTATGCTCTAGTTAGTAGTGTGATATTACCAGAGAAGAAGCTACATAGGATTAGATTAACAACTCTTAATGCCTTTTTGGCTATGTAGTTAAAGTGGGCTCTAGCATTTAGATCATTTGAGATGAGTACTCCAAGATCCTTGACAAAGTTTGGATCCTCAACAAGGTCTTGACTATTTAGCTTCTATTTTATTTTCTGATTTTTTTTTTTTTTGCCAATATGCAAGGTAGAGCATTTATTTGTTGAAGTTGCCATGTGATTGACCATTCTGATACATAGTCAAGATCTTTTTGGAGGGTAGCATTATTGTCTGTGGTGTTGAATAGCTTTACATCATCAGCGAAGAGAACGCAGTTGCTCTTAATATGATCACAGAGGTCATTTATGTAGAGTATGAAGAGAGTTGGTCCTAGAACACTGCTTTGGGGGACACCACTGTTGACGGATACAGAATTTGATAGGACGCTCACAATTTTGACCATTTGTTGTCTGTTTGACAGGAATGCTTCTATCCAGTTATGCAGGTGTCCAGAGATACCGTAAGATTTTAGTTTTAGGAGTAGTTTGTCGTGTACCATTGAATCAAAGGCTTTACAGAAGTCTATGTAGATTGCGTCTATTGCTTTGCCCTGATCGAGTTGTGTAGTCCATATGTTTTTGCAATGTAAGAGTTGCAGATTACAGGATAGTTTTTTTTGAAACCAAATTGTTTATTTGAAAGTAGGTTGTTTGTCTCTAAGTGAAGGATAATGGATTGGTTAATAATTGATTCCATGACTTTACAGGTGACGCAGCATAAGGAGATTGGTCTGTAATTTTCAATTAGGCTGGGGTCTCCCTTTCTGAAGATGGAGATAAGCGTGGCTTGTGACCATAGTTTTGGCAGGGAGCTGTTCCTGAAAGATTTTTCAAAGATTATACTTAGAGGTTTGGCTATGGCAGTGGATAACTTTTTTAAGAAGTAGGCACATATTCCATTCTGTCCAATAGTTACGGATGATTTTAGATTGCGCAGTGCTTTTTCAACAATGTCTTCTGTAAAATCGATATGTATTAGATCATTGTAGTTGTCTGTGGTTCAACTAGGAAGTACTGGGCTTGATCCATTGCTGTTTACAAATACTGAGCCAAAGAATGTGTTAAAGAGATTTGCTTTGATGGTGTCATCGTTGCAGTTTTTGCCATTAGGTATTTTCAGTGGTGGGATGGACCTTGTGTCTTTTAGTTTGTTGTTTACAAAATTGTGGAAAGCAGAGGTGGGATTTGTGCTTAGAAGCTTTTCCTCTTGTTTAATGTGATAGTTAGTGCATTCAGTTTTTATCTGGTGGCATAGATTTTTGTATCGGCTTTTGAAGTTGACAATGTGACCAGATTGGTTTTTTCGACAAAGTGAAATCTTTTTGGATTGAAGCTTGCTTATTGTTATGGGTAATCTGTTTTTCCTGGTTTTGGAAGTTGTTATTGGTACATATAGTTTGATGGCTCTTTTGATTTCTAGTAAGAATATGTTGAAATGGTGTTCAACAGTATTGCATCCAGTGAATTGAAATTGCCAATCAAGGAAAGAGAGATTGTTGATTATAAGATCATAGTTGCCTTTTTTGAAGTTATAATAGAGGATTCCATTGTTGTGATGATTTTTGTGTGGATGTATGTTGAGACAAAAGTCAATCATGTTGTGGTCATTGTTGAAAAAAAGTTCTTTAATTTGTATTCAATCTATTGAATTAAATACAAAATTGTAAATTGTAAATTGAATTCAATCTATTGCAGAAGATGAGACCGAGGCAGTTGTTAAGCCTAGTATTGTTGGTTACTAGTTGTTCCAGTCTCAGATTTGTTACAGCATTGTAGAAGGTTGCATGTATGGGTTCAGTTGTACATTTGTTTAGGGTCCAGTTAATATGAGGTAAATTGAAGTCACCAGGAAAGTTAAAAGCGTGTGGGCAGGATGCTGCTCATGTTAGTAGTATATTTAGCTTGTTTACATATTCGATGTCATAATCAGGTGCTCTGTAACATAGTAAGAACTGAAATGTGATATTTAAGATCAGTTCACAGATAATGGTCTCAGGAAGAGCAAGCTCTTGTGTAACTTGGATGTTTTTTAGATGTAAGGACTTTTTATAGAAGATAGCAACACCACCTCCTCTACGGATTTCACGATCAGATCGGTAAACATGATAGTCTTTTACTGAGGTAATGGAGTCAGGGAGAGATGTGTTGAGCCATGTTTCACAGACAAATATGATGTTGAATTTAGCCGTATTTAGTAAGAGGAGAAATTCAGGTATTTTTTTTTACAAGGCTTCTTGCATTGAGTAGCTTGCATTTAAGGTTAGTTGTAGTTTAAATTGGGGTAGTTGGGGGCCTGCGTGCCTAGTCTTGGGTGATGGTGGATTGGTTGAAGTAGGGTTGGATGCTGAGTTGTGGGTTGTGTGACTTTCTTTTGATACAGTCTGCACGGTAATCAATGTACAGTTCCTTCTCTCCATTGTCTAGACGATTTTTGAGTTCTGTGCATAGTATACGGGAGTGGGCATGTTGCTATAAGGTATTGTAAAGTATTGTTAGACATTTACAATTTACAATCCAAATTTGAGCAGGCTGGTAAAGCTTACTTGAAACATATTTTAATCTTCGCAGTCATTTTCTTCCCATGTTAATTTCAAACATGATGGCACTGTTATTTGAAGAAGGAATGGCTTTGTTTATCAGACACTTGGTTGCTTTTGACCTCTGTGTCTATAAGTACCACACAGAATAAAATTAAATTTGTTATTTGTGTGTTAAAACTTATTTTGGCATTAGACAAATAAGCCACTTAGGATGCATCACACTATTATGCAGTTGTGTTGGCACCCATTAGTTGTTTACTGATTTAAGTTAATTCAGAGACTTTATAACATGTCAGAATTTTTCCAGAGATTACGGAATATATCCTTTCTGGAGGCCTGCTCAGCCACTGATAATTAGTACATTATCCCCTGCCTTGTTTCCTTTTCAGCATCTCCAAAGGGGACAAAACCACCTGTTTAATTTATGTAGCACATGAACTTCTCACACACAGATACATATCTTTCATTTTCCAAGTCAGTATTTGGTTTACTCTGACTAGTAACACATGATTCATGGGAGGAGTATATAACTTAACTACAGTACTTAAGTTGCATGTTACTTTTTCATATTTCAAAGTAATAATTTCAGCATAAGTGTGCATTTTAAAACATACTCCAATAAATGCTCCAGGAAGTATGTATGTGTTTATTTTGTACTGGAATTTATCGAACACTGAATTCCACAGACAGTCCTAATGGGATTTCTCTTTAAATTATCTTAGATGTGATTTGGAGAAATAAAAAAAAGGGGGGGGAATGAAATAGGTACAGTAGTTCAGGATTAGCCCTCCTATGCAGACTAGGTGAGAAAAAATGGACTTCCGATGAAGTACTGGCTTTCTTATTTATTGATATTGGCTTTAGTAATAAAATCTTGAAAGACGGTGTTTTCCCTCCCTCTAATACGAAAAGCAGTTAAAGTGGAGTTTATTTCTAATATTTTCTTCCTTTTCTGGCTTTAACTCATGTTTTGTTAATTAGAAGCATTAGCTATGTAAATTATCTTGAGTTGACAAAAAAAATTATGTTGAGACAAAAATAAAATAACTAAATAATAAAACAAACTCTTACTTTCTTTTTGAAAGCTAATTTCTGTAGTTTGGAACATACCATCTGTAAAGAGGACAATGTAATATTTGTCCACAACCATCATTAGAAAGTAGGTACATGCAGATCAATGGGCATCTGATCCATGCTAATGCTGTTGCATGTATTCTGTTTTCCTTCTCAACTTTTTATTTATTCAAAAATAATCAAATCCTTCTGCAGTATCTACTAGAAATTTGGAATCCAAAATGGATCTCCTGAACATAGGATTCCTTGTTCATGGATGTAGTTGAGCAGAATTGTTTAATAAGACTACAATCCTATACATATATATATTATAAAGCAACATTTATATATTCATAAAGAATTATATATTAGCTTTATTTCTCTTGTCTAATATGCATACCTATCATTCAATTTGGGAGTAAATCCAAATGACATCATACTGTATCTATACAGATATGTTCTGTAAACCCTAATGTGAATCATAGATCCATAAGTGAAGCTGTTGAAGAGATTGAAATTGTTATAGGTTGAGTTTATGGATTGACTATGTACCATGAAGTTGCTGTTGACTCTTGCCAACCATATAGATGCATTTTCTTCAGGAAGGTTATTCTCAACCTGCTCCTTCAGATCTTCCAACAGTACACACATCACTACTGCAATTAAGTCCCATCCATCTTGCTATTTGGTCATTGTTTTCTTCTCTACCATTCATCTTTCCCAGAATTGCAGATTTCTCTGTTGAGCTAGGTCTTTCCATAAGGTGTCCAAAGTATGATTATTTATGTCTCAGGTAAGAGATCAGAGTTGATTTGTTTGATGATTCATTATGATTTCTCAAGTGTCTTCTCCAGCAAGAGTATCATTACCGTGTATCTTCCCTGCTTCCTTTCGCTTCCATGGAGTATCCCAAGGAAAACCATTGCCTGTGCATTTCTGATGTTTGTAAATCTAAGCACATCCTGGCATCTGAATATTTTTTTCCAAAGCTTGTGCAGCTGCTTCCACCATGTGCTAGTCTATGGCATATATCTTAATGTGGAATCTTTAATACTTATAATTGATTCTAAAAAGCAGAAGCTATCTACTATTTCAGTATCATTATTCTTGCTTCCAAGGATGGTTGCTATTCCTATTTCCTTTAGCTTGGTCCTCTTTACATTCAATCTTAGTCCCACTCTTTGACTTCCATTTATTAGAATTTGCAGATCCTTCACCTTTCCAAATGTTTATGGATCACTGAATGAAAACCTGTCATACAATCCATTGGTTACTGTGCTCCGCTTTGTTTTCCAAGACTTAGACATCTTAGGTTTCCTTTATGAAATTGCCATTTTAAAATAGGATTTTTAAAAAAATGCTTCAGGAGACCTAGTTTACTTGTGATCACTTCCACTCCCATAAATAGACATGCAAGCAAATAAATAAATAAAGAGAAAGGAAACCTACAGGCTGAAATTCACCGACAGGGAGAAGTTGCTCACCATCTCTCTCCACCCCCCCATCCCCACCCCCTGTACCCTGACATGCCCCACAATTCCATATCAAAGGAGATAACAAGAATTGCAGTGTAAAACTGCCTGACTTTTATTCCTGTCTTTCCAAGCGATTGGCTTCTTCACTAATAATCGGGATTTATTACTGGGCCCATCTGCTGCCTCTCTTAAGGTCAAAAGGTAAACCACAGGCATTGCTGATGTCACCATCAAGGTAGCTAGTCACAAATGGACACTGACAAGTGTACTTTTGAAAGAATATTGTGGCAAGAACAGTCTGAGCATGAAAAGTCAAGCTGATAAAAGAAAATAAAGTCCCAAATACTAAAAAGATGTCAGGTTTTAACCCATTAATCCATGTGATGGAGTCCAACTGTCAGTCTTCTATCTGAGCTGCAGTCAAAAAGAAGAATGGGCTCCTACACCTCATGAAATGTAATCAGGTCAATCTCAGCAGTGTGGGAAAATTTCTAACATGTCACATTTTCCTGTATTTTTTTTTAATACCACCGATTCCTTGATATAACCTAGAGACCATACATGAGGACGCTGTCCAGCGTGTGTTATTTTCTTATCAACATCCAGTGTTTCTGGAAGGATAATCCATTTGATTATGTTTTTAAGTCTTTTTTTCCCCAATGCACAGTTTGAAACTAATGCCAAGTTTACGTAGCTCAGCAGCCAGTTGGTTCTGACCTCTCTTAACCCTGACTACTGACTCTATTAAAGAGTCTGGTCAACCTCTTTCATGTGTTTGCGCTCCCTGTTCTTATGTTGTGTAACTGGGTTAAATTCACCAGATGATTTTTGTTAGACTGTTTTATCTGTCACTGGGCAAGAAGCTACTTTTTGGCTTCATTTTCAGTTCAGACTAGAAAGTGAAAAGGGCAGCAAGCTCGATGCCAGATAGAGCAGTCCCATTTTTTTTTCCACTGGAGATGGAGGATTTACCTCACAGTTTGAGAACAAATTAGAATCTGACAATGTGTCAACAAAGAATTACTTGCTTTGTCTCACCTAATGTTTCAAAGAGGTTATCTATATCCATGCAGCAGCACTGCAAACAAGCAGCAGGTTGCTGACTACTGATGTAAATAGCAGCAATTCCTCTAGTCTCAGGGTCGTGCATTACTAGAATCATTTTCTTCTTTCCTTATGAAACAGTTGGTGGACACAGTGGTTTGTAGAAGTCCCAGTTCCCCTCTGTGTGGGCATCAATCCCTACATATCCTTTGTGGTTGTGCTGAAAAAAATTCCTTCTTCAATTATTAATCTAAACTTATGCATGAAAAAGCCATGTCCCAAAATACACCACATCTGAATTTAAATACACAGCTTTGCATAAAGACTAAAATCCCAAAAGCAAAATATTTTTGGCAAGAACCAATCATTTGGACACCTTGCCCTTCCTGTATATGCATGAAGTCATCCAAATATTGCTTGTGCTGACTTTCCATTTCAGAAACAACAAATCCAGATTTGGTTCTCCTTCACTTTCCAGACTCTCCCTCCACAGGTTTGAGTTGTCCCCCTCCCCCCCCCACCAAAATATTTGAGGGGAGGGACCTTCCACCAAATCAGTAGCAGAAATGAAAGCAGGGGAGCCATCTTATCTTGTCAACAAAGGGAAAAGAGTGCTTATTCAAGAATGCACCTCACACTCTCACACTTCTTTTTCCTAAAGTCCAACTCTCTGTGTAGAAGTGTAATCTAACTTACTAATTTATATCTCATTTTTCTTCAAAAACAAAAGGCATGTGGATTTTATCATTTTTGAACCCGTGTGAGAAAAGTTGGACTGGCTGCATATGTGGCTGGCCCAAAGTCCCCCATGTAATGGCTGAAGGAATAAACTTTAGGAACAGGAGGAAGAATCACTATAAATAGTCTGATTAAAGAAATCTGAGCCCATTATAGACATTGTAATGAGGAAGAGGCTCGTACAAGATCTTTCTTAGCTCTCATGAAAATAAAAGGAGATAGAAGAGAAGCACATTCAGTTCTGCAAGATTCTGTTACTCTAACCCAGGGGTGTCAAACTCAAGGCCCATGGGCTGGATCCACCCCATGGGATGCTTAGATCTGGCCCATGGGGCTACCCTGGAAACAGCAAAGAACTGGCCTACCATTCCTCTGCCAGCAAAAATGGAGCTTCTTGAAGGTGACCTGTACTGCACAAAAAGAAAACAAATTTACTGCAGGTATAGAACTTAGGGTTTGGTTGGGTTTTCTGCATGGAACCTCATCACAAGGCAATCAGCTTGGACATTCCTACTCTTTACCCAAGATGCCTCCGATAAGGGGTAGCCCTTCCACTTGATTAAATATTGGAGTTGTCTCCTGTGCCACCTCGAATCGAGGATTCACTGCACCTCAGAATGGGTTTGGCCCCCTATGATCATGGGGTCTGGGGGTTTACAGGGTGGTGGGTTTTAAGAGACTACTATGGAATACTGGGTGTATGTTCCCTAACAATCGGGGCAATTTCAGCTGCACCGTGATTGGGTTGATGACCTTTACTATAGGGAAAGGTCCCATGAACTTTGGCTCCAACTTCTTACTAGAGAGCCTTAATCTCAAATATTTGGTGGAGAGGTATACCTTCTCCCCCACCTGGAATGGCCTTTGTGGGGCCTGGTGCTTGTCTGCCTGTTTCTTATAGCTTTGTGCCGCTTTTGCTAGCACCTTTTTTACATTCTCCCAAGTTGCTTTCAGCATTGATATCCAATCGGTCAGGCTGATGAGGAGTGGGGATCTCTTGGATACTCAGGCATTGGGACAAAGTCCATGTCACTCACTACTTTGAAGTGGGTTAGTCCCGTGCTACTGTCAACAGCATTATTGTACATGACCTCCGCAAAAGGCAGGAGGTCCTCCCAATTTGATTGCTGATAATTCACGTAGCACCTCAGAAACTGCTCTACCATAGCATTCAATCTCTCCACCCCCTCATTGGTACTTGGATGAAACCAAACTGACTCTCCACGTGATTCCAGGTGGCCCTAAAAGTCGACGGAGCATTACGTGCTAAAGACATGAGAAAGCTGCCGGAAACCAAAGAGAGAGATCAGCTACTGACAATAATCTTCTTACTGAACTCCAGGAGGAGATGTTTTTAGGCAATAACATTACATTTGTTTCAGACAGATGTGGAAAAATCTTTTGCAATGTAAATTATTATTGAAGTAATATTCACAATCACATATTTCCAGGCAGGACATACATTGTAAGAGCTTTCATTGGTAATTTACAATATTATCTCAGGAAAATTGGCCTTTGGAGTTCATTTAATTGCAATTTTTTTCAATTTGAAGGCAGAACCATAGAATATCTTTCAACTTAGATACTTAAATTTAGCCAAATGAGTCAAGATACTGCCAGGCTTTGAGAATTTTTTCCTCATCATCTTATTCCCTTGTCATGGTGTTGTTCCTATGCAGTTAAGAATTTAACTACAGAGTTTCTTCGTTGGGCTGCTTCACTATAGAGTTCCTTTGGTTAGCTGCTAAAGTAGAATGATTTGCAACCATTTCATTTTTTCTAATTAAGACTGTAGCAAAGCACTATATGAAGCCTCTGGCAGCAGAGTCTTTTTCCATAAGAAAAGTGAATGATTTGTTAGAAGTGTTTTGCCTCCTTTTATGATTCAATAGAATCAACACCTCTCCTATTGCTTTGTGTTGATATATTTCTCTGCATTTCTACCATCTCTCTCATTCTGTCTCTATCTTCCTCTTACCCAAAGCATTCTGTGGGAATTCTCTGAAAGAAATCACCTTTTAACAAATAACACACACAAAAAATCATGTATGTAATTTTACTGTTTTAAGATTATAACATGATAGAACAGAACCTATCACTCATTAAACATGTTCATAAAAAAAGAATTCTCACCAAAGTGACACTGTCTTAAAGAAGAGAGATTTCTGCTCTTTAAATGTTGTCAGAAAATATTTTAATTTCAGAGTAGGTGAATATTGATCAAAAAGAACCAAAATGATAAATGTTGATCAAGAAAGCAGGAAAAATAAAGATAAAACAGAGCAAGGCTGTTATCATATTGACTAATTTAAAGCCACTACAATTTTACAGGCTTTTGTTTTAACGTAGATATTGGAACATTTGCAGAATATTTGACAACCTTGAATCAAAATATGTAATTATTTTATTTTTAATTCCTATATTTAGTGTAAACCACATATACCTATGTACTAGTTTTTTCTATCAAGCTCTGTTAAATGTATATAATGTGCTGTTTGTATTTCAAGTCTACTGGAAGTAATTCAATGTAATCAAGGAAATTCAGGTTGAAATCCCTATTTAGCCAGGCAGTTTGCTGTTTGAACTCAGATGAATTATGACCTTCAGTCCAGCCTATCTCATTTGATATGATTGTGAGAATATATTACCCTCATGTAAATTAACTAAATATGTAAAGAAAAGGATATGTCATAAATATATTAATTAGTGTCTGATTTTTTTAAAAAAATGTGTGAGAAATGGAACTGATTCACATTTAATCATTTTTAAGAAAATATATTTCTCTTAAATATATTTTTGTATTCCTCCTTTAGACCAAGATATTGTGTGCTATTTGTGTTATGATCATTCTTGTTAATGCATTTTAAAAATATTTTGGAAAAAGTGATGAGACCAAAGTTATTTACTGCATTTTTAAAATATTTTGGAAAAAGTGGTTAGACCAAAGTTATTTACAGCTTTTGGGTCTCTCTGAATGTATAATGATTATTTTAGTATATCAAGTTCAACGCAGTTAATAAACATATCTAATAGCAAATTATTGAATGTTGTTATGTAACAGGCTACTAATTTACTTTCGGTGTACTCCAAAGGAGAAAATATTTAAGTTACTTACTTAGCTGCTGCTTCTGTCCAAGTAGCTGACCAATGTTTGATATATGTAATGAGCTTCATTCCACCAGGAATCAGCTATGTCTGAATGAAGGCCAACTCAACATTGTATGAAAAACAAACTTCTGATCTTTATTATAAAGATAGCAGAACTGTTTCCATAACACAACACACATTTCAGTGGTACAAATCACATAAATCTTTTTAGATTGGCTCTAAAGGCAATCACTTGTCATACCTACATATTGTTATTAGATAGACTCTGCCATTGAAGATCTAATGAATCTGTCATCACATTAACATTTTCAGAATTTAAATCCTGTAGTAAAATAATAAAATCAAATATAGATATCAAATGAATAAGAATTAAAAAGTTAGCATTCATTAGCAAAATTAGTAAAAAAAAATCCTCTGACTTTTCCTCCAGATACATTGCATGGTAACTTATATAGGTCATATTAACCAGAAGTCATATAAGTTGCAATCTTGTTACATCTGGAAGGCATCAGATTATAAAAGGCATTCTTAGTAAAAATATATTATGCAAGCTATATTTAAAAAACTGGAATTACAATAGCAGCATTTAATATTTATATCATGTACATAACGGTTATTGATTTCAGTCTATGCAATGCAGTAGAATGACACTTGTATTCTCATTAATGACAGTATTGAAATTTAAATTGGAAGCTAAATCTAGCATATGTGTGATTCTTGAATGAACATAATCTAATAACAAGCCTTGATTTCAATCTAATTGCCTGCATTTTTTCATAATTTACATGGGGTTGTTTGAAAGTTAATTTATATTTTTCTGCAACTGTATAGCCTTGATAGATAGCACCTAATCATACTCTGCCATTTTAGTTCATGCTTTTTTGCTGTTACTTTTTTATTTCCAAAAATAATTAAGAAATGACATTTCTAACATACATGCATGGAATGTTTTTATTTTAATTACTTACACTGCACTCCTAAACTTCTTCATTTGGAACAAAGTCACTGAATTCAGTGGGATTTAGTGCCAATTAGATATATATATTTATATATTTATAGTTACTTTTTTTGTAAAGGAACCAATCAATTTAAAAGTTTGCATTCACTGCCTCCCTGTGGTGGCTCCAGTTTGATCTATACAAACTATAAAATAAAGCACATGTGACATTAGCCAATGACAGAAAGTTGTGACATATGGTGGCATAGCAGAAAGAGAACATACGCTTGGTGATATATATCCCTAAATATCTGAATATACAATGAAATTCCACAGCAGCAGATTTTTTAAAAAAATCTAATTTAACAATACCAGATTTGTAGCTTGTTAGATAAATTATATATTACGATTAAATTTCTTGATGAATCAGAAATTCAAATGGAGTAGTTTTATTGAAGTCAAAATATAGCAATGCCAAAAAATTAAAAGCTTTTACATCATACATACATACAAACATATCATCCTCAAAGGAACTCATGGTTTCTCTTGTTCTACTCTCTCCATTCAGATTCCTACTTCACATAAGTCCTCAAAAAGCTATTTTGCTTAATACAGAGTCATGTTGTTAAGACAATAATTCTGTCATCGATCATTCAATCAATCATTTACATAGCTGTTCTGAATTCAAATTTAAAACATTGAGATTTTTAAAAATTAATATTCATATGCACTTTAAAAAAACTATGAATTGAGTAAGATTGTATCCGTGCATCTTTGGACTTTCAATCAATAGGAATTTAAAAATTTGAGAAGTTTGTTTTAAATTTGCATTTAACAAGTTAAAAGTTCATCCACATTTTAAAGAATGAATGATTAAGAGTTGAATAGTCTGCACCGGGTGATTTCTTGGCAGACTTCAAACATAAAATCTGAAAAGCTGCCTCATATATGCTACCAGTACTAGTTATGATTCGCATGCTACCAGTACTAGTTATGATTCTATATCATTGACAAATGCTGTCAGATTTTTTTTAAGTATCACTAAAATGTTACCCTCAAATTTATAAATTTCCTCAGAAACAAAACTAAAACTCTTAAAAGATTCCCAGCTGTAAGGAAATAAAAAGATACCAGGATGTTCCAGGGAAGGAATAATGCACAGAGCTTTCTTGATTTATATGCAGTAAGTTTCCTGAAAATAAGATGTTGAAAACGACTGTGATATTTTAGTGGCTGAATGCTAGTGTAAGGAGAGAATCAGTGAGTTGTAGGCTAGAAGGATTGTGAGATCCATATATCAATTTCCTGCTTGGATATGAAATTTCAGTTGTTGATTGTTGGCCAGTTACTATCTCTCAGGTTATCCCTAACCCTAACCGTAACCCTAACCCTCAAAGGGTTCTGGAAGGATAAATGCAGATGAACACAAAGAGAAGTTTGAACTATTTGAAGAAAAAGTGAGGTATAAATATAAAAATAATTGAATATGAAGCTGCAGGTAGCATGAAATGCTGAATGCCTTTGCATGTAGCCTAGGAGATTTGTTTTTAAATATGGGGGGAGGGCAAAAATGTGGGTCTTAAATGCAGATTGAAATTCATAATTGTAACCCATAACATATTGGATGTCAATATTGGAATGAAAGAGAAAGTCAAAATTAATTAGGGTGTCAGATCAAAAACTAAAAGATTTTTCTTGTTTAGCTTCCCGTGGAACTTTATGGAAAAGCAACAAATATTATATAGAGATAGGTAGATTATTACTGACTAGACAGGAAGAACCGATACATAAAATGCAAAGGAAAATATCCCTTTGAATGAGTGAGCTTGAGAGTGACATATTTCAACAGTGTTACACCCTATGAATGGACTCAATCAAGTGGGGAGTAAAAAATTCATTTTCTGACAGGACTGTCAGTGAAATCATCAAGAGCTGAGGACAACAAATCCATAGCTGGGCAAAAAATTGACAGGGTGGAAAACAAGAGTCTCTGATGCTGAGCCTTCCGTTTCAGCTGTTCAGAACATAATTTCAAAGCAATTATTGCTCCAGCTGGTTCTACTAACTGCAAGTTGCAGACTCTGCCTGATCTTGTCACAAAGAACACTACATGAAATCAAAACAGTAGAAATGCTGTGGATATAAAAATTGTGTTTGCAGGTGCAAATCAATTAAACTGAAACTGGACAAATGAGTTAGAGAATTCAGATTCAGAAACAGCTAAAATATAAATATATATATTTTGAAGCAAATTTATCAACATTCAGTTCCTACGAAAGTTTATTTCAAGAGAAATAAATCCAACTTAGTTCAGTAGTTCTTCCTTCCAGGTAAATATGCATATCATTGTTTCATGAAGTCTACTAAAATCCAAATACTTTGATTTCACTGATTTTGAAAACTTATTTCCTAATACCTTAAATACAAAGTGTATGAAATAATAGCTCTATATACTTGTTAATTTATGGGTCAAACTTTATCCAATCATGATCAAGAAACTTTACCCACTGTCTGTGTTTTCTCGTATTTTTCATATTAACAGTGATTTTGATACAGAGAGTTTAATTTGTCAATGGTGCCCTGGCTAGTGAGTAAGCACGTACATTCTCACTTGGTCTTTTTAAAATAATTTCATATTGAAAACCCAACTTTTCATATGATTTCTGTATTTTTTTTTAGTTATGTGTTAAATGGCAGGAATTCATGTAAATGCGTTAAAGAGATTGATAGATGATAGATAGATAGATAGATAGATAGATAGATAGATAGATAGATAGATAGATAGATAGATAGATAATATTTAAAATTAAGATTAGCAAATTAAATTTAAAATGTTATGGAGAGAATAACAATTGGCAAAGGCATAGCCATATTATGAAGAGGCCCATGAAACTGAGACTAAGTTTTTGACAAAGAATATAAAGGGATCAAAAGAGGTTTCAAAGCAGTAACTTTTTGTTGTTTGTTGTTCACATGTTAAGTGCACTCTGTAGACTTGAGTGACGAGGGTCCCATTTCTAACACAGCATGGAATGGGTGATCTCCTCAACTGTAAAATGAAGCCATAAGAGCTCAGCATGAAAATGTATTAGCAACAGTTAGATAAAGAAGACCCCAGCAAGGCGTACACACTTTCAATTGGTAAAATAATGCTTGTACAAATTGTTTTTGGTACATTAAGTATCTTCCACAGCCAAATTTAAAGAAATGGGGGGCAGAGAGAGATTTGAGGGAATATATAAATAAATTCAAGATACTGAAAATCACCAAGTTAATTTTGTTTCTTGCAGAAAAAAAATAATACAATCTATATATATTTGAACATATTTTGAGTTTGACAAACCTTTTGTACAATGACGGATAGGGAAGTGTTTTACAAACTGTCCGGCTATAATAAGAATAATCTTGCAATCATCACCATCATAATTATTATCATCATCACAACAGAAGATACATAGCTACAAAGGCAAAGCAGTTAAAATAGCATTCAACAAAATAAAAATAGAAGCCAGGAAAAAAAGAGTTTATACATTTGCACCAATCCAGCAGCTCTTTACTGACTATGACATGCTGACAAGGAAACAAGAGTTATAAAATATAATCTGACATGATGTTGCTAAACTTATGCATTTCAAACAGAGGAGCACACTCTGGCATGCCAGAAATGAATTCCTGAGCTACTTTAGGGATTCGTGTGTGGTGTGGGAGAGAAAAGATGAGGGGCAGAGGAATATGATAACAAATTTATTGAAAATGCATTGTTTCCTAAGGAGACCTAGTTATATCAAATGAAATAGAGGACAGTAGGGTATCACTTGAATAAAAGCTGAACATTTTGCTAAGATTAAGCAGCCTGTGATTCCAAACATAATTGTTTGAAAGGAAATCCTATTGAAATTAGAGATTTATGTCGGAGTATATATGTTCAGAGATGAGACATTAACCTAGTTTGCAGGTATTTCTGTTTGGTTCAGTTGCGTACAATAAAGGTACGATGAGGGATAACTACTTTAGAGGCTTTTAATGATGTAATAAGATCCATGTCTTTTTTAAAAAATTAATTGATCTAAAGGTGAGTTTGCATGATTAAAACAACTTCTGTAAATAACCAAAGCCATCATAATATATCAATCAATGCTTTTTGATGGTTCATATGTACTGCTGAAAGCCATTGTGTGATAAAACATTGAGTGATCAGCTATTGAGTTATTTACATACATATGTAAATCAGGTCTAAGTGAATTAGCACAGCAGTACATGAAGAAACCCAGGGATAATCAAGTTTTCTTTAGCTCCTTTATATCTCTCAAACAAGGTCTAAGGCCATTTTATGTGCAGACAGGAAAAATAATAGCTTTCCCTAAGGGGAAGATAGATTACATTGGGAAATATTCCTCTATAAAAGAAGCACTTTAAAAATGGATATATTAAGGAAACAAATCAATTTAGTGTTAACCATGAGGTACTGTTTTTCTACAAGCGGGGAAAGAAGGAGGGGGAGGAGGAGGAGTAACATATAAACTTTGTCCATAGCCTCAGTACAATTAAAATCACTGTTCTTGTATGCTGAATATGCTGCCCATATTAAGATACCTCAGCCTTAAAATGAATAGGTTAGTGACCAGATTCTTATTATATCTATATATGTACAGATTAGTTACCAAATCCAGGTGAGGAGTTTTGGAGAAAGATGTTAGACTAGTTTCTTATAGTGTGGGCACCAAATTCCATAATTTCTGTATGTGAGGTCTATCTCCTCATTTTTTTGCCCTTTCTACTTTGGTTGATATTAGCTGTTATTCTTTATTCAAGCTACTGCATTATTTTATTCCAATGAGAATAACAGACTATTTGTCAAATTAGATGTTTCTTTGTGGGGCCTTCCATAAGTGCCCCAGACACAGAAAATGCTCCAGTATTCTTACTAATTATAATATTGAAGAGCAAATCTGAATAACTCAATTAAATTCCTTGAGTAAAAAAGGGGGGAAATATTTCCCCATTACATGCTATGATGCTGCAAGTTTATCTTACATTACATGATGTTTGTATGTGAACCTTTTTAAAATGAACATTGATATTTATATGTGCAAACCTATCTTTAAATTCATATACAGCCCCTTCTTATTTATGCTTTTATTTCCAAACTTAATGAAATATAACACTGACTCCTGGTGATTTCTGCCCTACCAGATGAAAAACCTACAGCAGATTAAATCAGAAGAACAAAATGTGATCATAAACTCATTTTCTTATAGTTTGGTTTCCCCAACTTCCCACTCTGCAAACATGCTAGCTGTGGAAATCCACAGAATTGCAATTTCTATATATTTGCAGATTGCCAGCTTGGGGAAAACAATTATGGAGCATTCTTCATGACTCAAAGAAGAAACAGCCGTTTATTTTTATGATAAGATGAAAAATACACCTGCATTAGAACTCATCTGAGTGATGAATAACTCCATAAGGCTAGTCTGCTTTATCCTTAGAGAAATGCTGGTGTAAATCAGAATTCTAATTTTAACTTAGAAGAACAGTTTCTACTTCAATAAGGAACAACAATCCATACATAACAGAAAAAGAGAAAGAACTGGAGAAGATAACAAAATAGATCAGAGATAATCTGGGGATCATGGGTTTTTTTTAGATTTTATATCAACTGGGAAACAATCAAAACATTTCCATTTCAAATTTCTTATGTGGTATTTTTAAAAAAATAATAAGAAATCTCATGTTTTATTTCAGTATGATTGTAAGCATACGCATGTTTCCATCATCTTGTAATTTAAAAACAAATCATCATCCTCACATCACATTATATCATTGACTAGATGAAGAAATAAATCTTCTGTCCTACATGGTCCAGTCAAATGGTTTTACGCATTTCAAATATAACAATAATATTGTATTCAATATATTATTGCTTCTGTAGAATGTCTGTGTGTGTGTGTGTGTGTATGTGTGTGTGTGTGTGTAATTTATCAAATTTATTTGCCATCCATCTCATGGTTCAGGTAACTGAGCAGCTCACACCAGGATAAACAATATATACCAGTGATTATAAATATAAAAGTGAATTAAAATTATAAAAATTAAAACAGGAGTTTGGAGGGGAGAAGTTAGGTGTATTTCTATCAGTGTATCAACCACCTCCAGCCAACAGTTTCTTCTGACCCCATACTAGCCCTGTGCCAGCCAGCCAGCATATCCAAGTTTTAAGGGCTTTCCTGAAGGCTGAAAGAGAAAAGGTAGATCTTATCCCCTGTGGCAGGAGTAGTTGTAGTAGTAGTGCTATAATAGTAACTACTAAACTGATGTGTCTGGTGTGCCAAACAAAAATGTCAGTGAAGTTCATGGTTAATTTTAGAAGAAATCTTTCTTTTTCATTGCACTTGAAAGCATATTTAAATTGACAATCAAAAGCTATCTCTTTTTTTTTTGCAGTAAAGACTTTTTCAATGTAAATGGTTATGTAATCTGGCACAATTATGTGACAGCATAATAATATGCAATGTTGTCATCCAAAAGGAAAGCTTGGATAAATTTATTTTATTTATTATTTGAAAATAATGAATGAGACTCCAAAACTGTAGGTGGTCTATGCTAATTAAAAAGTATAATTAAAAAATATCTCCAATAGCTATTCTCAGCAAAAATAAAGTGGCAGTACCACAGAATAACGTTCAAAATTAAATTCCAAATGACTTTTAAAACAGTTTTATGGAATACTAATAGGGTGAGTGCCAACCATACCCCTAAGGGTAAGAAGTACCATATTTAAAATAAAAAATGTCTATTTTTTCTCAGATTATATTGAAACTAATAAAACATATTTCTGCTTCTTTTTGAATCTCAAGTAGATATTAAACTTTTTAAAGAAAAAGTATGAAAGATACAAAGGTTATATTTTTGCCTGTTTCATGCATAACTAAAAAAGAACCAGAGACCTGCATTATGTTCATATGGAGCAAAATAGGACTTGCTATGTACAAGACCATCTTAAATTTACATTACAGCACTTGTTTGTGATAAAATATAAATAGTTGTCAGATCAACTAGCTTACTATAAGCAAAATGGTACTTATTCAGAAAGATTTGGGATTACATCACAATTAAATATATGAGCAAAATACTTTGAATAAGTATGTATTCATTAAATATGACATAGATATGTTTCTAATTGAAAAAAAAGTCTTTCCATAAAGAAACCTGAGGATGGAAGAATATTTTCTAAATCACCACAGGAAAAGGAAATACTTTTTAAAAATGGCTTTTCTCCTAGAAATTAGTTGAGCTATGAATATTGCTACGTTACTGTCTGATTTGCCTCTGTCATACCAAACAAATTAAGATGACACTGCCAATGTGTTTAAATAATGGAGAAGGGACAATTTAGGGTAGTTGTCCTTATTTAGCATCCAAAACTTATAGTATCTACCCCTTTAAATTTTATGTTTAAAATTCACATACTAATGCCTATTTCAGGGGTGTCAAACTCACATCGTCACATTGTTGTCATGTTGTTGTCACGTTGTTGTCACGTGATTGCAACTTTCCCCCCCTTTTCTAAAATAGGGGTGGGTGTGGCCATCATGTGATGCATTTGGCCCATGGGCAACAAGTTTGATACCCTTGGCCTATACAGAGAAATGATCCTGATTGTACCAATATTTGGTCTGCTTACAGATGATTTGAATGTACAGATACCGGCAGTTGCTTACAGCTGATGTCTTTTTCACCTACAGTCCTCTTTCATGGCATGGATGTTATCTGACTTCCTATCTCCATGACCTATCTGTGATGCTCCAGCAATTACTGGGGAAGTGAAATATTTGGCATGTTCAATGAAATGGGCCCGTTCATAGCTAAAACCAACTGTGATAGAATCTGGTCATAGAAAATTCTCTTCCCAACCGACTATCATAGCTGAAAAGAAATCTGACATCTTTGAAAAACTACTACAAGTACTCAGATATTAGTACTCAGATATTAGATAGAATTAGGCATAAAGCTCCGTGTAATGAAATTTCTCTTGTGGTCAGAATGTCTGCAGGATTAGGTGCACAGAAGAAATACAGACCAAAAAAGAAGAAGAAGAATATATGAGATAGAAGACTTTATATGGGGGAAGGCTATGAATCCAGAAGCCTAAAATTTGAAAATCATTACTCCCCTCATTCTAGAGTATCTTGCTCTTTTGTGCAACCAATGCCAAAACGTATTTGTATTCCACCCCTCCCCACCCCTGCATTTGAGGGTTTGCCTCTAAATCCTGATTCCCAGGGCCATTCTCATTTCCAAGTAAGCCAGCACTCCCCAAGGAACAATGTTTTTCTCTCTTGCCATGTCATGCTTAGTTGGGTCACCACCGTCCGGGTCAACGGTAGGCCCATGGGCAGGATATCCTCCACATCTATATGATGTGATACTAAAATAGCAGCGATTGACGAATTTAAAACTAACTGTTTGTGCAGCCACTAAAAACTGCACTATTAGCTGGTTTTTCAGACTGCATGAGTGCAGATCATTAAGTGTTATTACAGTATTAATTATTAGAAATGTCCTGTACTAGCCAAATTAAATTGGGATAGTCAATGACCTGCAAGTTCCCAATACCACGGACAATTTAACAGGGTATCTGCTACTGTGTGTAAGGTAGCTCCTATATGTCCATCACATTATTTTACATTAAGCATCGATTAAGATTTTCCTTTGAAAGCTTATAAATTAAGTTTGATTTACTTTAATGCATCTTTGGTTATAGGATAGAATGAGTAATTGTTTTGTACAGTGTAGGCATCCATTTAAAGGAATATAAACCCTGCATTTTACACAGTGCATACATATATATGCACTATATATGTGCACTATATATGCATATGGTGCATACATATACAGCACCATATATGCTATGGAGTATAATTAGAGTATCACATGGCACATGGTGTTGCACATCCAAGCTGCAATAATAATTTTTTGTAATTGCCATACCTAATAATCTATGTAAAGTTGATTTAAAAAAAACTAGATTGAATTAAACAGAATTATAAAAGGCCACATCAAGAAATTATACTAATATTTCAGAAGTTAATACTGTATATATTTTGCTACTCCAGCAAAGTTCTCAGTGGAACTATAATGCTAGAAATAACTTTTAATAGCAATCCATGACACAATTCAAAAGCTCTGAGCAATGCAACTATTGACGCACAAGTAAAATGGTTTTTTTTTCTCTAAATAACATTTAAACAGCAATTTTTAAAGTGAAATCCTCTCCCTCTGATTTCAATCTTAACAATCATTAGGTTGTACAGAGCATTCTGGATGTCACCATATGGCTTTATCCTGATTATATTGAGAGCAATATCTACCGATGAATCTTACAGATCGTATTATCATTTCTACTGCCACACATAGTTGAATTGCCTATCTAGATCTATTGGAAGAAAAATCCACTAATATGTACTCATTAGCATCTTATTTATATTCCAGCAAACTAAAGAAGCAAAATGCTGATAGCTAGAAACAACAAACCATTGATTTATTTTATATCAACTCAGGAAAAATCACAGTAGTTTCTCAAGTAATAATGTAGTATTGTCTAAAAGTCTTGATTCTTTTCAAATTCAGTAATGCTCAAGCAATAAATCTGGGTGGTAGAAATAATATAACAACAAAGAGTCTTGTATCACCTTGAGTATAGGAGGTAGTGGTGGTGGTGGTGGTGGTGGTAGTAGTAGTAGTAATAGTAGTAGCAATTTCTCTAATGGATCATGAATGCAACTCATGGAACTGATTATTACCATGAAAATTTATGCCAAATTAATTTATTTTTCCCCTTAAATACTAATAATCCTATTTTCTCAGAAAATGTTACATGTGACAACCTAAGTTATCTTATGAAATCAGTATTTCATCAAAACATAATACACACAAAACAAAAGAAAGTTTTCTTACTAGGGAAGCAGAATGTGGTTTGAGCATAATGTGGCCACTAAATGGCACCAGAAGAAAATCTAAACAAATATGAATAAATACATAGACTTGATATCTCCCATCCTTCATATTTCTTCCTACTAGCTTCTCATCTGATAACAAACATTTTATTTAACCAAGCTTAAAATGAGCAAAGAAAATTTGCCAAGAAAGGGATTTAAGAGCACATATAGACTGATAAAACTTTGCTAACTTGCAAAGAACAATAAAATAATTTAAAAGTAATAATCATCAGAAAAATAGTCATTCAGGATTTAGTAAAAAAGAAATAGGATTAGGGTTTAAGGAAGAGAAATCATTGTCTTCAGGCAGTTGTTGTATTGTTGTATAGGAACAGGGAGGGGGCGAGCATACTGTAGTTATGACTGGATTCTTAAGTAATACATTCCATCTACAATGTGACTTGATAAGTGACTTCAGTTATAAATTTGGACAGGTTATGATTATCAAACATTTGAAAACTGTTGCCATTAACAGCTGAAGCTTGATAGGCTGTACTTGACTTCTCTGGAAATTTTAAATCTAGTTTTCTGTTTCTTTTTAACTCTTTATAAAAGAAGGATGCAGCCAAGGTAAACATAGCTCAATAATAAATCCTCCACCTTATATGTAGAAGGCCCCTGATTCATTCCCTTTACTGTAATGTTGGTCAAAATTCAGGACCATACCATTGAAGAACAGTTGTCAGTTGATAATAGTTGATACTGAAACAGACAAACCAATAGTTTGTCTTGGTTTGTCTTGCTATATACTCCTACTGAATAGAAAAATCAGTTTTGTGATTTTGTAATTACTGCTTTCTAGGTGAAAAATCATGTGGGCAAGTTATTATCAATACGAACAAGTATCCTGGACTATCCTGCCATTAATTTCCAGGAACATCAATTCCCTATATGTAGCATTGGGATAATAATCACAATTTTGCACTCTTCCAAGTCTTAAGAATTATATTAAAATGCATCTTAAAAATGCCTATTTGAGATTAAATATTTCTCTTCAGAAGGAAAAATAGGAATGGAACTGTATATTTGTAAACCCCACATTTTATATTGCAGATTTGGCCCAATCACTACCAGTCTAAAATTTGCTTCATTCTTCATTGTTATTGTAGTCTCAGTATGAAAAGATGTCATTAAAAGAGCTTCTTCTGATGAATATCACCAACCTAGATAATCTTGAGTTTTACTCCATTTTTCAGCAACTGAATTATGAGTAAATATGAATAGATAATAAGATAATTTTATTTTTATTTTTTTATTTATTTTATTTGTCAATTACTTACAAGATAATAGGTATAAGTAAAAACATAGTTATGAATATATGGATACATATAAGAAAATATATAGAGAATCAGGTAGAGTATTCCAGACATTGACCACTCTGTTGCTGAAGTCGTATTTCCTGCAATCAAGTTTGATGCTATTAACTTTGAGTTTGTATCTGTTGTTTGCTCTAGTGTTGTTATGGTTGAAGCTGAAGTATTCATTGACAGGTAGGACATTGCAATGTATGATTTTATATACTTATATATATACTTAGATCGGACCAAAGGCGGCATAGTTCTAGGTTTTCTATTATTTCATAATAATGTCCAGATTTTCACTGATATAATTTAGTCATCTTTTTAACATATTTCAAAGAAGTAAACCCTTCCATCTACCCCCCTTGTTTATGACAGATATACATAAAATCCCTCCAGCCAACAGGGCAGCTGATAGTTTGAGTAGTGACAGGTTGGCATCATATTTTGTCTTTTCAGTTTCTTGAATCTGCTATCAGACTATGCTGCATCCTTTTTTTGAAAAATTCTACTTTCACCTGGGCCCCCCTAAACCCTGGCAATCCAGCTGGAGCTCAGTTCCAGCTGGAACAAATGCATAAACAAACTTTTCTTTCTCCTGCATTTATATTATAGTTTCAATCTTTTTTAAAAAAAATATCAACTATCTTAGATGAAATTACATGAGGGAGGTAGTATTTAATTGTTTTCAAATTCACCATTTAAAAAGAGAAAACTAAAACAGAAAAATTAACAGCAAGTCAAATAGTATGAAATGCAGAGTATGGACATCAATTCTTACCTGTCAACCCTGCAAATGGACTGAAGATTGTAGGAAGCCACTGATTCAAATGGGCTTTTTTTATAGGTTGCAGCTAGAATCACTAGTTCTAGTTGCTGCAATATGCTCAACGGTAAACAGAGCCATTTTGTTAGGTGGCACCAAACTGGTTTTCATTAATAGTGACTGCATGTACAAATGCTTATCATCTTGACCTGTCTTTGAAACAGCTCTTTGAAATACATCTATCCTCCTTATCCATTATCTTCTACCAGGGAATTTGACAAGCATTGTCTTTTTTTTTTAGTTCATCATCCTGTTCATATGACATGCCAATACCAGGGCCCATCTTACACTGATCTATATGTACATATCTGTAAGAATTGCTTCAAAAATTCTGTAAGGTACTGTTAATTATTAAATAGTACATTGTCGTCTTTAAAACTCTTGATCTCTATGAATAAACCAGGAATGTAAATGATGATTGTGGGAGGCAGACAAAGAAAAGCTACAATTTTAAGAAATAAATCTTTGAGCATCTGAATTTTAAAAAGGCCATTAAAGTGGATGAATTCCTCTTTGAAAATGTCTATTGTGCACTGCATTGTTTGCAATGTAACACACAATCCTGAATGTCAGTAAATCTTAATTATGCATTTGGACAGCATCATATACTGATTAAAAATAGAGCTGAAATGAGATACAAATAAATTAGCACCTATTTCACATGTTCAGTGAGTAAGGATGTTTATACGGGATCAATGAACAGAAACTTATTACATCTTTATCAAAAACTCCCTGCAAACCTGGGAATGATGCTTATCGGCAGTCCAGCTAGGTCTATGAGGGTTAAATTATATATTGTTTTTACTGTTGTTTCATTTCACAAAACTGCAAAAGTCCAGGGAACATTTTGTCAGAAAAAAACAATAAAGAATATGAAAAGCCCATCTTCACAGAACATTGGACATTGCAAAACAACCTACAGCTATTATCGGATATATCAAAACTGACAAGTAAAACTTTGGCTGTTGATTGAACAATATTTCACATAGACAGCACAAGCTCGTCCACATTCACTTTTAAATGGAGCTGCTTATCCTGGAGAACTATGGGTAGGGAGTTTATGAGCTTAATTGAATTGGTGGTATTTGGATGATTGAAAAAAATTGGTGACATAGCAAAACTGATTGTTAGATTTTCAGGAGCAAAGCAGGAAGCTCACTCACCACCGAGGCTCTGCAGCAGTACCAGCAGAGCACAGATTCAAAGAAATACTAATTCCATTCACATGCAATTTACTGGCACTCAGTAATGGTTTATGGATCAATTGTTAATGTATTTGCAATTCATTTTATCTTACTTGAGGAAAAAAAACCCCAATGCTAAATCTTAATGGATTGACACATACATTAGTTCCCATGTCCTAATAGAGTTCCATTTTTCCCCAAGAAAGTGTTTTGTCACTTTTGACATATGCTTTGTGAGTTATTTCCTCCCATCTGCCATACAGATGGACAGACTGATATACAGCTCTGTAAAGGTACAATCCTATTATTTTAATGTTTCCAATATTGTGATGGATCTCTTCTTGGGGGAAAATAAATAATTGCATAATGTCTACTCCAAAGTAAGTCCTATTGAACTTAATGTGACTTACTTCATGGTAAGGACAAATTGTATTCTGTTTCAATGTCTCTTAAGTGATGATGACTTCCTTTTAATAAAGAAGAGAAGAAAAAATTAGAAGCATAGAAAGAATTAAAAACTGTAGAACTAATTTTGTAGGCAATTTGAGATGGCTTGCTTTCCATCTACGAACTGCTACAGTAAATAAATTGACATCAGTTTAAGTTCCCAAACACAAGATTTTATTATTATTATTACCTTTATTGTCAGAATACAACATATGTACAATGAGATTGGCTGAGCCTCCCTTTGTTTAAACCCAGAATGTAATAAATTTCAAATCTTTGAAGCTATTCCCCTGGATCAGACAGCCATCACCCATTTCTTGGCCAGTTTTTATTTTAAATCCTAACCTGGGGGTGTCCAACTCATGGCCCATGAGCCAGATGCATCACACGCTGGCCACACCCATGCCCAGTTTAGCGAAGGGTGGGAACAGTCATGATAAGTCATGTGACGATGTTGTGATGATGCGAGTTTGACACTCATGTCCTAACCCTACTACCTGAAGTCTGAAATCTTGCCAAAGCCCCTTCCTCAGGTTTTGAAACTACCAAAAAAAGTAAGATAGGTTGTTATAGAAGAAAAGAAATTTTTGGCAACAGTCAGTGATGAATGTTGGGAGCAATGATGATACTATAGGCTTTTGACAACTCTGTTGGCATAGTGTCATTACCAGGCAAACTATTTTAAATTGTATATTTACAATTTATGATTTTTGGGGGATTTTTTTTTTAAGTACAGTTGTAACAAATATGTTATTATCTCCAAACTCCATCTGTAAGATAAAAATAAAGGTTCCCCTCACACATACGTGCTGGTTGTTTCTGGCTCTAGGGGGCAGTACTCATCTTCATTACAAAGCTGAAGAACCAGCGCTGTCCGAAGACAGCTCTGTGGTCACGTGGTTGGCATGTCTAAATGCCAAAGGCAAACAGAATGCTGTTACCTTCCCACCAAAGTGGTTCCTATTTTTCTACTTGCATTTTTACTTGCTTTAGAACTGCTAGGTTGGCAGAAGCTGGGACAAGTAATGGGAGCTCACTCCATTACATGGTGCTAGGGATTTGAACCACCGAACTGCTGACCTTTCTGATCGACACACTCAGTGTCTTAACATAGGTAAAAATAACAGAAAACCCTGATCACAGTTGTCCTGTCTAAATGTTCCAAACATCGTTTTAAAATTCCCTGATTTTTTTTCATATCAGTCCTTTATTTTCTTTGCTGCTGGATGGTAATAGATCAATGCATTAAAAAGCAAATACATTCTGAAGTATGTGGAAATATTACAGTTTAGAGACTGCTGACCCTGCTTTCATTAAGAATTTAAAAAACCTGTCTAGAATCCAAAAGAATTAATTTGGATTTTGCTGTCACATTATCTGGGGAAGACAATAGTCAGGATGTTCATTCTTAATAAAACAAAATCAGTTAAGGTGAATTTATGTTAAAAGATTTTAAAATGTCCCAGTGTTGCCTTGTTTTCTTTTCATAAATAAACAAAACAAGTTTTAAATCTTGGTATACTTATAACATTTCTTTGAAGAATACAATTTTTCCTGGTATTTTCCAGAATCTTCATCTAAGTGGGAATATTACAAAATGCAATGTTTTTTCAAAGAATTTGGTATAGTTATGTCTTTAATAATTTTAAACATTCTAATATAAGTGCTATTTTGTTCAGTTTCCACTTGAATTAAAACTTAGACCAGAGTCCTCAAACTCTTCAGCTCATTGATTCCTTCATGAGATTTCAGACTGTGCATTGATCCCAAATATTTATTATATGAAAATAATTTAATAATAGCTAGTTTAATTAATAATGCTACAGATAATAACAACAATGTTAATGGATAGTCCTATTGATCCTTGAGGTCAATACTGACCACTTTGGAGAACCTGGATTTAAACAGAAAGGCTGTAATTACAAGCTGATCAAAAGTGGTACATGGAGTATGTATATATATATATATATATATATATGTACATACATATATATGCACATCATTATACACACACACACACACACACATACATACACACATACATACTACATACATACATACATACATACATACATGCATACATACATACATACATACATATAAAATTTAGTAGAATAGAGGTTCAGGCATTTCACTAATACTCTGTTTGTCAGCCACTGTTCCATTCTGAAAAGATAAATACATGACCATACAGAGATTAAATAGCAGAGTAATGAAAAGATGCCCCTTTCAAAAGACTGATTTTTCTTAAACCTATTTTTTTTTAAATCCCATAATGGTACACCATATCTATAAAAAAATCTGCAAAAAATGTTTATTTGTCATCATTTGATGAAGGGTAACACAGTCTTTTTACCTTTACATTTTATGTAAAATCCTAGTGAATGGGTGAAGAGCCAAATATTCTGAAGATGATAAATGACCCTTTAAAAAAAAAAGGGGGGGGGGAGAGAATAATGGAACTACACATCAGTCAGTTTAATACAGTTACCTGATAAACATCTACAGCAGATCATAATAATGAGATTTGTATGAATTTTTAAAACAATGAAAGAAGTAACAGAAGGTAATGTGTCCTGGTTAAGCAAAACTATGGCCAGATTACCCTTAACTCCTTTGTGATTGGCTAATTTTTTTAGCAGGTTGCAGGAATGCTCAACAAAGCAGTTGACAACATATCCCATGTTGTGCTGATTAGTCTGCTATTAAAGTCTGAGTTGCATAGTACGACAATTAAATGGGTGTACAGAAAGATCAAAAATCATATCCCAAAAATGCTCATCAATGAGTCCTATCAAACTAGAAAGAAGCATTAAATAGGCTGCCACATGATTCAATTCTGAATGAAAGAGTTTTCAGTGTTTTAATTGATGATTGGGATGTGAGGTATCAAACTTGCAGAGGATACAAAATATGGTAGGACAGTTAAAACCCTGAAAGTAATAAAATTCAAAATAACTTTGGTGAGTTAGAGAAATGTAGCTAAAATGACAAAATTAAATTTAACAAAGGCAAATGAGAAGTTTTTCACTTGAAATATAGCAATGAACTTGTGATAGAGATTGGAAACACCCAGCTTGGTAATAACACCTGTGAAAGAGCTATTGGAATAGCAACTGATTATCATTTAATACTTTAAATTACTGTCACTTCTCTTCTGATATGAGTTTGATTTAGAATGCCTTTACCTGTGTGATAGATCACATACTAAGCTCTTTGTAGGAAGAACAAGGTATAAACGTATGGAAATATAATAAAATTCCATTATAGTGTGTAATATGAATTAATCTGTTAGCCAATTCTTAAATGGTTGCTACTTAATGACAGACTTCCCACACCTGATATAATCTCCCCAAATTTCTAGTAGTTCATCAAAGATGGAAAGAAATGTAATATAGAAACATTTGAATGTTAGTGAAACAAATAGATGAAGTGCAAAATGGATACAATTGCTCTGTTTATACTATAACTATAGTTATAATTGTTACAATTATGATTATGATAATTACACATTTCATAATAAGTTAAACACCAGTTATTTGACTTCCAAACTAGTCTGGCAATGGAATATTAGAAATATATCTTCTAAATTTTGATAATGAATTTCAATAAGGTAAAACCTCTCAGGGCTGTCAAACTCGTAGCCCGTGGGCCAGATCCATCACGCGCTAGCCACGCCTATGCCCAGTTTAGCGAAGGGGGGAATCATGATATGTCATGTGACAGCACTGTGATGACGTGAGTTTGACACCTCTGCTCTAACTGCTTAAATGACCTGGAGAATAATGGTTTTAATGAAGAATCCCAGGGTGATAGATATAAATGCTGATCTGATGACAGAGACCACACAGTAATTATGGGGAGAAAAAAAAATATTTGTTCAATTTTTATTTCCACCTTTATTTTTATAAATAACTAAGGCAGCATGCATACATAAGGCTCTTTCTGATCCTATTTTCACCATAACAACCCTGTGAAATGGGATGCACTGGACAAGACTGGACAAAAAAAAAGCGGATCTGGCTCTCCTTAAAGATCAGCCAACAATAATTTAATTAAAACTAGAGTTCAAATAGAAATAGAAAATTATGAGCGGACGTTGAACCCAACAGGCAACACAATGTTAAATCTTAGTCTTAGGGAAACAAGGCAAATGAAGCAATCAGAAAAGAGAGAGAGGGATTTATAATGGAAATAGACCAGGCAAGAGAATCAAGTTGAGACAGTGCTTGGCAGGGATCATCATAAATTATCGAAGATCAAGTGATACACTGTCAGTTTTTATTAGAAACCCATTTATTCTTGGGGGTAAAAAAGGAAAGCAAGCTAAGAAAAATAAGCAGTGCCTGCATTCAGGGATAATTTTATCATTCAAACGAAAAACAAGTTAATGGTTTTGAAGATATGCACAGGATGAGTAGAAGAAAGGGAGAAATGGCATGGACTGGCCCAGTGATTGGAGGTTGGGGAACTTTCAAGGGTTTTTTTTTGTTCTTGTATATTTTATTTAGGTTTTTTTTTTAATTAAAAAAAAGTTATAGTTCTAGATCTGACTGATGAAACTATGAAGGGTGTGAAGGGAAAATAAGTATGAGTAGCAGGCAAAAGGGTCAGCAGAAGTGATATACTGACCAGCTATCTTAGAAATGGGAATGATTTAGAATTGAGCTATTTTCCCATCAAAACTCAGAACTATTATCTTGAAAGATATCTGGATGTAAAAGCTGTTCACTTTAATTTAACCAATGCAGAAAATACATAAGCAGCAAGCCTCTAACCCTTACACAATCATTATTCTTTACCTACTAGTTCTCCAGTTTTCAGGTGTGATTGTATTTCCTGTACACCACCTAGTTATGTCTGGTGAGATGGGCAGCATAGAAACATGATAAATAAATGAATTTTCCAGAATAAAATAAAATAACTTCTTGAGCTATCAGGATTGCATCACTGTACAAAGACAAAGCACAGCTGCATGTGTATCAGCTTAAAGAAAAATGAAAAAGCAACTGTGTGCTAGTCTCTAACATTTTAGGAATAGGCAATGGATTAAAACAAAATCGTACTTGTAAAATATATTAGGAAAGCTGAAACATTAAAACAAACTTTTTTTTCCAGATTTTCTTATGTTACCTGGGGTCCTTCTGCAAGAACAGTAGAAATAAATGCTGGTTGAGCTCACACGTGAACACACAATTTATAAACAAAAACAAAAGCACTCATTATATAAATTATATAAATTTGCTTTTTTGTTATTTTTCTCCAGAGGGAGTTTTTTTAAAATAATTTCTCCTCCGATGATGAGGGGATGCTAGTTTTATTCTACAAAGAAATCTGAAAGAAAGTGACAGGGAGTTAAACCTCTTCAGTAGCAGAAGCCTTGCCTAGCTGGTAAAGTGATTGAATGATCTCATTTCAGGGTTTTTTGTTAGACAACAGGCAGTTCTCTATGAAGATTGATACAGAAGTGTTGGGCTTCGTTTGCTGGATCATCAAACGGATTGATATTATACTCCAACGCTGGATGAAGACAAAGTAACTGTTATCATACTCAATACAAGGGCTTGTCAGGAGTGGAAAATCATCCCATGTCACTGATTATAGGAGCGTTTCATGACTGTCATGTGAATTTATTAGGAAGATGTCATGTGCTGGTTGGTATACCAGAAACTCTTCATTTGTCCGGGGGGGGGGGGGGGGGGAGCACCCTCCTGAAATCTGGACCTGTGAATCCCAACAAAGTTTCATTGTGCACACACAAATAGAGCCAAGGTTTATAGACACAATGGTTTAAAATTGGTCTAAAAAAAAATAGAAAGAACTGAACAATGAAAACCATTGCAAATTAGACAGAGCAGGACAACTTGGATATGAAATTAATATATTCAGTATCGACCAGAGACAAGATGTTAAAACTGTACCAAGTAACCTGGGCACTTGGTTTTAAAAAAAGAAGTGAAATGTGAGCAAGTGTTATATTGTCAGCAGTGTTTGTATCATTTTTTAAAAAAAATTGTTGTGCAAATGAATATCAATATTAAATGGGGAAAGGTCATAAACTTTTTTTTTTAATTGTTTTTAATTTTTCTTCTAGACACAATGATCATAGCAGTCTCTGGGATCCTTTTTCTGGCTTAAAGCAATATATCAAATACTATTATTGTCAACAAACAGGATGATTTTTCAAATGCAAATAAGCCAGATACAAATTGTGAGATATTTGAAAGACTTTAGGGGATGTAGTTTATCTGATACACCAAAATGCTTGTTTCCATTTTTTTTGTACCATTACTAATGACAGAATAATACCATCTGGACAGAAACTATTTATGAACATCCAAAGTATGTATGTTCATTATTACTATCTGCATTCATAAACATAACATAGTACAGGCTCAAGAGGAGATTAAGAAACTGCCCATAGATTCACAAAACTACAGAATAACAGAATGCAACAATCTTGCTAAAGCTAAGCAGTCTTGGATAGAGCCTTTACCTGAATTTTGCTGCCTAGGAATCTTTAGTATGTTGCCTGCATTCTATGGAAGAAAGGCCAGATAAAAATGAAATAAAATGCACATAAAACTGTGAAAGCCGTACTTAACTTCTTCTCCCTTTGAAATCAATGGGGCTTTGAATGTTTAACTTTGGCTGAATCATCACTGAATGATACACAAAGGAACAAATGATCTGAAGAACTGGTTACAGTTTATAAGGCAAATCAGTTTATAAGACAAATCAACCTCTTTTTTTAAAAAAAAAAAATTAACCCTACTGATTCTTTTTCAGTATGCTTACTTCTGACCAAAAAAAAAAAAATTAGGAAAAAAAGAGGGAGTCATCAGATAACAGAGCTTCTTTCCTGACTGGACTCTCTGAGTACCAATAGGTCAAAAATGTCATTGGAAAAACAAAGAAACTTTCAGTGAAATCAAACCAAGTAGAATAAGTTGTTTAGGTTAACTGAAGTCAAGTAGGTCAAGATTTTAAACTACAGGTAGGAAATATTTCTAAAGAGAATCCCTTGTTTTCATGAATAATTCATCATGGCTTAGATAGGGAAAGAGCAAAAGGTGGACATGGATCCCTGATTTTTATCTTCTGTTCTGTGATCCATTTCTCCCTGTGTCTCTTTCCTTTCTGTTTTTTAGGCTGTCATGAAATGTACGTATCTCTCACCAATGATCTGAATTAATTGCCCAAAGGTTTTTGAAATTAGAATGATGTTGCACACCTTCTCATTTAAAACCAGGAAGTACTTTTAGCAGTTATTATAGTATATTGTAAGGATTTTCAGGTTATTTTCTTTGGTGCTTATGTTCTTCTCTTCCCTAGAAATTTAAGGAATATGAAGAACGTGTATCAGAACCCATCTCTAGACTTAGATTTACTTCTCATAGCAATTCAACATTTTTAAATGTTTAACCATGGCCCATAAAAAAACCTATTTTTCACCTGTAATTTCATCCTTCATATCACCCCACCCCATTCTTATTTTGTTTCAGAAACAATGAAAAAAAAACCCTGAAAGTTTGTAATCATAAACTCAGCATGAAGATCTTGCCTGTAAATTAAACTGGAGGAGCAAATGTCCCAAATACTTGCTTTAATTTACTATAAAGTTTAATACATGTTTCAGGCTAAAAGACCAGGGAATAAATGGCCCATTTTTTAAAAAAAAAAAAACTCTTATTGAAAACACTAGTAATACATCATGTTGATTTGTTACCAAAAATATATTTAGTAGGGAATGAAAATTAATCATGACTCTCTATAGACATATGTGTAAGGTCTTTAGTTTGAAACCTTAAGTTGTTCATTTTTTACTTATATATTTCAGAATTTTACATTTAAAACTCTAATTTGCAAATTAGTAAATAACCAGTTAACCCAAAAACAAATGGTATCATAAATACCAAAGAAGCCATGTGTAGCTCTTATGGCACTAAGTGTCTGGCAAAGTATCCTTAATGAGCAATCAAGAATTATGGAAAACCATGTCACACCAAAATGTTCATTTCATTTGAATATATATATATATGTGTGTGTGTTTTCATAGATTTTCACGGGTACAGGTATGCAGCTCTTGGCATGTTCAGGTCTTTTCCCGTGTAAGATTGAGAGTATCTTGGCAACGTTTCAATGAGATCTCACTCGCCATCTTCAAGCTGGTGCTTTCGACTTCGTGCTTGTGTGAGCTCACACAAGCATGAAGCTGAAAGAACCAGCCTGAAGATAGCAAGCGAGATCTCATCGAAATGTTGCCAAGATACTCCCAATCTTACATGGGAAAAGACCCAAACGCGCCAAGACCTGCATATATATATACACACACAATACATACATACATACACACACAGCACATACTGTAAATGTACTGTTATGTACTTTCATTTCCAAGGGCCCCTTCTGAAAAGGAAGTACTCCAATCTCTAACTTAGTGCCTAAACCCCTTTGCTTGTCCGTTGGACTTCGTTTCAGCTGGATATTGATGCTTCCTCCTATGGAGGACCATACTACATTTTTCCTAGGAATTCACAGCCATATACATAGCTTGACATCATGATTATGTGAGGTTCAAACTAGATCTTCCTATCTCAGCAAGACATTCTAATTGTCCAGTCTCTGACAATTAATTGGACCATGGTTATATTGAATGATCATAATAATTCCATCTTTTTAGGAGGAAGAGCAAAGGAGTAAATACTAAGATAAGATTTGAAATGTTATTGTTAGCCACTGTATTAATATACTCCTTCAATATTCATAAAAAGTTATGCCAGTGCAGGAACTTCTAAGTTCACTAGTAATTTAAATAGGTCTAGAGAATTTACACAGAAGCAGGAATCAGCAGTGACTCAATGAAAAAAAAATGTTTATTTTTTAAAAGCATGCACAAGTATTTTAATTAAGATAAAGGAAAGGATAAATCTTTTATGCTTAACAAAACCTGCCCTGAATAGTACTCTTTACAATTACGTATTTTGTGTAAATCATGTAGACAATCCCAACTTATCTTCTGTAAAATGACTAACAACTCTATCATTAAGACTGTAATCCAATAGAGACTTAACTTGGGCATACCTTAACTTAATAGAATTTAATTCTCAGTAAACATGAAACACTGTAAAATATTTAGTAGCAAATTCCACTAATAAAGTAAATAAAGCAATTTAATTCCCACTGACTGTTCTCAGTACCACAATCTAATTCATTACTTCATCATTCTTTGTTTCCACTAATGAACTGATTTTACATTTGCAAATGTGTTAGATCCTTGAATAATACTTAGCATTGAACATTGTTCAGATTTTTCTCCTGTTCCAAGAAAAGTGAGGCATCTCCTGGGACAGTACATTTATATGAATTGTTTAAACACAGGTCATATTGTAGTAAAATGTTTTTAAATAAATAGTGGTAAAAGCTATTTAAAATGCTAAATCTTATCCCCGGGGGTAATAAACAGCATTGTGTGAACTAAAATCAGAAGGCACTCCACTACTTTATGCAACTTCTTCAATAAATCTGTCATCATCTCATTTCTCTTCCTTGCTTTGCCTCAGTTTTGAACTTGGAATGTTTTGTGCAATATTTTCTCCACCATTCTGCTTAACACATTTAAGACAGCCCATTCTGAAGGTTTTAGTACCAATCACCCCCAGTGGACTTAAGCAGGCAGACTTTCACATAGTATTATTTATGAATTGTATTATGAATGCTGGCTATAATCACCCCCACTCCTTGTTTGTTATTCCCATCAGTTTAAAAGCACAAGTCTTAAAGCTGACACAAACTAGCCTACATTTACTGTGACTGGTTCTAATTAACCTTCCACAGAAAGGCCTGTTTCATAGACCATTGACAAGGAAGCTCAGATACCACGAAATGAAAGGAATCTAAGTTTGCTTCAAAGCAAAGTCAGAAGAAGACAGAGGCACTTCCATAATGAGGTTCTATCACTTACCTGTCCAGTCTCTTGTGTATACTAGTCTTAATTATTATTCTAAAGGTTGTACCTCAAACAAGGTACTATTGGTACTATCTATTCTCAATGTGCCACTTGTGTCAAGCCAAAAAGCAGGGGGATGTGCAAACATGATGACAATGAAGACTTTATACATTGATACCAGTATTTTTTCAGTTAAATCAAGGATCAAACTGATAACTAATGCAGTGAGTTATCTAATAGAGTGACACAGAATGTGTGCCAAGTCAGCTATTATGTGATGAATTAATTGAAGCTTCAAAATAGCCTTTAAAGGCATGCCTAGTTTGGATTGCCTTCACAAATGATCACACATGGTATACCAAGCTGAGCTGGTAAAAAGTATTCCTAGCTGTGCTGTCATTAGTGCTTCAAATGACAAAGGTGCATCCAAGTGGTTCTTCTCAAATATAGTTCTTTATAGTGAGTGCAAGAATGTGGTTCAGCTAGATTCTCTACCTACAATATTGTTAGCTTGTTTACCTTCCAGCAGATTTAAACTGTATTTAAATATGTATGCAGGAATGTATTATTTATTTCCCTGAAAATTATGAATGAAAATTTCATTCTGATTAAATTTTAGCTAAAATCTTTGGATAAGGTAATTCATGTAAAACAGATTTTATGCTTTTATGTTCCCAAGATCATCCACTAGATTCTCCCTGTTTCTCAAACTTGTTTTAAGGTAGCACAGAAAGGAAATTATGATTTGATTATATCAAAGACAATGAGAAGTCCAGAAGAATCATCATGATTGCATTAAACATCATCAATGTTTAATAATCAATTTGACTAGGACACTCAAACCCAAATAGAATGAACATTATATAAATGTGAATTAAAATTACATGAAATTATATAATAGGAACTTGAATCATTTTAAATAAATGTTGATACCTCATTTGTGATTGTATTTACTGCAATTAAACAGAATAACCAACTGTAAGGTTAAAGTTTAACAACACTGATATGGACTATCTGCCACCTTTTTTCTGCTACTGTTCGATGTGTAATAAATACCAGATTGTAAATATATAATCTTACATGTGTCAAGATCAAGTTCTACTCTGCTCGGTGAAACTTTATCTTTGGTAAATATGGACCAATTTCCAAGTTTTGATTCTCATTGTCATATCAATATACATCTGCAGTTTTATGCTTTACAATGATAGCCTAGTAGGATTGGCATTATTAACAGATGATTTCTGATCATTTTAGTATCACTTACTAGATTGTGAGAAATAGCAAGATTGCTAAACAATTGCCAAAGAAATCCTTGAAGCAGATCTAGAGCTCTATCAGTGTGCCAGTATGCACACTGGGGCTACAATGATTACAGTCTGCCTTACATCTACTATCTCAAATGAACAAGCTGGTATTTAATCGCATAAAGCATATTTGGCATTTAGGATCTTCTTTGCAGGTACTTAGGTCATCTGCATTTGATTTTCTTGTGAGTTTTTTCCTCCCAGGATTACAAAATAAAATGTATTTACAAGAGGAATATGGAAACCTGAAAAAAATGGAAATTCTGAGCTTGCACTCAGGTATCAAAATTTGCCTAACGTGTTTAAAAAAAATAATGTCAGAATCTGGACAAGTTCATTCTTCATTTGTATCTTCCTTATTTAGTCTCTATTCCATAATATTTAGGTTCTTCTCTGGTAAGCATGTGTAATCAAATGATGACACAGAAGAAATATGGGCTATTGTACTGTTCCCTTTTTTTAAAAAAAGGTATTTAGGAGAGTATTTTCCATTGAAGTCAACTGACCATCTATCTCCCTTTTTAACTAGTGTCAAGGCTGGTTTACTTGATGATGATTTGATGCCCAGCAATTGCTCCCCTTTGCCCACTGAAAATGAGTGATTACAGAGGAGCAGCCATCAAACAGAATAAGCTGAAATATTGTAGCAGGAAACCGAGCCGATCTGAGTACTGCAAAAATGAAATACTATTTTAAAAGAATTAGTAGCAACAGCAATATTATAAAACTGTACTAATATTCAAGATGCACTGGAAAATGTTAAATTGCACCAACTGCAATAGTAAAAATTTGAAAGACATTGTTGACAGTTGTTATTCAAATCCTAGATGCTATACCACAAGGACTTATAAACACTTTGGATTGTCTAAATTTGGAACAACTTGAACAACAGTCCAATTTTTTAAAAAACTGCAATCTTGACTGTTTTCCATATAAATAGACACTAACTACAAATCCCAGGTCTTCAAAGTAGAGTTTAAATCAAGGAAAACAATTGACCAACATCAGATGTGAGACACAATACAACAACAATTACTATTGTTACTAATAATAACAATAAGAACAAGAACAGTTAAAGAAGAAAAAAAAGGATGGGAAGAATATCTGAAGGACACTGAAGAAGATGTGTTGAAGTATACCAGGAAAGCTTACTGAAGAGAATAAACTGGCCTACAAGAAAGACCAAATGAAGAATACAATAGAGGCATGAGAAGACAAAATATTACATGGCCGGTACATTAAAACAAAAGAAGCAGGCCAAGCACATAACAAAATCTGGCAATGGCTAAGTGCAGAAAAATTGAAGAAAGAGATGGAGGAGCTAATTGTGGCTGCACAAGGCCAAGCCTTAAGAACAAATGCATACTAAGCCAGAATTGAAAAGACAGCAACTGACAGGAAATGCTGCAACACTGAAGAAAGAATTAGCTGCTGCAAGAAGATCGCACAGCCAGATTATAAACAAGGGGATGATAACGTAGTAACAATGGTGCATTGGAAGATTTTAAAGAAATTTACCTGCAAGCAAGAAATGGTGGGACCACAAAATAGAGAAAGTAATTGAAAATGAAAAAGCTAAAGTGATCTGGGACTTTAGAATTCAAACAGACAAGCACCTGCCAGATAACACCCCAGACTCAACCATTGCCAATAAGGCAAAAAAAAGGTCCCAATAGTGGACATGGCATTATCTGGAAACAGCAGAATAGAGAAAGAACTGGAGGAAATACCCAAATATAAAGACCTGCAAATAGAAATAGAATGACTATGGCAAAAGAAAGTAAAGATAGTACCAACAATAGTAGCCACTTTAAGTGCAACCCCAAAATAACATCTGTAGCACCACTTGAACACCATCAGCAGTGACAAAAGCACAAGCAGTGAATTACAAAAGGCAGCTTTACTTGGAACAGTTTATATCAAGGGTGGGATTCTACCTGGTCGGTCAGATTCTATAGAACCAGTTGTTGCGATTCTGTGCAGTTTGGAGAACCGGCAAATCGCTTCACAGGCTGGCCTCGCCCCACCCCACCCACTCCTTACCTGGCATGCGCACCATCCAACTTGCCTGCCTTTGGTAAATTACTATTTTTCCTTTTTTTCCCCTCCGACCATCAGTTGTTCTGCTGTGCTGGGAGATTTAGATTAGCTAGAAAGCAGGAAATTGTTGGATTTCTTGCTTTCTAGCTAATCTAAAAGCAGAGCTGAACTTTCCTTAGGACTGAAGCTTCTATTTTTCAGTGCAGACTCCAGCAATAGATTGCAGAAAAGTAGATCTCTGAATGAATCTGTGATTCTGTGAGCAACTCAATCTGCCTGCCTGCTTTGCCTGCTTTTGGGTAAAAGTTGCCCTTTTTTAATAAAAACAAAATCAATATTTACATATATATTTACAATATTTACATACAAGCCACGCCAGCAAGTTACATGACCACCAAGCCATGCCCAGTCAACAAGCCACACCCAGCAAGTCACATGATCACCATAATAATAATAATTTTATGTAATAAGTTTCCCCATACCCCAGGGCAATTTGAACAACCTGGAAGGCACCTGCTAGTAGATATCATTATAAATCAAACTTTTCACTTGATAAAAGTTGGAAACAACCTTGTTTAAAACAATTTGCTTTATTTTTTTTTAAAAAGAAACTCTTTATATTTGAATAATGAGCTCTCATCTGACCTACAGGCATCACCTCACTTCCCCCCTGCCCAGGAAATACCATGTACTAATGTTCTCATCTGCAATAAAGTAATAGAAAAAATATGTTTTAATACAATGCATTGATTTATTGGGATTAATTCAGCAGACATGAACACTACTGATTGACAAAGAAGATGCCACACACTTTTTCAAAGTTTAAATGGATATGAATTTATACAATCCTGTACAACAGATTCAACCATTTATTTTTTTTGTTTGCTTTTAGAAGCTCCTTCAAATCAAACCTACTGTAAATGATTTTTAATTCCATGAGAACATGCAAAGTGACTTTTTGTACAGATCTAAACCATTCAATCTTCATTGCCAGGATCTGCTGTGTCTGGTGCTGCACTTCAACATTTGGATGATGAAAGGTTGAGAGAGCTCTGAGGATGGATTCTGGCACATTTTGCTCTCAGTTAAAATTTCACACCCGCTGATTTAAGGCTAACAGTGGTAGAACATCAGCCAATAGCCAGTATGTGCCAATGAGGTCAATACAAGATACCACAGAGGATTAGCAAGCCCTTTGGTAGAAGATATGGTTTTGATTTTCTGGAAGAACTTATTAAAATGAATTGGGTCTCTTGTATATAGCAGTGATCCATCACTGAATTAATTTCAATTCTCCTCTGTAATGTTAATGAGATATGGTGGGGGGGAACCTTCTTACTCCTTTCAAAGGTATCAGTTGTAGAAACATTAATGACATTGAATCCACTCTAGTGAATGGGAGAGAATGAGTTCACCTACACTATGATTTATAATTGGCTCACTCGTGGGACTTGAGTTCTTTGCATGAGGAAAAAAATGGAGCTGCTGGGGCTTTTAAATGTGTGCCATTCAGGCTTGCATTGTCATAAAAAGGGTCTTAAGCAATCAGCCTGCATCTAATTAAGGCTTTCTGCCATTTAGGCTTCAGCACTCAAGCCACTTACTTTGGAGTAGTTCTAGGCTAATACTCTTGACTCCTGTAAGATTTAAGGACATTGTGTAAGAGGCTGATTAAAAACTCTGCCCAGGATTTCCTGTAAGGTTACTTCCTGTTTTCTTTTTTCTTTTCAACCAGAGCACTCAAACTAGAGCCAAGATTTTGCTCTATAAGCATTCTGCATTATAGTCTGCACTGCATAGGATTGTAAGGGCATAAAAAGATTAGAACTCTGCAAAGTGTCAGATTAAATTTCAAAACAGGGCTTCATAGTTGATAAGGATACAATGGTAAAAGCTTTTCTGCAAGCCTTTTCCTGAGATTATATGGCACTTCGAGAGAGGAATCCTGCGATCCTACAAAAAGATGTGACTGATTTAAAGAGTTGTAGATAAATACTACCTCAACGTATAGTCTGGTTGGCCATGTGATCACAGAAAGGTCTTTGAATGATGCTGGCTCCCTTAGCTAGGAAATAGACCAGGGCTATCAAACTCCCATGCCCGATTTAACAATGGGGGGAAAAGTCCCGATATGTCATGTGACACCACCATGACAACGTGAGTTTGACACCCTTGAAATAGACAGATATGTATATTCCAAGACCAGAGCCTAAAATGTTTTACACCACAACTCATCTTGTAGGGCTGGGATATGTATAAACCATTTGGGACTTCCTAGTAATTTTTATATATCTATCTGCAACGTTCATTTTAGAACTGATGCCAGCAGACTGCACTGAATCCATGATTTTAGTCACTGCTTTGCCTGAGAATATTTTTTTTATATGCATAGATTCCTTTACATGAATAATATCAAGTAATCTCAACAATACGCACACTTTTCTGGGATCAGCGACGGTGCTCAGCTGTGTGGATGACTTTTCAAATCTTCCTGTTTTTAAAAAAATGTAGATAAATTGAAAAGCAGAAAATGTTATCCCCTTTAAAAATCTTTTTTTAATCTTGCAAAGTAAAAACTAAGAATAATCTGTCCTCAGCAATCATCACGGCATCTGAAATGAATGAAAAAGAACAGATTTAAACAAAACAAAATCATTTTCCCCCTTAGTTTATAGGCCAAAGGATTTTATCCGAAGAAAATAATAGAAATGAGCAACAGACATAAAACTTTAGCCTGTGTAAATTAAATGGTTCTGCTGCATTAACTTCATAAAACCATAATCCTATCCTCCATAAACTATTACATGCACTGCAACATATCTGATTTATGGGATACAGAATCGATGGGAAAAAATTAATGCTTGAAAAACATATTAGAGACATTATTGAACAGATTTTAATTGAGATTTGATTTCAATGCCCCTTATCCACATGATTAATGTGTTTTAGCCCTTGACTCCAGCAGGCAGAAAAGAGAGTCTTTAATATGACAATTAAGTATCTGTCTTTAGGTTTTATGTAGCTCTCTCCTCAGATCACTTCATCAGTACAGTGTGGCTTTTGTGCAGATTAAATTGAGACTCAATTTTCTCTATTTTCCAGCACTTACTTATGTTTTATGACAAGCACTAAATCAATTTTATACTATTATTGATTTTTTCTTAAATGGACACAAACCATTTCGCCTTTTGCCCTTCTTTTCGACTCTCTTTCACTGGCTTTTTTTTTTCACTGTATGCTTGATATACAGCTGGCTAAAGAAATTTTGAGTGTTTCCTGCGATTTCTACAGGTCATGCCAATTCATTCAACTTTTACAATGCCAGAATTAATAAACTTAACCTAGATTTCCAGAAGAAGAAGAAAAAACATGACTACAGGTGTGATGGGATAGGTTTTTTAAAGGATGGTTTTCTCCCAATCCTTTTCTTTCCTTAATAAATGTATAGATAGAGCCTTGACAGTTACGTTACTTCCTTTCTAAACCCCAACGTCATCTCTGCAGTGACTGCTGAACTCTGTGAAAACTGCTTATGCTGTAATTTTTGAAGAATAAATAACAAGAGAGACTGTATAGATAGAATGAGTCTCTATGACATTCAGGGGAAAAGGACATTATCCACCATGAAGCAATAAGTCGTCAAAGATACTACAACAACAAGCAAGTGGCACGCAATGCAATTAAAAAGCTCCTGGCTCTTATAGGACTTCATCCTGTATGACCTATCACCAAAATTAACAGTGACCCTAGGCAATAAAAGTAACATGCTGGATAATCAGATTGCTTCTTTTTTTCTTTCCTTGTGCGTGTGCGTGTGTGTGTGTGTGTGTGTGTGTTTTAGACTTATGTACTGAGGTCATATTCACTGGGCAAAAGGAGAGATGCTATTCAGACAGAACAAATAAGAGGAGACAGAGAAATATCAGAAACAGGCAGTAATGCTGATGATAACCAGGCAAGCTTTGTTGGGAGAGGATGAATGTTCAATGGCCTTTCAGGACATATGAGTAGGGACTTCTGATATATTACACATAGGTGAGTAGATGGAGACAAAGAAGGTGGTACATCCTTCAGGAATGTAAAAGAAATCCACCATTCATTTCTTTTGGATTGTAGACTCATGGTTTACCAAGTGGACAGCAGTGAACTGTATTGTCTATAGCCTTTGTCTCTAGAACACTGGAAAACACTTGTAATGAAGTCCAAAAGGTGCTCTCTTTTTCAAGAAGGAAGTGGACTTTCTGTTTTTAATTTGAAGATGCTTTGCTTCTCATCCAAGAAGTGAAATGTCTTCAAAGAAAAACCAGAAAGTCCATTTGCCTCTTGAAAAAAAACAACAACACCTTTGGGGCAACCATGACCTGGATGACTGAGAATCTCCATAGACTTGTAATGAAGGTACATTTGGTCATTTATTGGTTGTGCAAAAGTAAAGGAGGAGTGTTGTTGTTTTTAAGGCAATTGTCGGGATTCCAGCAATCACTCTAATTAAATCATGATTCTCGAGCCAAACTTCAAAAAACTTCAAAGGATCTATTAGAGATGTCATACTGGCATTGCCCTGTATGAAGCCAACTCTGGCATACATAATTTACAATCACTTGTGACCCTATTTCCCCCCTCCCCCCTGGATGTCTCATAAATCAGATTTTCCACTTGAGCACATTCATGGGCTGGGTCATCATTCACATTCTCCAATTAAATATATTCATGGTATTTTAGTTACAATCTAAAGATAAGAGTTGGAATGTACTTTCAGTTTCCAACTGCTGCAGATTTCCTTCCTCCCCCCTCCCTTTTTTTATTATGGCAACTACTAGAACAGCATAGGAATGTTTTATGACCTGACAGCAATTTGCATTCAAAAGATAAGTTACATTATGACATTATTGCAGAGAAATATAACCAGAATTTTGAAAAACCTCCCCTCCTAAAAAAAAATCCTGCAGATAAGATAAAGTTGGCTAGAAGTATAATGTATACCCACAAAAAAACAATTTGGGATTAATTCTATAAATTACATTATTTAAAACCAGTATTCTGGAAATTACATTCAAAACCTCTACAGTAGTCTTTTTGTCATTTTAAAAAAATCCATTCTGAAACATAATAAAAAAAGAATCATATGCAACTTACAAATTTTATCTAGGCTTGGTTTACTTCCTCATCTACCCTGATTAATTTGAGTTTGGAAAAATAATGGAAGAATAATTACTTCCATATGTCTCTCGGGAGCATATAGACCGAAAAGCTCATTTGGAGAGACCAAACTTGACAATATTCAGGTGCTGAACTAAACAAGAGTGATTCAGTGTCAAGGTTTAAATGCTTATATAGAAGAGAGGACCCTTTAAACAAGTACCTTTCAAAGCAATAAATCAACTATAAATTTCCTACACACATAAATGTGAAATTACAAGAATATCTTGACCAGGTGAAAGAGCAAAAGCTGTTAAAAAATAAAAGTACTCCATACAAAATAGAATGATAGAGAGAACCAAATCGCTTTAGTTTATATCTATGAAAAGAATAATTCAGGTAACCGGCACTGTGAATTTCAAGTTGCATTCAGTCAATCATCTGAGCATCAAGAGATGATGGGCTTTGTTTCAAGGTTAGTGGATTTTCAAAGGGGTCCTTGAAAGGGGATAATACAATCAAAGCCAATACTTTTGCTTGGCATAATTTTAGCAGACGCAGCTTTCCTGCAAACAAGGGATCTTTGTGTCTGGCCTATACGAAAAGATTGAGGTTCTCTGAAATGAATTACAAGCTTAATCTAAAATCTCACCAATTGAAATCAACAAATAGGCTTAGCACCTCTCCAACATTGTCCCCTTTTCTCTCCAAACCCTTTCTTAATCAGGTTCACTTCACACTGTTACAGCAGATTAGCCATAGGGAGAATGTATGCTACTGTATTCAAAATCATCCTATGAAGCCAGCCATCTGTTTTTTGTTTTGTTTTTTAAAGGAAAGGACAAAAATACATGTATTCTTTTTCACTCAGCCAAATAAATGCATTGATAGCAGCCAGCTGTCATTCCCAAGATCTCAAAAGTGAAGCAGTCCTATGGAGTAAATCCTGGAAAAACTGCAGGAAAAGTTCCAGAGATGATCTACAAGGGAGAGCATTTGTAACTGGACAAACACTCTAATGACATGAGAATAATCTTACATACAGAAGGAGGGAAGATTTCATTTAGAAAGTTAATATCACTCTGAAACATCCAATTTCATTTTGCCAGTTTCAAAAACGTTCATTTTCTCTTCTAATCAACATTGTTAAAATAGATTATGAGCAAAGGATGCTTCCTAATAACAATATATGAGATTTTGTAAATCTTTTTTTATATTTCACTCTCTCTTAATGTACATGTCTATCAAATATATCTTACATATTTGTGGCAGAGTTACAACACGTATGCACACACACACACACACACACACACACACAATGGCTAGAGGCTACTCACCTCGCACTGTGGAATACTGTACAGTGTTTTTTTACAGTGTTTTTTTTAGAATTATGACTGTTGTCCTTAACGAACAACTAATTGTGAAGTTTGCAGCTGTCTCTTTTCCCTTTCCACATTTTACTCTTCCAATTCCAAAGAAAAGTTCTTCCATAGTGGACATAGCTCTAAAGCTGTTTTTGTTCCAGAAAGGAAATTTTGTAAATTTTGTAAATTTTGACTGGTGAGGAAAGTGACAACTGAATAAATCAATATAAATATAGGGAACTTAAGGAAACCAGAAACACTGATCTGGGCTAATTTTGCTGTTGTAATAGTTCCACAAACAATTGGCAATGGATCGGATTGTGCTAAAAGGGACCCGACCGAGCCTGAGGGCCTTCAGGAAATGGTGGAGTGACATGAGTGCTTTAGCAACAACCGCCAGATCTTTGCTTAAGCTCTGTGCAGGAAACTTCCCAGTGAGGAATCGGTGTCCATACCTGAAGAAAAGTCTTCAAAGAAGTCAAAGGATGAAATAGCCTTTTGGAAAGAGATCTCAAGTTCTCAGAATAAGCAAGACAATGCTATCGCCACCTCTTGTTCCTGATCTTTTCTCCCTCAAATGGTTCTGGTGAAACACCTTCACTCAGCTCTGAAGGAAAACACAGAAGTGGATCGGGGTGGGGTGGGTGGGTGAGGGGGGGGTTGAAGGGGACCACCTTCCACATACAGTTGGAATTGGAAGCTGTCTGCCTCAGCCGTTAGAAATATGTGGAGAAATTACCTACCGTTCCCCATAGAGACATCCAGCAACTATCCCAGGCCAGCTTTTCAGTTCGGTGATAATATGCTCCTATCAGTTTTAATAGCCCCATGCTGGATTCAGGAGGTATTATGGATTGTACAGCAAGCATATTGTCATTAAATTAAATTTTCAGAACATTCCCCAGCTCATCACAAATACCACAGAGAGTAATCATAATCGGTTCTCAACACATGTGTAATTGCCTTCAGCTGGCGTTTTTTACAGTTGACATTGTTCAGCAGTGATAAGGTGATTGGTGATTTGAATACACAGCTTGTTTCATAGCTGCCGTAATTGAAATATGGTATGTGTGAATGGAAGATTACATTAAGACCTAGGATAATCACCTGACATGAGAGTAATTGAGTCTACAATCTGCCACTGAGTCTCTCAGGGAGGGCTGAAATGAAAAGAAGCCATTAGTAGATTATACCACGGCTGGCTCTGTTTTGTGCTGGAGTGCCAGACTGGCATTCCAGAACTGCAGGCTATATGAGGATGCTGTCTAGGGCACCATAAATGAAAGGAATAAGGAAAAGAGAGAGAGAGAGAGAAGGAGAGGAAACAAAATAGTTTAAAAGGAAAAGTTGCACTTTTTCCTCCTCGGGGGACAAGAGGCCAGTTCAGTGAGAAACGCTTCACTTCACACATTTAAAAGAAAAAAGGAAAAAAAAATACATTAACTCCATTTTCTCCTTTAACTGAAGCATATGTCTACCATTTTAGTTTTATATAGTGGGTTTTAGCAATAGTTTATTTGGGCTAAACATATATGAAATAAAACACTGAAGAATATTTTATGGTTTTTTCTAAAAGGAGTGGATTCTCCAAGCTGGATTTCTTCCTCTCAGGAAAGGAAATGTTTGCATCTCAGGTTCTTGTGGAGATATCCTTGCTGCAGTTAGAGCCATGCCAATCCAATTTTGGCAACTTTTGTAAAGCTAGCTGGCTAAAGTTATACTAGTCTACGTTCCAAAACTCAGGTTAGACCATTCATTAAAAGAAGTTTCAGCAACATGCTCACAGACATGATGATCAAGTTTCTATCACACATAATGATCAGAAAAAAAAACAAAGCTATCATTTGAATTTACTCAAAATCTAATTAAGAGTTGACCATAACTTATTCAATTGATTCATACTTAGCCAAAACACATGATAGACAAATCAGGATATATATTAGCCTATTAACCCTTCATTTTATACAATATCAAATATTAATTTGAACTAATTTAAAATGCATTTTTAGTCCAAGGCCTTAGCTTCAGCAGGACTCTTTCAATGACTTACCTAATGTCCATTGTGGTTGTAAGCTGTGACAGTCATAAAATGGGTTAGTCATGTGACAAATCCTATTTTACAAACTTTATTGTAACAGCCATTAAGCCAACATAGCAGTTGTAAAGAGGCAACTGTTTTGCAGTCACCACAGTCATTACATTTGTGATGGTGTAGTTTTGGCAAAAATGGGACGTAAATGCCAGTTTTCAGCAAAACGTTGTAAAACACAATCACATGACCATGTGATCTAGCAAGCTGCTGAATGTGCTATAAGCTGGAGTTTTGTCAGAACTTTGAACCTAGATTGTAAGTAGCCCCCGCGTATGTTGTAACTTTGAATGGTGGCTAAGCCAATAGGCAATCAAAGACTACCTATATTACTTACTATTTCCTTCCCTAGTTACAAGGAACTTATTTCATAGGGTAAAAAAATGTGTCTAGAACAACAGAGGAGGGAATAATGGGGAAATAAGCTAAAATCTTCTTTCTACCAGGAAGAGTTCAGAGATCTTCTCATTAGTGGAATAAAAAATTAACTCAGTGAAGATTGCTAAAGGTAAGTTTTGATGGCAACAGTGCCCCATATAGGGGATAAAAATGGAAATGGGGTTACCTTGGAGGAAAAAAAATGGCTTTCAGGGAGAAGGTAAAGGAAAGTGTAACATTAAGCCAGATCTTGGCAGAAAAGAAATTATATCAAAAAGTTTTTCATCTGGAAAAGTATGAATAATATCCTTATTTCATATCAAATATACGTTATATATCTACATGCTCTACAGTAGATACACAGACAACAGAATGCTAAATAAGGAAATTAAATAAACTAGAGATCTTTTTAAAAAAATCAAAATAAGTATAAATAAACAAGTATATGTGCCCATATATTTCTTATTTCTTTGTAAATTGACCTTATTCATATTCAATTCAATGACTTTCAATTGATATAAGAAAGTAAATAAGATTGATGACAGAATTGCCATTTCTTTACAGTTTGTTGGCATTATATCATTCCCTTTTCTTTGTAGATTACTGATGAATGCATCTCAATGACATCTAATAAATCTAATAAAAAATACAATCTTGATTACTTTCAGTATGAAAATAATCATGCAGTTGTATTTTAGTGCAAAGTTTTAATCCATTTGATTTTTCATTTATGCATATGAATAAAGCAGTTAAATCTTAAAAACTAGAGATAAACTGTACAAGTTCAGTATTAATAAATAGTGGACACAATTTAAAATGAAGAATTAATATGTGAATTTTCCATTGAAAACAGGACAATATTGCAAAATCCAGGATAAAAATGGTAGAAAGTGCCACTAAAAGGCTGGGGTATGGGTTATTTAATTGAAGATAGCATACTATTTATGCCATTACTATTTAAAAAATATCACTGGACAATAATAATCCAGTTATGATAAAGAATTCAGTCAATTAAGCTTAGCACACTAAGAGGCTACATATAAATGTTGAATAGTTAAAACCCATGTATGTGAAATATTAAATATGGATAGCATTAGTTCATACTATACAAAACAATTACTTAATCCAATTTTCTGTCATTATTCATCCTGAGATAACAGCTCCATAATTTATTTCAGGCTTACATAATTGAGAGAACAGAACATGAAATGATTTTTTTAAAAAACTTAATTTCCAAAGAAATCATTAAAATATCTTGGCATATCTGATTTAACCTCAGTATAAGTTATCCAGGAAGCAATTATGCAGTCAGGAGGACTGATTTTACAACTAATATTCTCATGAATCTAATGAAGTACATCATGAAAATAAGAAGCACATCTGAATAAATACGTATGGATTACTTGATCAGTATATACAAGAAATGTTGGGAAATTGCTCAATATTTGCAAGATATATTGGAGAATAACTAGAATATACAAATATGTTTTCTTCATCACAATTCATAATTTGGCAAGAGTATTGTATGTTGATGTTTCAGGGTAGTCAACATAGAAAACTCTCCAGGCCAAAGGATGACTTGGTGATTTATCACAGCCTAATCCAGTCAGACTCCTGTCTGTTCAGTAAACCCACACAATCCTTTCTCCAGCCATTTTTATAATCTATGATGGATGTTTTTTCTCAGGCTTTCTAGGAAGGAATCACATGGAGAGGAGGCTTGAGAAGAGATGAATGGACTTCCTAAGACCAAGAGGGAAGAACTTGTTGAGTAGAAAGGCTGGATCTTGCTACTTAGGGAATAAGGACTCTGCCAGGTAAGGGGAGAGGAGAAAAAGGAAACCACAGGGTGAAGGTGGGGGAAGGAAAGAAGATATTTTTGCTAATTAAGAAGAGAGAAAGAAGGAGAAATGGGGGGAAAATGCAGCTCTTAGTAGAAAGGGTTTCCTAGACTATTCATTCCAGATATCTATTAAAAAAAAAATTACATATCAACCCAGTAATAAAATGAAACAGTGGTGCTGTGGTTAATGAAAAAACTAAAGAGGCCAAACTGAAATGACACTGTTTTGAACTTCTGTTTCATTAGCAGCTATGTTTTGCAGTGAAGTTTCCTTTTATGTCATGACATATCATGTTACACCATTTACTTCACTTTTGACTCACTAGAAAAGGGGTATCAAACTCGCATTGTCACAGTGGCATCACGTGACATATCAGGACTTTTTCCCTTTCACTAAACTGGGTGTGGTTAGTGCGTGATGCATCCAGCCTGCAGGCCACTAGGTTATCCATCCAACTGCCTCCTGGAACTTAATAAATTAAAAAGAACATGAGATAAAGTTCATTTGACTAGACTTGCTCCTGACAAACCATGTTGACTACTAGGTGCTTGCAATCTGTCATATTTGTCTGTAGTTCCTTGGATTCTCCCTTTTCTTTTTTCTTTTTTAAGATGAAGACATTAACTGCTCTCTTGTGGACATTTCACCTTTTTTTCATAAGGCCATCAAGAAGATCCTTCCATACCCTTACTTCATATTCATTTGTACAAGTTTTGGTGGTGGACATTAGGTTTGGGGTATCCTAATTTTGGGAGACATATTGGCAGCCTTCTGAAAAACTTCTCAAGGACATTTCCAAAACAATTATCAGGAAGGACTGGCCTACTCGTATGTTGATTAGCAGGAAGGGAATTGTCAGTTAATTTAATAAATCCATAAAGCTGTTCTGTTACATCACTAAACCCTGCTCCTGGCAGGAAGCATGCTTCATAAGTCACACCACAGTTACATTTCCACTGTCTTTCATGGATCCACCATACTATCTTCTGTCCCACAATCTTTCTTTTTCTTCTGCAAAGATCTCAAAGCTATTTCTGAAATCTAGAAGTGCAGAATATCTCCTCTTCCACCTCCCCCTTCCCTTACCTCATTTTCCCTATTCCCCTCTCTATCTCTGTCATCAATGGGTTTGCTCCTCTGAATACGAGAAGTTGCTTCATGTATCCCCGCACCCTTCTGTTTGATCTAAGCAAGTATCTGTCCAGTGTAATATGACATATTACAAGCACATTTTACATGCTTGACCAAGGTCAAATAATTTTTCTTTTTCTTTTTTTTTTACAAATAGACTAATTACCCACTTCAGTTAGTTGATGGTAAGTTGCTAAAACTAATCAATTTCAAAACAATGTAGCGTGGCTCTATGATGTCAATTTCATTTATAGCACAATTTTATGTAGTATCATAAAAAGAGAGGGAGAAACAGACCAATCCTCTAAAATGACCTAAAATGATTCATGTCATAAATAAGTCAGCTCTTTTCTGAAAAAAGAAAGTTAGAAAGCTTCAGCAGATTTTGATTTCCCAATGAAATTATCACCTTGACCTTCCCGTTTAAATGTGCAATGCCATTTCCAGGAATCCTGGCAGAAAAGAGAGCTAGGTTTATATTTTAAACTTCCAAGGAGATCTAAATTTTGGTGGTAGCGGCAATAGAGTTAGTGGAATATAAGGCCTCTAATTTATAGTTTATGTAACATCCCATTCTCAGCATTTTTTTATTCCCGAGTCATTGTTCCTCCATCTTCCTATAGATGCATCCATTATATTTTATGCATCTTTTTTTCTCAGAGACAAATTAATCATGATTTATTTGAGAAGAATAATTTGCATCCATTTTTAAAATTTAATGACTTGCCCTTTTTTCTCTTCAGTATGACTGTTCATAAGTATACCAGAACAGTATCTTCCCACATGCTGTACAGTTTTAGATTGGCCAGCAGATAATAACCTACAGAGAACTGCATTTTAGCCTCTCTGAATAAAAAAAGAAATTTCACCATTTATATTAAGACATATTTACACTGTTAACTTTAGTTGTCTGCCCTTGAAAAAAGAATTAATTCCCCAAAGTCCCATAGTTACTCTCTGGAAGCAAGACTGTTGATGTCTTATCCTAGATCAATCATTACTGAAGGTTCCCTGTCCTATTTGGCAATATTTGTTCAGTGACTAATAAAGATCAGCCTCCAGATATTCCTATTATGATATCATCTCTCCAAGGTTAAACTTAATCCATTTTGCATTGTTTTTGGAGGGTTTTTTTTCACCAACAAGACAACATGGGTTTCTCTGACTGGAAATGAATTAAGTTCATAGTTCCTAAATATGAGATCTGACATTGTTCTTATTACAAAAAAGCAATTTATTTTCCAAAAGACTTACACTTCAAAGGTTATAGAAAAAAGTTCAAATATCAGTACTATCCATTTTTTTTTCAATTACTGGGTTTCCTAACAACACTAGCTTTTAGATAGATAAGCAATGGTATCAGTTTTCTTATTCAGCCATCTCCAGGTTTCCAATGTTCATCTAAAAGAAAGCAAATTTATTGTAATGCACTGGACAGCTTTCAAACCAGCAGTTACAACTTGTTTCTTATATCAACATGGAACATATCAAAAGGTATTTATGTGAATATTTGTACATATTTGATACAAAGGATTTGGAAGTTTTGATACAGTTGAGAAAGCCTGAGTACAGTCAGACAAACTTGTCAACATATAATATAATATTATATAATATGTTACGAAGCTTAAAGAAAAATATTTGCTATCCATTCACAAGAATTAAATGCATTGAGCAAAAGAAAATTGTGACAGTACACAATATTATGAGTATTTTCTGTGGAGTAATTTCTACACATTTACATTATAAGCAAATATATTTTCTTTAATTGACCGGCCCATTCATTACATCTAAAAAACATCCAAGTTACCCAGGAGTTTGCTCTTCCTAAGACCATCATCTGCGAACTATCCTTAAATATCACAATTCGATTCTTACTATGTTACAGAGCACCTGATTATGACATCGAACATGTAAACAAGCTAAATTCACTACTAACATGGGCAACATCCTGCCCACACGCTTTTATCTTTCTTGGTGACTTTAATCTACCTCATATTAACTGGACCCTAAATGAATGTACAACTGAACCCATACATGCAACCTTCTACAATGCTGTTACAAATCTAGGACTGGAACAACTAGTAACCAACAATACTAGACTTAACAACTGCCTCGATCTCGTCTTCTGCAATAGTTTGAATTTAATTTACGGAATACAAACTAAAGAACCCTTTTCCAACAGTGACCAGAATATGATTGACTTTTGTCTCAACATACACCCACACAAAAATCATCACAATGATGTAATCCCCAATTATAACTTCAAAAAAGGCAACTATGATCTTATAAACAACAATCTCTCATCCCTTGATTGGCAATCTATATTCACTGGATGCAATACCATTACAACATATTTTTACTTGAAGTCAAAAGAGTCATCAAACTATGTGTACCAATAACAACTCCCCCCCCCAAAAAAAAAATTCCAGATTACCCATAACAATAAGGAAACTTCAATCCAAAAAGAGATCACTCTGGCAGAAAAACAAATCTGGTCACGTTGCCAACTTCAAAAGCTGATACAAAAATTTATGCCACCAGATAAAGACTGAATGCACCAATTATCACATTAAACAAGAGGAAAACCTTCTGCGCACCAATTCCAGCCACACTTTTTACAATTTTGTAAACAACAAATTAAAAGTCTCAAGTTCCATCCCACCCCTGATAGGACCTAATGGTAAAGACTGCAATGATGACATTAAAGCCAACATCTTTAACACATTATTTGGCTCAGTATTTGTAACAACAATGGATCATGCCCAGTATTTCCTTCTGTGTTTCTCCAACAATACGGCCTCCCCCAATAGGAAGTCCCAGCATGTTTTATAGGTTTAAAATGAAATTAAGCCCCTCCCCGCAAATTTAAGCCTATTTTAAAACATGCAAAATGCGGGAAGGGTGGTGGTTGGAGCACTGCCGCGGAGTTTGGAGCATTGCCGTGGCGTTTGGCACAGCCACCAGGGCCGGCCAGGGCTCCTCCCTGCAAACAGAGCTCCGCTGGAGTCACTCGGCTACAGGCGCTCCTGTCGCCACCTTCCCGGGCATCGTTCAAAGGCAAAGCCCATTCTTTTAAAAATGACGCCTTACTATGACTAAGCCTCTGCTGCCCGAGAGAGCAGCCCAACCCAAAGTGGGGAGGTGAGTCTCCCGGGACCCCAGCGCAGGATCGGCCCACCCCGGGAGAAGCGCCCAGCCACCATCCCTGTCTGGCGCCAAGAAGAGTGCAAAGAGCTTTGCCTATGGCGCCCCGCGCAGCTGACAGGTGAGTCCTCCTGCCCAACGGCAGAGCTGTGGCCAAGGCAGCAAGCGCTTCCCCACCGGATCCTCCGCTCATCCCGCCTGGGCTGTGCTGGAGCTGGGCAGGCTGGGCAGAGCTGGGAAAGCGAGCCGCGGATACATGCCCTCCTGCCAAGCGAAAGAGCCAGGCCAACCCGATCTTGGCTTCCCAAGTCCCTCCAGCTCGACCCCAAAGGGGCCACCGGGAGAAGCTGCCCGAGGCAGTGATAGTGCCCACCCATCCACGAACAGGGAGGCGAGGCAACGGCCTGTGCTGCATCGTCCTCTGAGCTGAGCCTCGCTGAGTGAGCGCCGATGCCCGAGCTGCTGCAGCGTTTGGAACATCACCGCCACATTTAGAGCTGCTGGCACATTTGGAGATGCATGGGGATGGGGGCGGGCTGGGTGAGGAGTGAAAATGACAGGTGGCTGCGGGCTCCACTGGAGCCGCCGACCAGGGAAGCAGCGCTGCTATTGCCTTGCCTCCCTGTCTGCGGATGGGTGGGTGCTATCACTGCCTCTGGCGGCCTCTCCTGGTGGCCCCTTCAGGGTCGGGCTGGAGGGACTCGGGAAGCCAAGCTCAGGTTAGCCCGGCTTTCACTTGGTAGGTGGGTGCACACCCGCAGCTCGCTTTTCTGGCTCTGCCCAGCCCGCCCGGCTCCGGCATGGCCCTGGTAGAATGAGCCTCCGCTCATTCTACCAGGGAGGTGCCCTCTGCCTTGGCCAGAGCTCTGCCGCTGGGCAGGAGGTCCCCCCTGTCAGCTGTGCAGGGTGCCCCAGGCAAGGCACTTCCACTTTGCCTTGTGTCCGGCAGGGATGGCGGCTGGGCACTTCTTCGGGGGTGGGCGGGTCCTGCGCTGTAGCCCCAGGAGATTCGCCTCCCCTCAGGTAGAGGAGGCTTTGTTGTAGTAGGGCATCATTTTTAAAAGAATGGGCTTTGCCTTCGAACGATGCCCGGGAAGGCGGCAACAGGAGCACCTGAAGCCAAGTGTCTTTGGTGGGGCTCCAGTTGCAGGGAGGAGCCCTGGCTGGCCCCACGTGACTGTGCCAAACGCCACAGTGTCACAGGGAGAAGGGAAAGCAATTGTGGTGGAAGGTCTCCCAATACGAAATGCCCCACCAGTGCCGAGGTCAACATGCGGGCTGTCGCCACCCACCCACCCGAGGATGTAAGGGGGGGAAATTAAGTCACCCCCAAAAAGACGGCCTAGCAATTTTTTCGGGGCTCAAAAAAATTAAGTCCCGGCCTTATTATATGAGAAACACGGTAGCCGAACCACAGAAAACTACAATGATCTAATACATATTGATTTTACAGAAGACATTGTTGAAAAAGCACTACACAATCTAAAATCATCTCTATTTATTGGACCGGATGGAATATGTGTCTACTTCTTAAAAAAGCTATCCACTGCCATAGCAGAATCTCTAAGCATAATCTTTGAAAAAGCTTTCAGGACCAGATCCTTGCCTAACCTACGGCACAAGCCATGGTCATCCCCATCTTCAAAAAGGGAGACCCCAGCCTAGTTGAAAATTACAGACCAATCTCCTTATGCTGTGTCACCTGTAAAGTCATAAAATACAAACTGAATAATCAAGACCTTGTTGATGATCCAAGCTCTGTAAAGGACCTTGGAATACTCATCTCTAATGATCTAAGTGCTAGAGCCCACTGTAACTGCATAGCCAAAAAGGCATTAAGAGTTGTTAACCTAATTCTATGTAGCTTTTTCTCTGGTAATATCACACTACTAACTAGAGCATACAAAACATTTGCTAAACCAATACTCGAATACAGCTCATCAGTCTGGAACCCACATTATGTATCTGATATTAGCACAGTTGAGAAAGTCCAGAAATATTTCACAAGAAGAGTTCTCCACTCCTCTACTCGTTATAGAATACTTTATGCTACCAGACTTGAAATTCTAGACCTAGAAAACCTTGAATTACACTGTCTTCGGTCTGATCTAAGTATGGTATGTAAAATCATACATTGCAATGACTTACCTGTCAACGAATACTTCAGCTTCAACCATGACAACACAGGAGCACACAATAGATACAAACTCAAGGTTAACCACACCAAACTTGATTGCAGGGAATACGACTTCAGCAACAGAGTGGTCAATGTTTGGAATACTCTACCTGACTCTGGTTTCTTCCCCAAACCCCAAAAACTTTAACTTAGACTGTCTAATATTGACCTCACCCCTTTCCTAAGAGGTCTGTAGGGGGTGTGCATAAGCGCACCAATGTGCCTACCATCCCTGTCCTATTGTTTCTTTTTTTTTTCTTATATGTACCCTTTTCATGTATTCATAACTATGTATATACTTATACCTATTATCTTGTAAGCGATTGACAAATCAAATAAATAAATAAATAATAAATTCTGAAGTCTAAATCTAAACCCACAGTATGGTTCATATTTTAATCCCATTATTGATTTTGCTGAAAATTTGAAAAAATCATTTGCAGTACATCCATGAACAGAATGAACACTAGTCAAAATAAGTCCAGATAGAACCAATGTGTCACTTGAAAAAAAAATCTAGTGTATTGATAGATACAGGCAGGAATTTTACTTATGTTTTCCAAAATGTATGCAGTGGACAAGTGCTCTCATATTACAGAAAGTGTTGGGGAAGAAGTCACTACTCTTCAAAAAGCTTAACAGTCTGAATAGTGGACATTGTATTACCTGAAAACAGAATAAAAGAGAAAAGGCTGGGGGAAAATCACAAAATATAAAGATGTGCAAATAGCACTAGAACAATTGTGGCAAAAGAAAGCAAAAATAGTACCAATAGTTCTATTGTCTGTTATTAATCCCTGCCTATCTGAGTGTTAGCTCCTGGAGAAAATGTGTTCTGGACTTTTTATTTTCTTCTTAATTTTGTCATTGCCTTTGCCTAATGGTCTGTAAATATGGTTTATCTCTCTGTGTTTATTGATGACTGATATACATGAATGCCAAGCTTCCCTAACATTTTTGGATTTGGCTTGGTCTAACATGCTACCAGTTTCCCAGTTGAAACTGTGATTGAATCTGTCTCTGTGTTATGGAATTAAGGAGTTTTCAACCTCAGAATATTAACTACTGCTTCTTAATATTCATGGGTATGTTCTGCATCTTCTGCCTGCTGGTCCTACATAGAGGCTATTATAGTCCCTACAGTATGTGTTATGGATGACTTCTGTTCTTCCTTCTTGGGCTACTGGGTCTTTTGGTTTGCTAAAGATATGGAGACCATTAGTCCATTTGTGTTTGATAGTGATGCCCAGTAGTTGTGATAGTCTTTTGGTTGTTTCTTAGATGTTTTTGATATATGATAGTATTATCTTTTTCATAGTTTGTGTTAGTTGTGCTACAGTAGATTGAGTGGTGTACTTTTTGATAAAATTCCATAGACGTACCATTTGTTTGTTGGAAGAAATTTTAGAGATAGTCTGATTCTTCTTTTTTTTTCTGGTGTTCTGGGTTACCACAGTGCATTTGTGCTCATCTAAATAATGTTCTTACACAGCTCTTCTTATGGGAAATTGGGGTTGTTATTTTGGTAATGTAGTATATTTGTTAGTGTGTGTCATTTTTTAGAAACTCGTGTTCCTAATCTGCCATCATTTCCTCTGTTGGTGAGGAAGAATAATGTGTTATTGTTTTCTTCTTTGTTGGAAAAATTAACCATTGCTTAGTAAAGTTTTATTGTCAATGGCAAATGAATTCTTAGGGATATTCTGATGTAGAAGAGCAGGCCAAAAAGATGTACTTTGTAAAAGGCATTTTGAAGCTATAAGCTAGTCCTGGAAATGATATTATCTCAATCCCTTGGAGAGTGGCCTTTCCAATGCAGTTTTCAAGTCCAGTATATAGGTGACCATTGAAGACCATAGTTGCTCTTCAACTTTTTGGTTCACAATGTCAAAATGCATCTCCCCCACCCCTCAAATCTTTGGAATTAGGTTTGTTCTAAAGCAACTGGAAGCAAGGCAAATGCAAAGCGACAGCACTCGTCTCTCCCTTCGATTGTGTTGGCTTTATCCTTTGTATTGCATTACACAACTAGGGAGTGGGCTCTGTAACTGGAATATGATTTGGTTATTTTGACTGAAATATTCTTACTGATGAGTGTGTCGCATCAAAAAGTGATGAAATATTTATTCTTTCCAAAACAAATAAAAATGACTTTTTAATTATGGTCAATATTTGATGAGTAATGCTACAATGAACTGTAATAACATATTTATAGGCCAACTGTCATTTCTATTTGAAAGCCTCTCATAATTATAACTTCAGCACAACACTCATTCCTCCCTGCTCCAACAGAGGAAAACCAAGAGTGGAGAAAGAGTTCTGTATTGCCTATGATTGCTAAACCAAGAACCAGGAGGCAATTGATTCAGACACATCAAAGTACATCAATGCTTCCTCTCCAATCTGGCTTGTATTTGGCAGGATATAAAAATACTACTGTCCATATATTGCAAGGGCTTTACAAACTAGTATCTTTACCTATCCAAAATTCATGGTGTGAGTTCCAGATATTGTTTCAGTATCTGATGCTTCCCAGTCATAGCTTTTTATTTCCTGATAAAGCTATGAAATGCTTTATGACACAATAGAGATAGTTCAACAGATCTATAGAGATGTAACAGAACAGAACAAAACAAAAGAGAATGATTACTTTCTCCTCTCACTGCCTTTTAAGAGCAAAACAGGAGATTACTGGTGGATGTATATCCTTGGTTTCACATATGACATAATGAAATGTGAATATCTTGATAGAAACAATACTGATCCTAATGTAAAGTTGCTGAAAAAAAGAGACAATTCAAAAATATTTTTTTAAAAAAATGGCAGGACTTTATATCAATTTATAGTGCAAATATACTTTAAATATTATGTCGGGTTCTGGTCACCAGATCATAAATCAAAGATCTGTAGAAGGTACAGAGCAAAACTAAATTATCAAGAACCTGGATGGATCCCCCTATCAAAAATGATTACAATATATACGATATGCAAGACAGTGAAATAAAATTATGGATGCTATTAAAGTAGATATGGAAAAGTTTTCCCATCTTTTGAAAATTTCCATAGAAATTTATTATAATGAAATTAATTATTTGACAATTCAGAAGAGATAAAAACAATTATTTCACATAATACATACTTCAACTTGGGAGTTTATTATAACAAGAAACGTTAAGGACAATCACCTCTCAAACAGCTTTAAAAAGATATTAAATTCATTCAGGTTTGTGGTCATGGAAAATAATACATTTCCTCAGGGGTGAGATTCTACCAGTTTGCACCTATTCACTAGAACCGGTTGTTAACATTCTAAGCAGTTTGGAGAACCGGTTGTTAGAAGAAATTACTGGTCTAATCCTGTAAGGAAGGCAGGAAGGAAACATTCTAGTGTTGCTTACAGAAACTGCCTCTCTGTTAACCCTTATTACATTGTTGGCAGGACTAGACTTCCTGTTTCAGGAATGTCTCTGGAGTTTTTTCCCCCTCTTGCTTGTCTGGAGTGACCATTCAAAGTTACAATTGCACTGAAAAAATGTGACTTATGAGCATTTTTCACACTTATGACTGTTGCAGCATCCCCACAGTTATGAGAGGCTAGGCGAGGAGATGCATGTCTCGATGTGAGTGATATTGAGTTGGCTACACCCAGCCAGTCACATGACCACCAAGCCATGCCCACCAACTAAGCCACGCCCACAGAACCGATTGTTTAAAAAATTGAATCCCACCCCTGGGCGACACGATAGCAGTAGTCCAATATTTGACAGGTTGCCACAAAGAAGAGGTGGGCAAATTATTTTCCAAAGCACTAGAAGGCAACACAAGAAACAAGGGATGAAAACTAATCAAGGAGAGAAGCAACTTGGAATTAAGGAGAAACTTCCTAACAGTGAGGACAATCAACCAATGGAATAAGTTCAGAAGTTGTAAATGCTTCATCACTGGAGTTGTCTTTTTTAATAAAAATAAAAGATTGGACAGCCACCTGTCTGAAATAGTATAGGGTTTCCTGCTTAAGTAAAGGGTTGGACTAGAAGATCTCCAAGGTCCCTTCCAGCTCTATTCTGATTGAATACATGCATATATGTGTGACTCTGTGTATATATGTTTGCGTGTGTGTGTGGATATAGTCAAATCTTTTTTCTACAAGTAATATAGCTTGGCAAGATAAATGCACTGTCTTAAATTAGTTATTTCCTTCCTTGTATTGATAATTAGTACTAGACAGGATGGCTCTGAGTTACCTATTAACTCCCACTACTATGTTTAGCAGCACATTAAAGACAAAAATGCATTAACAGGCCCACAGGGGAAAGAAACTGCTTTCTTCTGTTTAGTTTAAAATGTTATCCATTCAAGAAACCTTCCATTTCATTAAATTATCAAGCCATATTTTTTTTTATTCAAAATGATATGTTTATATTTTGTAGTCTGTGTTCATATAGGTATGTGTGTTTGTGTCTGTGTGTCAGATTTGTGTGTAGTTCCAAGAAGTTGTCAGGAGTCAACACTGACTCAAAGGGATATACAAAAATGATAACAATGCATACCTTCTAATACCAAAAAAAGGAAAAGATTGCATTTGCGGTATTAGGAAAGAATTTTATCATGTAATCTATTGAATTTATTTTGCTTTCATTTGTCAAGTTTACATTAACAATAGGTAAAGATATTGCAGTATTTTGCTGTACTTCTGGATTCGTTTAATTTTCTCATAGATATAAATGGACAATGTATTGAGCTGGAGTAGAATCACAGCATGCAGGATGAATAAAGATTGTTATATTCAGTAGCTCAATGATAGAACACATATTTTGATTGTGTAGGATTCAGTCATCAGCATTTCCTACTTTTCTTCTCTCTCTCTCTCTCTCTCTCTCTCTATCTGCAGGATAGGTAGGCAGGGAAAGCCACTGTATAAGGAGAGGGCTAGAATAGGGGAGATCAAGTTAAAATCATGCCACGGAAATGCAGAGAATTACTATGAACTAGCTTTGCTTTCTTAGGAAGTTGCTAGGATAAAATTAAGGGAAATCCCATGCAAGTTTCCTTGAGTTCCTGGAGGAGATGTGAGATAAATATCAATTCAAATAAATATTCTCCTAGTGTTTCACTAGTGTGTGACTCCACGTCCTTGTCATTAGATACAGATGAGATACAACTGTGGATGTCGTGTATATCAAATATATGAGAAACCATTCAACCAATCCTGCTGTTAGTAACAGTTGGTGAAATGCCAGGTGCAGCATAGTTTATTATTTCTTAATATGTGTTTCTTTAAATGACTCATCAGGTGGCAGTATCTAGCTAGTCTTATCCAGGCTTGGAAGGTCAGCAGAGCTGGGGCTGGTGAGAATTTGGATGGAATTTCTAGAGGGGATATTAAAGCAATGGCTAATGGTTGAACATTTATTAAAAAAATGTAAAGAATTGAGTTGGAAAAACTATTTCTATATTGTTGCCAACAAACTATGCCAGCATGTTTATGAAGTCATCAAGAGTTGAATCCAATACAACTGACTTTTTAAAATTAAGTTTAGCCCTTTTACCTAATTATAGGTAAAAACTGATAAAAAAAATAAGGAAAAAGCAAACCAATAAACCACAGAGCCCATGTAAAATATTTAAATTTATCTATTTATACAAAAGATAAGATATGAGTAATCTAGTGTGTTGGATATCTAGATTGCTTATAGAAGGTCTACATAGCCTTTATCAAATCATTTTTACAATTATAATTTAGATATTTTGGTGTAAATTTTAATGCACTGCAAATTGCAGAAGGGAGGGAAGGGAGGAAGGAACAGAACAGAATAACAGAGTTGGAAGGGATCTTGTAGTCCAACCCCCTGCTTAGGCAGGAAACACTATATCATTTCAGACAAATGGTTACAGCTTTGACTAAATTGTAGTTAGCAAATACCATTACTCTAAAGCCAAGCTCTCCAAGCCATGTTTTAGGGAGCCTTTGAAATTCCTTTGAAGCTCACTAGGAATTCCAAAAGATGTTCAGTAGTGTCAGACACCTTTCTCTGAAAAACAGTTTTCTCTAACTTTCAAATTTGTCTAATGATATTAGTTTAAGTCAGGTTAGCTCCATCCCTGTTAAAGTTCAGGAAAGCCTTCAAGGCCTATTTAGATCAATAGGCTTGGGAGTACCGTGGAATTGGTAACATTTTAAGGTGGCTCTCCTATTGTGTGTGAAGTGTGGTTGCTATAATTTTTTGATTCCTAATGATTGTCTATAATTATTGTTTACTTTTATATTGTGGTTTTATTGGTATGCCACCCAAAGCCACTTCTGGTGAGATAGGCATTAAATAAATTTGATAGATAAATAAAATATGCAATTGTTTGAGATTTCTCTGTTTTTGGTCATGGATGCTCAGACTTAAAACTGCACTTTAATTGATCTCTTTGCAGAAACAACAAATCAACAACATGAAGTCTTGGGTTGGAGTAAGATCCTAGCATAGAATTTGGGGGGGAGGGCTTCGTCCTCTGTCCATTGTTGTGTTCCCAGTCTGGATGGGAGCCCCTATATCTGCAATTTGCATCACAATGAAACAAATTTAAATGTGAAAGCCATTCATTCAAGCAAGAGTTGTTTTGCCTTTTGATGCTGCGTCATGCCATGCCATGCCATGCCATGCCATGCCACATTATACAATCATACAAGCATGGGAAGATGTGGCTAGGGAGAAGGAGTTAACAACTCCCATTCTCATTCTTGTATTGTGATCCAATTCTCACTCTATCCTTCTTGCTTGTGAATTAGCAAAACAACCAAATAAAATTGCACTGTAGATTACTTGTAGGTGGGGCAGAGTCAATGGTGGGATTCAATTTTTTTTACTTCCGGTTCTGTGGCCGTGGCTTGGTGGGCATGACAGGAGAAGGATACTGTAAAATCTCCAGTCAGAGGTGGTATTTGCTGGTTCTCCAAACTACTCAAAATTTCCATTACCGGTTCTCCAAAAATGGCCAGAACCTGCTGAATACCATCTCTGGGCAGAGAGTTTGTGTTCTTTTTTGCCTGGATTTTTCTTCCAAAGGCTTGCTCTTTAAAATAAAGGGTCCTGGAGACATTTATTTACTAATACTCCAAATGTATCCAAATTTGTATTCAGGAGGAGTTTTATTTTACAGATGCAACAGAAAAGATTTTAAGGTATTTATTAGTTAACAGTCTTCTTCTCTTCTACATTAGGCACATAACTAGTGCTAAATAACCTATCTTGGATCAACCCCAATGCTTTTCTTTTGTCTTGTTTCACTTTACAAACTCTCTGGACAATTAAGTGGTGTAACAGGAGAGGACAAGCACTTTAATTAAAGGAACAAATAGGTGTTATGCAGTCCCTCCTTCTTTCCACAATAATGTCTGAATTGCATCTAAAATCAACACTTAAAACCTTCTGACAGAATTTGTATGCATTTCACTGTTCATCGGGAAATAGCAGAAATATGCCATATGAGAATTGAGATTTATGGAGATCTTTAAATGATTTATAATTCATCTTCCATTCACTGGGTCCCAGAAAATAATAATCCTGACCCAATATAATTCAAGCATTATTTATTTAGTTGACAGAAACAATCTTTTGTTCTCTCATTCTCTATTTTCAAAACAGTTTGATATGCCTAAACATATACATATTATATTCAAAGCTTTAGCAGAGACTATGGCTGGTTTAATTTCTCGCAGAAAATGGGGAAACTAAAGAAAAGAAGGGATACCTGTACTGAAAACTCTGGGAATCGTTACTGAAAATAAGACCTATTGACTTCATCAGGGCTTACTTCTACATCAGTCTTGGGGATTTAAATAATACTCATATTTTAAATATACATTTAAACGGTTATATAGAAGTAGGAGCTCGACATCCAATATATAATGCCATATTGTGGCATGTGAATAAGTTTCATCTCTGAGATAATAATGGTTAATACTATAATATTTTTGTAGATTTAATACAGCTTTTGGTTCCTATCTTCCATAGCTCTCATTCACTCCTTCTTCTTGAAATATCTATAGCTACAGCTTTCAGCACTAATCTCAGATTCCCGTGTACTAATTTTATAATGGAGATTCCCCCACCTCCCCATTGATTCTTTGATACTTACTGAAGTATAGATAGGGATCTTGCAAGCATAGTTCTTAATTTTTGCAACTTGGTCAGAAGGTGTATATTACCTTCTTTTATTTACACATGCATGCACACACACACACACACACACACACACCTATTCCAGCTCTTAGGCCTATAGCAATCTGCCTTTCCATAATCAGTTTTAGGTCTTGGCACATTAACATTAACAAACCAGGTTTGCACGAAGGACCTATTTGCCTTCTGCAGTGGAAAAAAAATGAACGTAAATACACCAGTGCCAAATTATGAACATATTTATTTATACAACAAAGTACACCAATTTCCCTGCCTTAACTCAGAGAGACTTTTGCCAATTAAGGCAAACGTAACATTGTGAGGTTCATGTTCTATTTAGCGTTCTCTTCTTGCCTCAAAATGCAGCATTTGGAAAGGATTGGGCAGAGTTGAAGGCTGCCCTTGAGCTCGTACATGTTTTTTACATTATTTTTCTTTATCTGTAGTTCTGTATTGGAAAAAGTTTAAGGGATATAAAACAAAATGGGGGAAGGGGCAGAAATCTAGCAGGACCTATAGGAGATAAGCTAAAGGAATGATGAAGAAGGAAAACAGGAAAACACATAATAAAGCTTATTTCTGATAAATATGGAGTTGACTGAAGGTCACACATATCAATATCAAAATAATGTAAATTAGAAGAATAGCAGAATTGATATATAAACATTTTAAACTATAGGAGAAAACAATACAGGAATGTTGAGCAAAGAGTCAAGGGCTGGCTTTTCAAAGGAAGTTTTAAAAATGAACTGAAGTTTTAAAAATAAAAGGATGCAAAGAGAACCAGTGAGAGAAACAATTCAAAGTGAAATGGGCAAGAAGGAAAAATAAAGGGAAATGTAATACCCTTGAAATATAACAACCCAGGTATTTTGAAAAGAAAATTCAAGACTGAAATGAATAGAAATTAGACATCAAATCAAAGAATAGAGTTATTTTAGGGCAAGAAAAAAATGTCCATTTAAAAGTCAGATTTTGAGCTGGTTCTTGGATTTGGGGTTGACAGTTAGCAAAATAATAAATCCTGTTTCTCTCCACAGCCATTTTCAAGACAGATAATTTCTTTAAACTAAAAAATACTTTATATTTCAGCTATATGTTCCATGTGCAACCTTGTAAAGCAAAATGGTTGCTTTAAATAATGCACAGAAATCATGAATATACTTATGACACCAGTTTCAGATTATTTTCATCAGGTCTTATTAGAGTTGACTCTAATATTCAGAGAGAATATCTAAATAATATTCAGAAAGAAGACAGAATTGGATTCAGACCAATAAACTGAAAATCAGTGAACACAAGATAACAGTCAATTTATTGTGTAGCACTCACAATATATTGAACTGAGTTGTATGATTCCCATTGATCAGGTGCTAAAGGTGTTAATTAAATCTGAAGCTGTTTTGGGAGCAACTCTCATTAGTTAAAACTGAAATAGAACAAAAATAACTCATTACATTTATATATGGATTAATAATATCTCAATTGCTACAATATAGTGTTCATAACACTGCTTTCATGATTTCGTCAGAAAATGTAGCTGAAGCAATGTAATATACCTAGATTACTGGTTGAAATAAAATGAAGTGGATGTATTTATCAGTTTGGAAAAATGGGCTGCAAATCTTTAACGCCTTTAATATAATCCAATCTGCCCCTTCAAAGTTCGAAATGCTTTGACATAATGTTATTTATTATTTAATTGCTGATATAGAAAGGTGGGAAGGCAGAAGTATTATCCAATGAGAGCAGCTTCCAATCCAGACTGAAATGCATTGTAAACTGTTATCAGAATATTTCAGTCCAACATGAGCACAATAAAGGAGCAATTGAAACATATACCTTTTGAATATACCTTTTGTAAAAGTGACTTTTTACATTCACTACAACTGTAATCGGATAGGCTGAAAGTTATAGTAACAAATCTCATTAAAACTTTGATGAAATATTCCATTCTAGTGATGTTGATGCATCCATTAAGGCGTATTAGAAATATAGGGCCTTATTAAACTTAAACAATTTGAGATTATATTAATATTCTTGCTTGCCTCCTTTCCCCTCCAGAATTCCAGGCATTCAGAACTATTGCTTTGTAAATGAGAAATTGCCATCAGATGTGGAAAGAGACGATTGATATGATCACAGCGTGAGAACATCCGTGTAGGAGACCTCACAGGATAAGAAGGAAGGTTTTAGAAACCATTTAGAAACCATTGGCTATCACAATGTAAAAAATAATGGGGGCAGTGGAAAATAATGGCACTTGCAATTAACTCCTACTAAGTGTGGTGGTGCAGTAGTTAGAATGCAATGTTGCATGCAAACTCTGCCCACAGACAGGAGTTCGATCCTGACCAGCTCAAGGTTGATTCAGCCTTCCATCCTTCTGTGGTCAGTAAAATGAGGATCCAGATTGTTAGAGGAAATATGCTGACTATGTAAACCACTTAGAGAGGGTTGTAAAGCACTATGAAACAGTATATAAGTCCAAGAGCTATTGCTATTGCTAACTTTCAAGGAAAACTCCATGAGAATAATGACCTACTTAGTTTGCCAGTGTTCTAAAATCTGGTAGAGTATTTAAAACTATACCTGGACTGGCTTGTAGATTTATTTGGCTTTTATCGGACTTTGCCTTCAAGTTAACGTTTTGGATCTGGAACTTGTACTTTTTGGCTAACTAAAGTGCCCAATGACTTTAAGATAACATTTCTATTTAAACATGTACTTGTGTATTATACTTTGGAAGGAATTTTGACTATCAAAGGTCCAAGCAGCCTTGCCTGAGATGCTATTGGTGAGATTTATGGTAAATTATAGCTTCAGTGTTTGGAGCAGCATTGCCCAGATGGAGGTAAGGGAAACAGCATTCTCTACATTGCATTTTCATCAATGTAAGTTCCAATTCCAACACAGAGATTTGAAAACTAAAAGGTATATATGATTGTGATATCACTGAACTCTGATTAGAAGAGGGGGAGTCAACCTATTGTCCAAAGCACCTGAAGGCAGGGCAAGAAGCAATGGAGGGAAACTAATCGAGAGAACCACTTCCTGACAGTTAGAACAATTAATCACCTTCCCTGAAAAACTGCAGGTTTTTAAGAAGATATTGGACAAGCATTTGTCTGAAATGATATAAGGTTTCCTGCTTGAGCAGGGGGTTGGACTAGGAGATCTCCAAGGTCCCTTTCAACTTGGTTATCCTGTTTACATATAGAAAGACATTAAGGATTCTCTTCAGCTGGGAAAACACCCTAGTGAAATGTCATGAGAAAGGGGCTTTAGTGGAAGGAGCAGAAGTGAAACAAAGGCTATATATCTTGAAGGCCGAGAACTCTTGTATCTCTATTTCTGACCCTTCTTCTTGCTCATACAATATAAAAGGAATCATACTTAGTGAAGTATTTATCTTAATGTTTTTTTTAAGATTAGGGGCACAGCCACCAAAAGCCCTGGTTTAGATTAGAACCCCATAGGAATGCAGAAAACCTGGTTGATTTAGACCTCTTGGACAGAAATCTTTCTGCTTCAGGCCATAGAAAGTAAATACAAACTTGGGGTAATATTGAAACAAATAATTCCCTCAATACTGTCAAACTATATACTAAGTCTGCATTACTATTACTATTAATCTTCCCATCCTTCCTTTCACCCATTTCCTCCCACTTATGACTGTATGACTGTAACTTTGTTGCCTGTATCCTTACAATTTTAATTGACTATTTCCTAGTATGATTTGATTGCTTATTATACTCTATGACTATTATTAAGTATTGTACCTTATGATTCTTGACTCTTGATGAAAGTATCTTTTCTTTTATGTACACTGAGAGAGTATGCACCAAGACAAGACACACTTGGCCAATAAAAAAAAAAATCGATTCTATGAGCAAAGTCTTCTCCTAAAGAAGAAATTGCAATCTTCTTTCAACAATGTAATCTTTCCTTAAATAAATATATAGAAAAGTTGTCTGTGATGGCAATTGGGTGTCACTTTCAAAGTCATAATTTAGCCCAATTACAGAACTGGAAAACACTATTAGCAGATATGATACCCTTTGAATCAGGGGTCTCCAACCTTAGCAACGTTAAGACTTGAAGTCCAAGGTTTGAGACCCCTGTTTTAGATAATCTACTAACATAGGTAAGGATCAAAATATAACTCTTTTTTTTTTAATAAAGTTCCTAATGAGTGGAAAAGATTCTTGATGACTGTATTGTTGTGGAAAACTAAAAATCATACCCAGAAGCATGTATAGAAAGCAGTTTACTTCCCAAAACAATTTAGAAATTTCCAACAGAGGTTCTATACCAGGAGGTGTCAAACTCACAGCATCACATTGTTGTCATGTGAAGTATTCGCTAAACTGGGGGTGGGGTGGCCAGCGCATGATGCATCTGGCCCATGGGCCAAGAGTTTGATGCCCCTGTTCTATATAGAAAAAGAACCTCCCCAAAAAGTCTTATTGCTTACCTCAAAATATAAGGATGACTGAACCATTTTTCTCTTTTACAGAATATATCTTAAATTTAGGCCAATCGCTTTTCAAAAGAAACCAGTAAATTATGTAACAATTGGAATGAAACTGATTTGTCTGTTCAAAATTCTAAACAGGGATCAAATTATTTTATGGTTTTATCTGCATGATATAATAAGTCTCAGAAAATAGTACATGAAGACATATGTTTGCAGTAGTGTTCACAGACAACTACAAAAGAGTGATGCAGCCTAATCATACAATCCCACAAATGCTACCATATAATTATACAATATTAGGACAGCTGATGCATGTCTATAAATCATAGCATTCATGTTATTAGGTCATCACACATACCATTTGTCTTTCTTTGCCATCCTTTGACCTCTCTTGCGGACACCCATGGACTTCTGCTATCCACCAATCAATGTAACTTGCTAATTAATAATGAAGGCTTGTGGTATGAATCCAAAGAGGTAGCTGAATCCAAAGAGATAATGCTTCAGAGTAACAAATTTTCATTTCTACATATCCCAAAAAACAGTGAAACTGGCTTCAGTCCTGTGCCAACTAACAAAACAACACAGTTAAACACATAAGTTAACAGTGTGGGAATCTTTATGTCTTTTTTTGTGGTTTGGCAGACATGAAAACTGTCTACTATTGACCTCACCCCTTTCCTAAGAGGACTGTAGGAGGCATGCATAAGCGCACAAATGTGCCTACCATCCCTGTCCTATTGTTTCTTTTTATTTTTCTTATATGTATCCATTTCATGTATTCATAATTATGTTTAAACTTACACCTATTATCTTGTAAGCGATTGACAAATAAATAAATAAATAACAAATCCTGTGATTGTTCCATTGTTCCTATGCTTCTGAAAAAGCTCTCATCCCAAATATTCATGAATTTGATGAAGATGTAGATCCTAATTGATACATATAGTACATTAATCCACTAGACGAAGTGTTGTGGATTAATGTACTATATGTATCATTTTGCAGCCTCAATAAAAAGATAATCACAGCTTATTCAACAAATTATAGCTCTTAAGTCCAAAACACAAGGGATTCTTTCATACATATAGTTTTTATTCGATTACCACCATTGGGTGGTTTTTCAAATCAGGGAAATAGAAAGAAATTTGTAAAGACCAATTAAAATTAATGCAAATGTGGATGAATGGATAGATGGATGTATGATAGAGATAGATAGATAGATAGATAGATAGATAGATAGATAGATAGATAGATAGATAGATAGATAGATAGATAGATAGATAGATAGATAGATAGATAAAATGTAGTTTTTCTCGGTTATATTTCAACAATATATTCCTCCAAAATGCACATTACACAGTGTGCATGACACAGTACAGCAGACACAGGTTTGTAGCAAGATGATCTCCATATTTTAAATAACATTTTATTTTATTTTTAAGTAGATAAACTGGACACAAAAATTAATCTACAAAAGCAGTCAGTATTATAAAAATGGTATACGCCAAATCTTTATGTTAAAATGGTGAAGAAAATGTTAAACAACAATGCCAGATATGTAGCTATTAATTAGGAATTTAACAGGTAAGATTAACCATTGAACTAATCCTGGCAGTCTTATAAATCTTAATGGTAAATTTATGAATAAGATCCCTGATGATAGTGTCAACACTCTCTAGGTGGAATCTATGCTATGAGACCTTAGTCAAAATAGCAAATTACCTACTTCAAAACAAAAGCAGTTGGTATTGAATCGATGTAATTAGTCTGTCTACTATAATAGTGGGTAACCTTTTGGCAACTAGAAGTTTCACTTGGCATTTCTTGAATGGACAAAGGCTACAATGGATGGACTAATCGTGCAAATTTAATTTTTTTCTTGTTTTTGAAGTGGGGAGGGAATTTCAGCATTTTCCTTTCCTCATTTTAACCGATAAAATGTCCTTCAACTCAAGCTCAGCTCTTAGTGACCAAGCTTGTGGGTTTTTTGAAAATGTAAGTAAGTTGCCACTATCTACTACTACTATTATTATTACAGTCTGGCTACAAGCCTGGATTTCCTGGCAGAGTATAAACCATGTTTGAGCCTGCTGGGCTTTTCAGTATCAACCAAGGTCAATAAAGTGCTACATTCAGCCCTGGACTCTCAGGCTGCCATCCTGGTTAAGCTCTAACAAGGATTTAGGCTGCCAAAGACTGCACTCATTGCTAATGTTTCCATCTTCAAAGGCAATATATATAATAGCACAAAACATCATCTAAATTCGGAGAGCTGGATAAAAAGAGCCATCTAGCATTTGGGCAACAATCTATTGAGTTTAGCATCCAATAGAAGAAAATAAAGGCAGTAATCTGATCCTATTGTAGTTCCTAGAAATATACAATTGTGATCCAGAATTATTATGTAAGCATTATGGCATTATGGCCAGAGATGGTATTCAGCAGGTTCTGACCAATTCTGGAGAACCGGTAGCAAAAATTTTAAGTAGTTTGGAGAACTGGCAAATACCACCTCTGACTGGAGATTTTATCATGCCCACAGAACCAGGAGTAAAAAAAAATTGAATCCCACCACTGATTATGACTAATAGTCACTAATAGTTTTATCTTCTGTGAAGCTACCAAATCTCCTTGCATGTATTCATTAATTTTATTTCAATATTTGTAGAGTAACTTGGTGAACAGCATATTTTAAAGTCATCTAAATTGCTGACCATCAACCAAGAAGGATTGTTTAATCCTGGTAAAGGATAGTTAAAGTATATAGTCATATTGATTAAATGTTTGATAACACTATATGTCTAAAAGCTCTAACAGTAATGATGTTTACAAAATTAAAAAGTGTTTAATCTTCTTAGTTATCTTTTTTTTTTTGCAAGCAGCAAGTCTCTATGATTATATAAACAAATGAAGTTAAAAATCATAAATCTAAATACTTCACTGTGTGTTATTTATGGATCAACTGAGAATAAAACATTTAATTATTTTTCAAGATGAGAATGAATATTGTAGTAGAATGGAATACATTATATCGTGGATTTGGGAAACGCTTTTTCTTGAACAGATAAGTTCCATTCTTTACTTGCTTGACTTTTTGCTCCATTCCAGAGCCAAGAATAACTGGAAGTAGTAGAAAAATGCCACTGTATACTGATAATCTCCATTATAAAAGATATTTTGGCCTAATCAACATATTGTTCCTGCTGGAAGATATGATACTGGAAAGCGGACAGTTTTGATGTTTGCTTTCAGAATGGCAGTGTGATTATGGGAAAAATGAAAAGGCAGGAAATCATGGTGCTGAAGAAAACAAAATTGCATATGAGTTAAATTCCCTAACTGCACAAGCCAAAAAGCATAATATACTTGGCTTGTCCAACTATTTACATTGGGACAGCCATGTTAGTCTTTTTTTTCTTTCAAAGATAACAAAAAATAAAGAAAAACACACAAGCAATTTTGTGCATTCAAGTGAAATAGAAAACAGAAAAACTATAAGCAGATGACTGCTTAGAATATGTTTGCTTAGCACAGCTGCCTTAGAATAATTTCAGAAAAGCCAAGGTCAGTTTAAGATAGCTCTGTCATCATATGCCAAAGTTGTAGGCCTGGAGACCTTTGGAAAAGTGCTGAACTAGCCGAAATACATTTACACCGACCCCAATACATTTAAATCTGTCACGCACAAACCAACAGGAGATCCAAATGGTATTCCAGATCAAAGTAAGGCCTTAGTTATTCCACCAAGTTTTGAGAAGTTATTATTCCTTGGTCAGAAATCTTCAGTCATGTTCATTTTTTTAAAAGCAAGTTCAGATAGGACTGATCGCTCTGAAAATGTTTCTAAGCAAATGATTGGTATGATTCAGAAGTAGGTTTTGCATAAGAATATTGCATAAGTGATTACAAGCCAGGTAATAGATGAATAAACATTTGCAAATTGTTTCATAATCAATGTTTTAAAATTTTATTTTTAAATATGTATGCACATTATTGGGATAGTTTAAAATATGACCCTTTTAATACGTGTTTTAAAAAATAAATTGAAATGTGCTATTTAAAAACTCAGCTCCAAAATAAGGCAAACCAAATTAACAGTTTCCTTCAACCCATATCAGCATGAATCTATAGCTCTGACATTCCAGAGAAATGAACTAGGCTTGGGTTATTCATCATTAGTTGTAATACTGATTTAAGGGAGTCTAACTTAATCTAATACAACCCACAGTTCATGGGTCTCATAATATGTACATTCAAGAGGCATTGATTTGGGGAGGCAGAATTCTCTCCCCTAGACTAGAAGCCTTGGAAGGTTGAGAGGACATCAAGGAAAGGTCTATTGAAATTACAAATTTTATATATACATCCTCAAAAATTCATTTCATCCTGGTATATGTTTTAGTAGGTCAATGTTCATGTCTCACATGTTTTATAAGGATTTTTCTTAAACAAAGCAAATACATGCTTACCAGATTAAGTGTTATTTATTCATTCATTCATTTAATTAATTTCTATGGCCACCCATATTATAGCTGTGACACTGGGCAGCATACAAACATTTAAAAACAGTTACAAGTAATAATCTATGATCCCCAAAGTAAACAGCATGTCCCAGTCATAAATATCACATGAACAGATGGAGAGTAGATTGGAATTGCACATACATTTTAAATAATATGGATAGCCAAGGATTTTTCCAATGGCTTTTAACCATTAGGCATGGCAACAAGTGATTTCTCTGCTCCTCCCACTTTCACACTACCTTGACTATCAATGGATGGAATAATATATAACACAAAAATATATAACACAATCTAAATGGCTTCTGTTTACCTCACTACAGATGGCAGTGAGTCAAGATTCCTGAATCCACTCGTGATAAAGTTATAGTACTCTCAAGTTCCAATTCTAAAAGAGAAGCTGGTCTGATGGAATCATTGGAATTAATTTCTGGGTGAACATGATACCAGATAACTTGGAAATCCGACTTCCTAAATTTTCTTCCATGCTGAATGAGAACTGAGTTTTGTGATCCATGTGCACCGGTGTTTTTCAGACATGAAAATGTTAAGGGGTGTGGAATTGAATTTTCCCAGAATTCCCCAGCTATGGTAGTATGCATTTTATGTGGTCAATTTTTGAAAACACTGCTTCACACATTGCAGATTTTAGCATGCCTAAATAGCCCTGGCTTAAAATTCATAACACGCTTTTCTTGCATATATTAGCCTGAATCTGTTTAGAAAATTAATAAAACTCCTAAAACAAATACAGTAGTACAGTAGTCAAATACAACTGTAATGGAGGCCAGAAATTTTTGTTGTATCAATACAGTAGAATATTTGTAGCTCAGGGTTGCCATGAGGGATCCTTGGTGCTCTCTGAGCTTGTTTGTTTTCTTGCAGATGTTTCATTACCCAAACTAGGTAACATCATCAGGGCTAGTAAGGAGTGCTATTTGCTGTCAGTTTATACTCTGGTGTCTTGTTTGTCTGTGTGAATGGGGTAGTCTTAGGGATTCATTGATTGAGTTTCTTTGGTTTACTAATGGCTCTTTGGCAGTTTCTTGATTAGGGTATTGCTTACTTGATTGTTGGTTTGAAATTGACCTTGGAGTTAATCTATGGTTATCTGAGTGCTGATTACTGGTGGAGAGATGCAGCAGTCACTTTCTCTTTAAGGCTGATTGATTGTCTCTTTTGCATAGTCCCATGATGGCAAAACTATGGCATGCATGCTAGAAGTGGCACACAGAGCCTGTGGGCACATGAGCTGTCACCCAGCTCAACTCTACTGCGAATGTGCCTGCACACCTCCCGTTGGCCAGCTTGTCTTCTGGTCTCTGCTGTGCATGTGGGGGGCAGAGCGTATGCACAGGGGATGCGGGGCGCATGCATGGAGGATGCGGGGCGCATGCATGGAGGATGTGGGGCGCATGCATGGGGGGATGCACGCATATTGCATTTTGGGGATGCGTATGCATACACTTTGGGCACTCAGTGCCGAAAGGTTAGCTATCACTGGCATAGTTTATAGATGCTGTACCCCAGTCAAGAAACTGCTATTAGTAAACAGCCCAAACAAAGAATCCTTAAGACCACCCCCACTCACACAGACAGGCAAAACAGCAGAATATAAACTGTCAGCAAACAGCACTCCTTACTAGAGGATGTTACCTAGTTAGGGTAATGAAATGCTTGCGAGAAAACGAGCAAGCTCAGAGAGTGCCAAGAACTCTTCATTTTGTTGTATGTTATGATGGTCAATAAGTTAAGGTATCCACATGACTGAGCCAATTTTACAACATTTTTTTGGAAACAATCATTAAGCAAACATAGCGGTTGTATAGCTAACTCTTTGTCTGCAGGAGGCATTATTTTGCTAGAAACCAGAAATAAATGCAGGTTTCCAATTCTAAAAAATTGTAAATTTTTAAAAAAATATTCCTGTGACCACGGATGTAAATGCATGTCATTGTGGGCCAGTTGCCAACTGCCCAAAATGCATTCATGTAATTGGGGGGCGGGGGGAGCATAACCTTCAGAATTTTGAGTATAGGTTGTAAGTACTTTTGGAGAATCCACTGTAACTTTGAACAGTCGGTAAATGACCCATTGCAAGTCAAGGTCTATTTGTGTATAGCAGTGGCAAAGAAGACAGCAGAATAAAGGCTCCTGGGTGGTAAGAAGACAAAAATATCCATGTCCTGATTTATGTCTCTGTTGCAGTAGCCTGAGGTTATCATGAATAAATCAACCAAAACCACACCAAATACTAAAACATGAAAAGCAGATCACTCCTAATCATGTAAGCTCTGCTAAAATCCCTTACTGAAAGCCAGGCTAAATGTATCTCTTGTCATATTACACAGGGCTAGAGTTGTAAATTAGAGACAAAACCGCATCTCTAGTATCCGCATTTCAGAGAGAAGAGAGTTGTTACTAATCTGAGGAAAGTTCAACTGGGTGGAGATGTCTGAAGCCTTCCCTTTCCCTTGCAATCTTGATATGTTGCTCTACCATTGCAGCATTAATTTTCATAGTTAATGAATGGCTGAAACTTACAGTACAAGGAGCAGAAAACTTAAAAAAATAAAACAATATGTCTTAACACAGAGTTCCTTCACTTAAATCAAAGTTTCTGGTTACATACATTTTTGTAAGTAACATGACCTACATACATTTTTACATGCTGCCCTCCTGGTATTTTATTAGAATATTTTTGCCTTCTAGTACTTCTGAAGAAATACTTTACAATATGAGGTTTCTGTATGCACAAAAGATGTGGAATAGTCACGACCCTTCTATCTTACATTCAAGGGTCCCCTTTTTTCTTTAATAGCTCTTTTTTATAACCTTCCAGAAATGTAGAGATAAATAAACATTGGCCTTATATAAAAATATAGTATTGCATATATTGTAGTGGGGAAATGCCATTGGAAATATAATCCTTCAGAGTAAACTGTTATGGTACTTATTTCTTCATAAAGTGGAAAGGCGATAAGGCCTGCTGTCTCTATGTGAAACCAAATGTTTACAAATACTCAAACCCATAAATTTGAAGGGGAAGCAGAATACAGAATATTCTTGTTAATGCAGAACATTTTCTGGTAATTTTATAGTCTAATTTTCAGCGGTTCCCTGCAGAATGAATGCAGTTCTGAAGGCAATTTTATAAAGTACTTTGTGGATAACTATTATCTGCTAATTATTAGAAATTGCATGTTGTTGTTAATTGCATAAATAAATTGTTTTATCTGAAAGCCATTAAAAAAATGTTTGGCGATTGAAGCATATATGGTTTTGATGTTCCTGTATAAAGCATTTAACTCTGAAATAATGACATGGTGCTTTAAACCAATGTCCTAGACTAATGCATTATAAGAGTGCTCTATTTATTTATTTTGCTTTTGTTTTACTAGGCTCTTTGTTTAACATCCCATACTCAGCATACATAGCATATTAAAATATGAAAAATGCCTTCAGCTTTTGAAGGGAGTATATCATGTTTTAATAACAATAAATAATTGCCACAATAATTGCCATAAAAACATAGGAACAAGTTAATATTACATTTCTTTTTATGGAGTACCAATGCATCAGTTAAAAAACAAAACAGATCATTGATTGAAATTACTACTCAGAAAAATAACTCCTTAAATTAGTATTATACCATTTTTTTCAACTGTTCTTAATTAGGTTTTTTTTTCAAAAAAGAATATTTTGGCAGACTTCTTTTAAGTGTTGTATGGCTACTGTTTTATTTCTTAAATTCAGATCAGATTCTTGTTCCTAATATTATATCTCTAAAAATTTGAAATACTGTAAGTACTATAAAGGGCATTCAAAGAGTGTAGAGAAGAACTTCAAAAATGATTAGGGGACCAGAGACTGAAACATACAAAGAACAGTTGCAGGAATTGGTTATGTTTAGTCTAATGAAAAGAAGGACTAGACACTAGAGAGGCTGCCACAAAGAATAGGGGATCAAACTATTTTCCAAAGCACCAGAAGGCAAGACAAGAAACAATGGATGGAAGCTAACCTAGGAGAGAAGCAACCAAGAACTAAGGAGAAATTTCCTAGCAATCAACCAATGGAACAATTTGCCTTCAGAAGTTGTGGTGCTCTACCACTGGAGCCTTTCAAAAAGAGACTAAACAATTATTTATCTGAAATGGTATGGGGTCTCCTGCTTGAGCAGAGGGTGGGACTAGAAGATCTCTAAGAGCCCTTCCAACTCTATTATTCTATGTGCTACAGTATGTTCTATCTGTCCTTCATATATAGCGTCTTCTAGTTATGATAAGATTGCAGAATTGGTTAATCTCTGTGTGTGTGTGTGTGTGTACTTGAAATAATAATAATAATAAATTCTCTAGGTGGATCCAAGACCATGAGACCATCTGACCATATCTGGTTACTTTAGATACGAATCATGTTAAGAGTTGAAAATTGTTCAAGGTACATCTGCAAAACAGAATTTCCTTGTTTCAATTTAATATTATTTTCTGTGATTTTGTTGTTCTTGGAACGTGACTCTGGGTTCACTATTGATACGGTAAAAGTGTTATATCAATTCCCTATTAATAGGTAACAGACCATTGTTGATATGTGTAATTTATACTTTCAATGATTTAATGAATTCAATAATTTTAATGCAATCCATGAAATAAATCATCAAAAGAGGCTGCTTCAAATACAAAGGCACTATTTTATTTATGTGATGTTAAGAGGGAGGGAGGCCCAGATGTGCCAATCAAGAATGTATCTGTATGCAATTAGAGCTTTTTTACAGGATTTGATCCAAAAACTTGAGATAAAGGAGAATGAAGCACCTCATTCGCTCTTCTCAGTTGGGAGATTTCAAGGAAATCTTTTATTATTCACTCAGGTTCGCCTGAATATGTTCTGATCTCAATGGGACCTTAGATCCTGCTTCACTGAGTAATAGAAATCAAAATGTAAGTTTGCTTTCTGGAATTGCAGTTGATGACAAAACAGGGTAAAGTCATTTTATGCTTTACGCCTAGCTTGATAGACTTTCAAGCAAATGAAGATTTACTTGCTTAAAGTCAGACTTTAAAATGATACTGTCTAATCAGAGCCTGGACCTGCAACATAGCCTGGAATAGAGTTCAGGAGGCAAGAGAGAGTTATTATTCAAACATACACCCACACCCCACACACACTGTGTATAGATACACACAAGCAGAAACAAATACAGGATTTTTATTAGAAGCACTGACGGTGAAGAAAAGAGAGTTTTAATTCCTTATTCTCAGATGCAAGAAAATCCCCATTTTCTGATGTACAATTAAAGTTGGTTGGGGGAGGAGAGAGAGAGGGAGAAGGAAGGAGGGAGGGAGGGAGAGGGAGTGTGTGTGTGTGTGTGAGAGAGAGAGAGAGAAAGAGAGAGAGAGAGAGAGAACTTCTCAATAATCCTAATAGAAGCTTTTATTCCAACAGCAGTTCGCATGTGGAGACACCCTTTTCCTCAAGAATATGACAGGAGAAGAATGATATAGATCTACTGATAAGTAGATATTTTTATATATACTGCAGTTCAATTTATAACTAACTTTATGTATCTGGCATTTAAATGTTTTGAAAGTATGGTCTTATTAGTCACTCCATTGTAATGTAATGTGTAGCAGTCCCTCTTGACAAGCTCTTGACAAATATTTATTAGCACTGATATAAGTGGGGTGGGGGGACTCTCACATTTGATTTTCAGGTTTGCTTCTTTATTTGTTTGTTTATAAAAGCATCTTTTCACAGCTTCTGACAAGCAAATGGGGAAGCCAGATTCAGTTATCAACCAGGTTACTAATTTAACAACTGAGGTGATTTACTTAACAACAATGGCAAGAAAGGTTGTAAAACAGGGCAAAATTCAGTTAAAAACATCTCGCTTAGCAACAGAAACATTGGGTTCGATTGCCATCATAAATCAAGAACTATCTGTATAAGGATGAGAAATTGTTTTCTTCTCAAGCATTATACTTCTTCATAGATCTTCCATTGGAAACAGATGGTAGCAATGAGTGAGTAGAATAGAATGAAAAACATAGGCAATACCTTTTCTTTCCTCTCTGGGACCCCATTTCCATGTTTTTCAAAAAGGAAGAAACAGCTAACCAGGATTCTAAACTGATCTCCTCAAAAGAGGTTCTGGTATTACGTAGTGAGCCAAATGAAATTAGGCTAAGGGCCAGCCAATTTCTGATTGGTCCGGCCATGCACCTCGATAGGTACCATCTTTTGAACAGATGTTTTATTCCATTAAGCCTCATGCATGGATTCCCTCCAAATAAAATACTACTGGAAGTGGTGGAGTGGTGGTCAGATTGATGTAAGAATTGAAAATGTTAATTATCAATAACCAAAAAGAAATATATAATGTTTCCAGAACAATGGAAAGGTGGGTTTATTTTTGATCCACCTTTATGCGTATATGAGAAAGAGAAAGTTTTTCTGATCTATGAATTAATAGCTCCTTAGTTTTTCAACCAAAATGTCTGGTGCCAGATTATATAGTGTGTTGTGGTGTTTCTTCCAGCTTTGGCTGGAAGATGTTAAAAAATTTAATAAGTGCTGCTATATAATCTTTACTTGGTATCTGCTTGCTTTCAATAGTACAATGATCTCCTGTTTCCTGCCTGGAACCTTCTAATTTTGCACCTGGCTTGTGAAACAGATTCCTTGACAGTCTTAATTATTTAACAAAAACAACGAGTTGGTGTTTTGCAACATCAGGGACTTTTGTTAAATAAAATGCAAGCAGGCAAACATCTCTCATTCTTTCCTCTTTCTCTGCCCCTGCTTTCCGCTGTAGCTCCCCTATGACAGGCTGAGAAAAAGAACTTGGCACATCTTGTTTCCTTACTTTAATCATGACACAGTTTGTTTTTGTCTGTTCTTTCTGTCTGTTGAATTGATTCTTACAAAATATGAGGGAGGCTGAGAATCCAGTAGGATGGGGCCTCTTGTTCATTCTGGGCACCGAAAGTAAAGCAGTGCCATTCTATTTTCCAGAATAAGAATTACCTCAATAAGGCATTTCAACAGATTTTATTATGGTGAGTTTCAGTGCAAAAGCTAGTGCAGAATGCGGAAGATTGATTCAGCGCAGATACAAGCGGAATACAACAGAACTTGGACTCCATTATCAAGATGGCAGCTTTTCATTCCCAGGATCCAATTCATTTAAGAGTTACACAACATGTAGAAGTTTAGCTATTTCTTCAACACAACAAAAGAATGACTGATATTGTAATATAAAGTGATATATGCTGGTAAGAGCGTAAAGGGAACATGAATTAAATCTACCATTAAAGATGTACATTGCATTGGGCAAAATCCCAGAATCTGAACTAAACTGAGACACTTTGGAGTGATGTGATGTTTGAGGCAAAACAGAAATTCCTTCAGAAAGTCTTGTGTGATCCAGTACTACCAAATCCTTTGCAAAGGAAGACAACAATCTGCAAATAACTAAACACATCCATACATTCCTTTACTTTTCAACATGCCAGGCAAATGCCAGGATAGTGAGAGAAGGAGAAAAGAATTGAGTGATGAATAGATTTGCTAACCAGTCAGAGGAAATATTGGTGATCTCTGAAATTATTTATTTATTTATTTGTTTGTTTGTTTGTTTATTTATTTATTGTTTTACTCTGTTTAGAGAGGGTAATATAATGTCTATAATACAGTTAATATATCTGGAAGAGTCTATCAGATATGTTTATGGCTTCTGGTATAGGAATTATTTTGGACCTCAAAATTTGGATATCATATGTTAGAAGCACATCAAAACATAAGAGGAGTCCTGATAGATTGGGTCATAAATCTATCAGTGGCAATATTCTATGTCATAGGCCAACTGGATGCATTTGGGAAACTCACAAGTCTGAGCTGGAAGGTGCTAATCATTTTCTGTAGTGTTTTCCAGCAACCAGTGAAAAGTACAGTATCTTAATTTTTTAGTCTATAACAAGTTTATTTTCTAAAGAAAATAATAGCAATAAAATTCAAGTCTTTAAAACCTGCCCAATGAGCTCACACTTATCAGGAAATATTTACTAAATTTATAATGTAAATGCCACAACTGAATCTTTTTGGCATACCACTTTTGAGAGTGAATGTTGTGAATCATATAGGTAATCCTAGATTTTTCTCAACAGGAAACAATTGATTAAAAATCAATTTATACATTATTAATTAAAACATAGTTTTATGTTTTAATTTGTCTTACTATAAATGATTGAACTAAGCTAAATCCTTGAGTGAATTGATGTAGGTAATTTCAAAGGTAGTGCTGGAAACTTCAGCTCTCATGCTAAAGTCACCTGGACAGCGCAGTTCTGGATCTCATTATTTCCTTGACTTATGTGGGCTTAATTTGGTTTTCTTTTTCTTTTTTAATTTTTAATAAACATTTATCTGACATACATTTAAAACAAACAAATATATATATATATACTTTGTGTTACAATACCCTGTTACAACAACGAAACAAATAGCTTTCTGTCGGTATGGTCTCTGGTGATGAGCCGAAAGACAGAAAAGAAAGCAGTATGCTTTCTCCCTTAATTGGGGCTTAACAGGGTGTTGTAACACAAAGTATATACTTATTCCCCTGCCTCTGCTGATAAGAAGAGAGCCAGGTGGTATAGTGGCAATTACAACTGCCTCACATGTAATACTTCCCTGGTTCGAATCCCAGTAAGGGTATGGCTAGCTGAAGAGAGCTAACTAGCTCGAAATAGATCTATACTAGTCTCCCTTATTTATTATTTAAAATTATCAGCTTAAAAACCTTACACACACACACACACACGTATGTATGTATGTATGTATATATATATATATACATACATACATACATACATATATAGATTTTACAGCATATATTGAGCAACAGTTAATTTTTTTTCTTTATGTTTATCATTGACATGATCTACCTTGTTATAATAACTCCTTCGTTCTTTTAATATTTTGATTTCTTTATATAGTTTGTGATTAAATGTACGTCTTCTGTCATTTCCATAACTTATCCAAATATTACCTTTTCTTTAACCACTCATACCAAATGTTCCATATTTCATAATAGTCACTGTCTTATTTATTTTTTAACAGTTTGGTTAGGCTATCCATCTCAGCGCATTCAAGTATTTTTTTAATTACCATATCCTCTGAAAGAATGGAAGAGAGTTTCCAGTTTTATGCGTAGGTTATTCTAGCCACAGTTATGATATGCAAAATTAAATATTGATATTTTTCTCCATGTTTGAATCTATCATACTTAGCAGAAAGGTTTCGGGTTCAAGTTTTAAATTTTTTTTTGTTATATTTAAAATCCAATTGCTAATATTTCTCCAAAATTTCTGAGCACATGGGCATGTCCACCACATGTGAAAATATGTTCCTTGTGCGTAGTTACATTTCCAACAGTTGGATGGTAGGTTGGGGAACATCTTGCAGGAGGTAGGTGCCAGGATGAACCATTTTATATAAGTTTTCTTTATATGAGACTGACATGGTTAATTTGTAATTTGTCTGCCAAATGTGTTCCCACTTATCTAATTCAATACTATGACCCACATTTTTAGCCCAAATTATCATAGATTCTGCAACTGTTTCTTCTTTTAATTTGTAGTCCAAAATATATTTATATGTTTTACAAATTGCTTTCTTTTCCTCTCCTAGCCATATTTTATCTAATTCTTGTGGAGTCATATTAAAGCCAAATTGTTCTCTATCTTTTTTATAATGGGTTTGTATTTGTGCAAAGGGCCACCATGCTATCTCCTTTCCTTGAATTTGTATTTGGTTCCTATTTTTAAGCTCTCCAGTGTCATATAATAAATCTTTATACCTAACAATATTTTCATAATCCAATACATTTGGATGTGTGACTGCTGCCAATGTAGATAGCCACAATGGAACCTTTGGGTAGTGTTTTTTTTTAATCTTTCCCCAGATATTAAACAACACATTTCTTACATGGTGCCTTTGGAAATATGAATGTTGTTTAGATTTTCCATCCCACATGAAGGCGTGCCAGCCAAGTTGGAGATCAAATCCCTCTGATACTAATAACCTTCTATTTTCTAATTTAACCCAATCCTTAAGCCAGTTTACTATAGTGGCATCATAATATAATTCAAAATCTGGAAGGCCAAATCCTTTTTTCTTGACATCCTGTAATAATTTATATTTCACTCTGGGTTTTTTCCTCTGCCATATAAATTTAGATATACATTTGTTTAATTCTACAAAAAAATTCTTTTCCAACTTGACTGGCACTGTTTGAAACAAAAACACTTTTGGCAAAATATTCATTTTTACTATCGAAATACGTCCCAATAGCGATAACTGCAATTTGACCCAATTATCTAAATCTTTAACTATTTGCATTATTAACTTATCATAGTTATCTTTTTTAATCAATGAACATCTAGCAGTCAACTATCCTGCTAAAGAATGACCTTTATGAGATCTTCCTTTCCATGAACTGACAACTATCTTGGACAGTTGTGGTCTTTTCACCCCTTCACAGTGGTGCAAAACAGTTTAGATCATTTTGTCCCAGATTCTGATGGATCCTATTGTATTCTAAATGGCTCTTGGGATGTGTTTTTTTTTAAAAAAAATTGTTAATCACCCTATCAGTAAACCAATTAAACATTGAGCAATGGAATAATGAATTATGCTGGGCTCCTGGATGCTCCTTCTGTCCCATGTTGGAGCTTGTAGTGCTCATGGTACATGCATACGAATTGCAACAATGAAATGGAAATACATTATAGTTACTGTAGTTTAGGGGCCATGTCACAAGACACAAAGACACAAAGGCAATATCTATGATCAGATACAAATGCTGGACAATTAAGGAGACATAAAAGGAATGGCTTTCTTCTCTTCTATATGTCTATAGGGAACCATCCAAAGGTAGTTCAGCGACATAGGTTATGAGTGATACCCCCTTATTATCTCTATAGTGAAACAGTTTAATTGGCTGATGAATCCTTTGAACCCAATTCAGGATCCTCATAATATAATTAAGGTTAGTTATAATAGTAACTGGCACTATAGTGCCAACTTTTTAAGTGTTGTTTTCTTACAGAATGAATAGGAATAGGTAAGTTTGCCATCCATAAGCAATGTTTGAAAGACACTCAGCAAGTTTTCTCCATGAATAACAAATACAATGAAAAAGATTTCTATTGGAATTGAGGGAACTCTTCTCTTAACTAGAGATTAGACAAGTCTCAAAATATATTCATTTTCAAATGACAGTATAAATAATAGAAAAACACAACATTTTTTAAAAAGTGTAGATATGCATAGAGCTGCTCAGCTAAGAATGAAAAAGCAAGGACAAGACTGGGAGATAGTTTTGCTTTGAGGGCTCAAACCAAATACATCTGAAAAGTGGACTGAAGAAATAGACAGCTTAATAGTGACAGAGGCAGTGATAAAGAACACAAAAATTGAACGTATTTCTATGACAATGAAGATTAAATTAATTGAAACTATAGTCTTTATAGTCATAATGGAAATGTGTGGTTGTGAAATGTGGAAATTGAGAAAGAAAATAAATGCCTTTGAAAATAAATGTACGTGGACTGCAAGAACCAGTCACTACTGGACCACATACAGTAAAGCTTGATAATTAAATTGAAGTGATTATCAGCAGACAGAAACTTACTGAACATGTGATATGATGAACTGAACATGTGATATGATGAACTAGAGAAATTTACTATGTCAAACAAAGACAGCAGATAAGAATTTATATTGTATCCTTGTACTTCACCGAAAATACTATCCAGGTTTTGTTCCAAAACAAATTTGAACTGAGCCCAAAGATTGAGTTATTTTTGGCTTATTTATGGTTCTTAAAGATGCTCAGATTGAGAAACAATGCAAGGGTGTCAAATTTGATTTCATTGAGGGCTGCATCAGGGTTGTGTTTGACCTTGGGGGGGGGGGGGGGCAGGGGGCATTTCCAGCTTAATGTCACTTGTGTCAGGGGTGCCTTTGGTGGCCTGAGCACTCTGACAGCAAAAACAGTACCGTTTTCATCTGTGATTGCTTCCTGCAACCCTCTGCCAGCAGAAATGGAGCTCAACCCTCCTGAACTCCATTTTTGCTGCCGGAGGCACCGTGGACTGGTCCTTCACTTCAGAGCAGCTTCATGGGCCAGATCTAAGCACCTTGTGGGATGGATCTGGCCCGTGGGCCTTGAGTTTGATACCCCTGGATTAGGGGAATCCAACAGATGAAAGAGTCCTGGAACTATATGCACTACAGTGCTTTACATACAAAGATGGAAGAGTGAAGTACAGTTTATTATCTGTGAATCTTGATCATAAAGAGCACATGGGAATAGTTTTTCAACCTAGATGCCAAAGTTATGTGGTCAACATATAAGCTCCGACATCAACTCAAACAATACCATAACTGGAAATAACTTTGACAAATATAACAAAGTCAAGGACCTTCAGAATTAGGGCTAGCGAATTATCAAATTGATTGAGCCTCCCTGCTCGGTGCTACTTGGTAGATTGTGGCAGATCAGAAGGGATTTGCTGAAAGAATGCTAAGATTTCTGGCCTGCATAAAACACTCCAGTTACTGCCTTACTAAAAATGCTGATAAGATCAACCTTATATACCTCTCTTTTAGGGCAAGTCTCTTTCGAGAGATTATTAAATTGAAGTAGAAATAATGACAGATGTTTCTTCCATTGCTGTTAAGGATTAAAAATAATATTCAAGTACTTAAAGAAAGCCAGATAAATGTTATATGAGGGTTATATAAATCCTTCTTTAAGGAAGGTTTCCTTAGATAAAACTAGAAAAGGAGAATAAGCTACATTTCTTGTCAAAATAGACTGTTACCAAGTTGTTATATGGTAGCTGTTGCCATAAGAAGGCTTAAGATATCCTAATCTCAGAATAATGTCACAGGAAAGTCTTTTTATTATTATTTTTTATTAAAACATTGTCTATTTAGCTTTGCTTTGTTTGATTTCATTCTCTTTTGTTTACTTCTAATACATGTGAATTTTAATTGGAAGCTCTATACAATGGTTTTATGACTCTTATTGTACTTCAGCCTGCTTTTATGTTTTAGTTTTTCAGCTACTTTGCTGGCTATTGACTGTAAATAAATAAATAAGTCTGAGAATGGAGATGAATTTCTACAAATCAAGTGGAAGGCCACAGCTTAGCTAATCGTGTATTTACTTCTGCCAAGCTTCTTTTTAATTATCTTCAAATATTACACTTTTTAAAAAGGCTGGTTATCCTTGTATAGGAATAATTAAACAAACACAGTTAATGAATCAAGTGTGATACAATTAGCCCGCAAACAAATATAAGATTATAAAGAGACATAAAATTCTGCTGTACAAACAAAACAAAACAGATTATGGCAGCCCATTAAATATAGCAAGCTGTCTCCGTAGTCCTGAAAATATTCATCTGGACAGTCTTTCCCTTAAAAGCACTGCTGTTTGAGATTCATGAAAATGAGAACACACAGTAATACTAACTACATCTCTTCCAATTTTCCTGGACATACAGGGAATCTGGAAATGTTTTCAAACACTGAGCATTAAAATGGACAGGTAGTGGATACCATGATGTGTAGGTGTTTTAAGTAGAACTCCTGCCAATGTTTCCATTTGTGCAAAGTTTGTAAATGCATTCGATCGAACAGATTTCCAACTCCGTTGTACAAATTAACATTTAATGCACAAATAAAAATGTTGAGAATGAGGCTTGCATGCACAGTTTCTCCCCCTACAACAATTTAATACCTTTTTTATTTCACTTTTTAAAATTATTGGATGTATATGCCATTTTTTCTGCTCTGGTGAACACTGTGGCATATAGGTGTCATTGCAGGCTGCAGACAGTGTGTGTGGAGAAGGGAAATTATGAGAGAAACTTCTCCCTGTCATAAAAAGATAATCAGAAAAGACTGGGAGAGAAAATACATTATTTAGCAACTCATTAGCACCATAATAATAAACTTAATCTTTATTTTTTTATGTTTTATTGATTTTATTGTAATTTCTTTGATTGTTGTGAACCGCCCAGAGTCATTGAGAGTCAGATGGCATACAAATTCAATAATTATTATTATTCAATTAGTAGTAGTAGTAGTAATAGCAGAATTGGCGGAAATTCTATTCCGTTGAAATAAAACTCCAGTAACTTCATAAGACTGACTTTCAGGTAATAGGAAGGGCATCCATTTTTCCTCAGCTAATAGGAAACCCTCTGACACTCAATTTTAAGTCTCCAAAGTGGACAGGACTGAAAACATAGGCTGATTTTTCCCAGGTTGGGGTTGTTAAAATCCAAAATAGATCCCTTTTAAACCAGTGGTGGGATTTGAATAATTTAATAACCAGTTCTCTCACTGGGTAGGCACAGCCAGATGGTCATGTGACTGGGTGGATGATGTCACTCATCATACCCAGCCCCACCTCCCGGCCACTTGCCTCAAAGGCAGAGGTAGGATTCAGCCAGTTGGGGCTAATCCCACCACTGCTAGCCCTGTTCCTACCCATTTTTCAGCCTATTTTTTGGCCACTTTTGGGGGCATTTTCAGGCAGTTTGGGGACTGTTTTTCAGACCATTTTGGGTTATTTTCAAATGGCTGAAAATGGGCCAAAAATGCTCCCAAAATGTCTCAAAAATAGACCATTTTCAGGCCGTTTTGGGGCCAAAAATAGCCTGAAAACAACCCCAAAAATGCCCCCAAAATGGCCCCAAACGGCCTGAAAACAGCCCAGAAAACAGGCCAAAAAACGTGTGGGGATGGGCCAGCCAGTGGTGGGATTTGCCAGTTTGCCAAACTGCACAGAATCTTAACTACCATTTCGCATGAATTGGTGCAAACCGGCAGCAGCCCACCTCTGTCTTAAATCTCTATAAATCATCATATTCACTGTTACACAAACACAAGCATGCACACATGAAAAAACACAAACAAAAAGCCCAGTTTAGAACTAACCCACTCTGGTTGTATGACAAGGATTGAAAACATGAAAATTTGTTTGCCTATGCCTGACGTAAAATTACAAAATTGCTTTATTTTTATACTGTGCCCAATGTTTATTTCCTGATTAATCTTATATTCCCTTACTAAGCCCTGGGTACCTTATATAGCATATTTTCCTTCCTTTCATGTAGGATGATAGCAATGCTTCCTTTTACAGTCTACAGAAAAATATCAATAAAAATTGTGTTATCCACAACAAGAAAAAAAATGACCTTATTTGTCAAGTAGGTTTGCTGGGGGTTTTCAAAATGAAAAAGGTTTTCAGGGACATTGTTATATCATTTAGCAGGTAGTGTGGCCCCGTTAAATAAAGAGGAAGGAAGATATTGGAGTTCAGAAACAAAGTTGTAAATTTAATCCAAGCTTTTTCAGTAATGAATTGTCAGTTCCTTATTGATTTATTTTTCTGCCACCTTCAGTAAACATTTCAGATAAATGCATCTTGTCATACCGTTCCATCTCTCAATAGTGATAGGAGCAAAACTGTGATACACACACACACACATACATATATACTGGTTCTTTTTGAGGTTCTGCTTTTAGCCAATCTCCTCCTCCCTTCCTAACAAAATGAAGAAGAAAACCTAGGAGGGCCACCAATGGTTTCCACAATGTATAGAAGAATAGAACAAAACAGAATAAAATGTATTAAAATGTATTGACACTTTAAATGTACACTAATCAGCATACATTAAAATGAAATTTCATGCATTTATCTCTCAAAAAATAACTATTATGCATATACCCAGATACACACACACACACACACACACACACACACACACACACACACACAGAAGATGAAACATGACCACAGACCAGAAGCCGTACCACAGCTGCATCACTATCTGCTTCAAACCCCCCCAACCCATACATGAAGGGAACTGATGCCCACCATGAAGATGTGGCACAACCACGAATGCTAAGCAGGATCACAGCTCACCATCTCAAATCCCCCAGCAACTAAGACTAACCTGAGCACAACTAAGCCCCCACTTGAACAGAATATCCCCCCAGCCAATCAGAACACAGCCAACCCCCCAACCAATCAGAACACAGCCAAGCCCCCACCCAATCAAGCCATCCCCACTGACAGTTAAAACTAAGAATCAGCTGCAAGCTCACATTACTCCGAGAAGCACAAAGCCGAAGACACAAGCCTGAAGATGATGAATGAGACTTCATCGAAACGTCGCCTAGATACTTCCAATTTTATGCGGGAGAAAACCCGAATTACCAAAGATCCACATACAAATACCCGTGAAAACCTCAGAAAACATATATATGTATATATATATAGAGAGAGAGAGCAGAGAGAAATAGCAACCTAGTTCAAATGAACACATGTACATGGCACCCCCCCCCCAAAAAAAATCCTGTGAATTTATAAGATGGGTGGCATATTCAAAGCTGTTACAAATCTAGTAGTCCCTTCTCTTAATTACAGATTAGAAGAGGCTCAAAATATATTCATTTTCATGGGCCTTTAAATGCTACATGATTTTTAACATTAAGTTTTAATAGTCTTGTTAGCATTATTATCAATCCTTGTGAGGTATGTTGAGAAAATAGAGTCATAAACATTTTTTCAGTAAATAGATCATAAATGGTATAGATTCTTTCTAATACTCCAATATTATCTTTCCCTTCTACTGGAGTTCAATGATCATGGTGAATATTGAAGGTCAGAATTATAAATCTTTTAACCTCATATTTCTGAACATAAAAGTGCTTGTATGAATGATGTAATCAAAGTAACTAACAATAACAAATGACAGCATAAATAATAGAAAAAAAACCTTTTTTAAAAAAAAAGTGTAGACGTGCATAGAGTTGGTCGTCTGAGAGTGAAAAAGCAAGGACAAGACTGGGAGATAGTTTTGCTTTGAGGGCTCAGACCAGACATATCTGAAGAGTGGACTGAAGAAATAAACTGCTTAATAGTGACAGAAGCAGTGACAAAGACCACGGAAATCGAGCATATTTATATGACAATGAAGATCAGATTAATTGAAACAATAATTTGCTATAGATACTTCAAAACCTCTTCCCAGAGGGGAGCAACAGAAATAAACCATGGAGTGGGTGTGTGGGGTCTCTAACAACACTTCGAGCTCTAAGCACATAGTGCTTATAAGCAATACCCTAATAATGGGAAGCGAACTTCCTATTATCTTCTCAGTTGTCCTTACTACTCTCTGTATGGACTTTCTCTCTATATGGACTTTTGCTTCCACCAACTCAAGCAGTGATGCAGTTCGTTAAAATGGTCTCAAGCATGCCTCTATAAAAAGGGGTCAGGACAGAAGGAGAAAGATGTGCTGTCCTCATCTGACGCAGGAAATGTAAATCATCAAATGCAATCATCCATTATTTGATTATTCTTTGACGTCGTTTTCACAGGCTTCCTCCACTTTCAGGGTGTGAAAGGCACATTAGACGTAGCATAACTAATTTGCCACAGTGGGATGACTTCTCCTGCCTTCTCCTCTCTTTCCTTTTGCCTTTTGATAGCATTTCCTCTGCCTGCCCCCCTTCTGACCCAATTCAAGAACACTACGTGGGATTGTTTGTTCATCAATTAGGTAACATGGAGCAAGACATTGGAACCAGCACCATCATCACCATCTTTTCAGTGAAAGGAAAACCTAGAGGAAAGGAGAGAGGAAGAGACTCCAATTTGCATGCCCAATTCTGTTGGGAAATCGGTCAAGCTGGGTTCCAAAAAAAGAAGAAGGAGGAGAAGGAAGAGCAAGGATTGTAGAGAGCTCGTTGGGGATCGGACTGTTCTCCTTGAATAAGATGTGTGAGAACTCTGTTAAGCAGAGATTGGCTGCCAATTCACAGCCCTCTAGTGCCTGAGTTTTGTCACATCTACTTTTCCCCCTTCTTTTATTTATTTTTTTTCTCCTTCTTAAGCTTTTATGTGACACCTCTTCCTCTCCCCTCTCTACACTCAGCTCATAATATTCCACATGCTGAGTGTCAGCTGAGTCCAAACAAAGAGACCTTTCTCCTTTGGCAGAAATTCGTTAAAGTCTCCAAGCATCAGAATTTATGGCAGCTCTCTTTTGAAATGCTTGACATTTCCTCACAATTTCTTAGATATACTTGGTGGATAGAGTGCGTCATCTTTGTTTGAATTTATCGCACATAATAAGCCATTTTCTCCCCATTTAATGTCATCCCCTCGGTAACCAGGAGGCCAGGGGCAACAACGCAAAAACAGCAAATTTGTCAATGGAATGTGTAAAGCTTAGTATAAATTTATCTTGTCTTAATCCCTTGGCCTCTTTTCATAGCATGATTTTTTTTTCATATGCATATGAGAATTTTCAGAGTATTAGTTTCTCACACATTTCACTGCTTACAGATAGAACTGAAATGCAGCCCTGAACTGTCAGCTTTCATCAGGACAACTTTAAAAAAAAGTTCCATACAGTAAGCAATAGTTTGCCACCCCAACCTTTCATTTTGAAACTGAGATATATACATACGTACCCATATGCATATGAACACACATACACACACACACACACACACAAACACACAGAGCATACACTTCTACAGAAATCAAGACTATGAACATGTCTTAAGGAAGACCAAATCTTGGACTTGTAACTTATAAATTTAAAACCATAATGTGGTAAAGAAGCAAAAGAAACTTTTATTTTTAGGTTATTTTAGGTTATAGTCACACTTCTTCCTGATTGCACCACCTACTTTTAGGAATGAAAAGCCTTGTTTGCCTTAATAATAATCAAAGAACATAGAATTATAGGGCTGAAAGGGACCTCAGAGGTCTTCTAGCCCAACCCCTCCTGCTTTGAGCAGGAGACCTTATACCATCCTGGTCAAATGGTTATCCTCTGGATCTCTTTTGCATGTAGAATTGTAGATTACTTGAAAGTAAGTTCTTGAGAGAGCTGCTCTCTCATAATTGAGTTCATACTTGCATTCCTAGTAGCTTCCTTAATCCATATGTATCGGAATTTAAACGCATTGTTGCTCAAATACTTGATCGGCTCAAATCTTTTTTTCTTTTCTTTCTTTCTTTTTTTCTTTTTTGCAGTATTGTACATAGTTTACAGTCCTGGGAATTTCTTCTCATAGCAGGTACCCTTTGGGAATCAGCTCTGGGTCTTATTTTACTATTTACCTATTTTCCTGGGTATCCTTATTTGATAGGTTGAAGAGATTGAAGCTTCACCAGTAACCTGTTATGATTAGCCATGTCTCAGGACACTTCACTGGCTCAAACTTAATATTTGATTTGAGGCTCCTCCAATCACACACACCACCTATCTTCTCTCATTTCTTCCCGAAAACCTGATCGCTCCTTATGTTCTCTTGGGCAAAACTTGTTTTCAGTGCTCAGTTCCAGAGTCATTTCCTCCTCTAGATTTTAAGGCCTCGTGGTCACAGTCTTTTCCCATGTCTCAGAGGTGCTTTTTCAAAAGGCAACAGGACTTTGTTTTTTTTTTTAAGATATCCTGACTGAAGAAGCTTCTTAGATGAGAAGTGAAATGTTCAAAGAAAAAACAGAACATCTAGTTGTCTTTTGAAAAGGCACCTTCGGGACAACCACAACCTGGATGACTGAGAATCTCCATAGACATCTATGGCTATTCCCTAACAAAACAAATAGGCTCCTCCCATCTTCTTTTGAAAATTCTATGGCCTTTAACAATGGTTTTCCATTTGCCTAGCACAGGGGTGTCAAACTCGATTTCATTGAGGGCCGCATCAGGGCTGTGTTTGACCTCAGGGGGCTGGGGTGGATGTGGCCAGAGTGGGTGTGGCCTGCTCAATGTCACTGATGTTGGAGGTGCCTGTGGCAGCCCGAGAACTCTGCCAGAGAAAATGGATTGCTTGTTTCCGGCTGTGGAGGCCTCCTGCAACCCTCTGCCAACAAAAACAGAGCTTGTTTTCACTGGCAGAGAGTTGCAGGAGGCCGTCACAGCTGGAAACTGAGCTCAGGAATCCATTTCCGCTGGCAGAGGCACCACGTTTCCAGTGTGGTCCCACGGGTCAGATGTAAGCACCCTCCTGGGCTGAATCTGGCCCGCGGGCCTTCAGTTTCATATCCCTGGCCTAGCAGTTTAGTGATAAATTTGATTATTCTTACTTTATTCTCAGTTTTCAGACTAGTATTCTGTTTATATTAGCTATGGGTGGACTTGTGTTCTGCAGCATCATAGGGCATCAGTATGGTGGCAGCTTGATTCATGTCTAGAAGCAAACTGGCCACCAATGGAGCTAATGAAGCAGGTTTGCCATGTGGGGATTCTGAGGCTGTGTTAGTGGCTCTGTTGCTGCATTCTGGAGCTATCAAACTTCCAAGGATTCTTGGAAGTGGCTATTCCTTGTAAAGCTGCAAGTTGCTACCATTAAGTTGTCAGGTGGCTAGGGCACAAGTGACTGTTTCTAGGAATCAGTGCATTAAATGAATCTGTGAAAAGATCTTCCTGTTCAAAGGTGACACTGTGCTCCTTAAGCAGGAGCTGTGAGTCCAGAACACTCCCAAAATATGCATGAGAGAACATAAAATTGTGAATATTAGTTAGATTTTGTACTACTCTAGATTGTGGAAGAGTTACTCCATTTTCAAGGTTAAAGATGAAATATACCCAGTTCTAGGCAGCCCTGTCATCCACAGTCATTTGGTCTTGGTGCCATGCAGTTGGATATGCTACCTGTGCTGCTTTCAGAGTTTGGATCTTTTTCCAAGTTAAATGTATTCTCATTGAGCTTTCACCTGCAAGGGAATCTAACACCTGCTTCTAGGTGCAATTTCTACTCTAAGTCTTACATTTTTGTTGATGGTTCAATTCAACCAAGAACCCGAACACACTATTTTTATCAATTGGACTTCCAAAATGGGACGATATAGGAAAGTAGGCAGAAGAAAAAGGGACACAAAACAAGCATGATCAGTGAGATAATGTTATTTCCGTTTTCAAAAAAGCAGCAACTTTTAGGCAATATTATGTCAAGATAGCAAGAATCAATTTTTCAAATGCATTATGAATGCTCAACAGCCAGAAATATGATCCTTGATATATTGGACACATATTTTCATTCATAAAATGTAGTTTTAGTAATGTTCACCATTAAGACAAAAACAGTAAAAAAATATGCATGAGAGAACACAAAATGTGAATATTAGCTAGTCAAACGTAAGCATTTTAACCTCCAAAAATTTGGTTGTCATTCAAGCAAACTGTGATTTTATATTGTGGATTTGGACAATTTCTGTTTCTCTCTCTATAACACAGGAGATTCAGTTATGTTATGTTAAAACGATATTATATAACCATATATAGCAGTGGGTGGCATTACAAAGGCTTGGATAATTGTAACCACTAAGAACATTTGTAGCTGTATAATCAAAGTTAATAACATGGTTATTAGATGTAACATTGCAGGTTATTTGTTGAATTTCCATAGATGTAAAGAATTAATGTCATTTTTTACATATGAATGTTTCCTGTTTGTTTTGCTATTTTTCTATTCTGTAGATCCAGTGAGACTGATTATTGCTGGAAGCAGAATATGATGAGATAAAAGAAAGAATATTATTACATTTTTATACCAGAGTTATAAGTGAAATATGGGGAAAGATTATGACTAATTGGTAGGATTTCTTCTATTCAGGACTTCTGACATCTACACATTAGATATCATAATAACACCAAGACTTGTGCAAGCATATTCCCCAATACTTCAGTGAGATGATTTGTATATTGCAAAAATACAGATGTGTGCAGATTATTGGTGTAGGAACACAAATACAGAATTTATATATTATTCTCCTATGTGTTCTTTGAAACAGGCATATGCAGACATTCCATCTCATGTTATGGAATTAAAATAAACACAAAAGCTCACATTTATTACTGATTAATTCCCAACAAATACTAGGATTCATGAGTGGTCCATGAAAATAGAGGAGTTGATTACATATGTGCGCATATGTAATATATACTTAGTAAATAACCAAATAGTTTGTAAGATTTTGTGATTCTCTAATTCTGTAATCTCTCGCAATTTTGACAATCTTATCAAAAAAAAGAGAATCCCAGGAATGTCTTAATTTGATAGACAAATAAGATTTCAGCAATTTTTTAAATATTTAAAACATAAAACATTAAAAGGAACAGATAGAAGATTATTAAAGAACATCCAACCTAAAACTAAGTAGAAATTTCCTGACAGCGAGAACAATTCATCAGTGGAGTTGCTTGCCTTCAGAAGTTGTGAGTATTCCAACACCAGAAGCTTTCAGCCATTTGTCCAAAATAGTAAATGATTTCCTGCCATGGGCAGAAGATTGGACTAGAAGACCTTCATGGTCCCTTTCAAACCTATTATTCTATGTTCTATGTATTTATATGTTAAAAATGCATTTAAATGTTGTGCTCCTTTAGCTACATTATTTATGCTATAATACAGGTAGTCCTTGACTTATGACCACAACTGAGCCTGCTGTCGCTAAGTGAGACACTTGTTAAGTGATCTTTTCCCCATTTCATGACCTTTCTTTCAGTTGTTAAGTCACATGGTTGTTAAATGAATCTGGCTTTCCCATTGACTTTGCTTGTCAGAAGGTGACAAGAGAGAATCACATGACCACTGAGATACTGCAACCATCATAAATATGAATCAGTTCCCATGGTCGTAAGTGTGATAAATAGTCATGTCACTTTTCTCAGTGCTGTTGTACCTTTGAACTGTTACTAAATGAACTGTTGTAAGTCGAGGATTGTACCATGTTGAAAATTCATATCTTAAGTCATGGTTTTGAAAGGTTTTGATGGTTTTGATTCTGAAGATGTTATATATATCCATATTCTAAAGTTGGAAACTATTCCATTGTTGTATCTGACATCATCTAAATCAGGGGTCACCAACCATTTACTTACTTACTTACTTACTTACTTACTTACTTACTTACTTACTTACTTACTTACTTACTTATTTATTTGATTTATATTGCCTCCTATTTGCCCAAGGCTGCTTATACAATATAAAATCATATTTAAAACAAAAAATAAAAATAAAAACAATAAGAACTAACAGAAAGAATCAAATAAATTAGTAAAGTACAATAGAACAAAATTTGGGAAAACAAAATAAAACAAAAACAAAAACCAACTCTCACACCCCACCCCGGACGACAGCAGATCACACTAGCCATTTGATGGGTTCCATCCTTCTCTAGGTTCCCCAGGCCCGCTGGCAAAACCAGGTCTTCAGTGCCTTTCAGAATAGTATTAATGAGGGGGCCATTCTAATCTCTAGGGGAATGATGTTCTAGAGAGATGGAGCCACCACATTGAAGGCCCTTCTTCTAGGTCCACCAGGTGTATCTCCCTCAGGGGTGGGACCCACGGCATTTCCTGCCTCCTCACTCTAATGGGTCAGGTAGATGTCACTGGCAAGAGATGTTTCTTCAGATAACCTTTGGACCTTAAGGACCACCAAACTCATAATTTTAAATCCTGTGGACCAGAGACCCTGGGAAAAATCCCCAAAAAAAGTCTTCAGGAAAATTCCCCACCCCGTTTTCCTACTGATCAATCATTCTTTATTTGGGATTGTAGGATACCATCTCCAGCTCCATTCTCAGGGGAAGAGAGAGAGAAAGAGACTTTTGGCTTCATGCAAAGAAAGCAGCAGAAGCTGCGGAAGTCTTTCTTTCTCTCCCCCAAACTCCACCAGAAATGAGTCTTTGCCAGTGCAGCCTCTTGGAGCAGGATGCCTTGCAGGGTCCCAAAGACTCATTTCTGGTGAGCAGCCTGGTAGCCAGGCAAGGCGTGTGGTGCAAGTGGGGCAAGTTCCCCTCCTCTGCTCTTTCCCCCTCCCCTCATTATCTTGTGTTGTTCGCAATGCAAGTGATGGAAGCCTTGTGTTCCCACGGGCCATGTAGGCAGCACAGCCTTGTGTTCCTGCACAGCCTCGATTAATTGATTTGGGGGGTGCTTTGGGAGTTTCTCTGTAGACCACCAAAATTTTCTCATGGACCACCAGTGGTCCCCAGCCCACTGGTTGGCGACCACTGACCTAAACACTTTCTATTAAGATATGCTGCTTTTAATGCAGTTATATATTATACCCAAGATCTGGTTTTTTGTACACTTTTCTATACATTTTTACACATCTTTCCACACAATACGTATTTAAATGAAACATAATTGCTTTTCTCCCAGATAGAAAGCTTTATAGCTGAGGATGATGGAAGCTAGTCAACAAACTCTATGCATTTCTCTTTTTCTTGCCACAATAGAATAGTAATCGTGGCTTTCTTTTCCATGTTACTATTAAAGATGGGAAGGAAAGCAGAAAGCTTTTCAAAACAAATCTGAAATTCTGCAAAGAATGAGCTATATGATTTCTGAGAATTCTATAAGTATGTATTTACAAAGTAGGGGCATAATCATGGAAAATCTTTATAAACCAAACCAACAAACAGAATAAAAGACTAATATTAAGTCTTGGGCGTGTTCAATTGGTGTTCCATATCACTTTAAACAGCTGTTGAAGGTACTAAAAGTCCTTGCCAGTATCTTAAATTAGCCTCAAATGATGGGTTAGCCATCATAGCGGGTGAAAAATCAGTAGAATAGGGTACAAATGAATTTAGCAAGCATATGAGTAGTTAGGTTCTTTTTCAATTTTAAAGGAAAACTCACCTAAATCCTATTATGTTGATCAGGTCAGGAGGTATCCAGAGCATAAGAAGCCTGAAGCCATGTCTGCTTTTTACAGAATTGTAATTGCCGTGTCAGCCTAAGTGATCATTTAGCCTACTGTAACTTTATACTCAAAATACGTGATTGTTAAGGAACAGAATTAACCAGTAGGAAACATATCGAAAGTTTATTACCCTATTTTGCTGAACTATTAGAAGAAAGCAGCCTGAAAGTTTAATGTCTTCTATAAGCACCTTAGCTTAAATTGGTTGTGTTTGACAGTTTTCTTCATTTAAAAATATATATATATACTCTTTTTGAAATATAGAAATAAAATTAAATGAAATTTCAAGAACTAGTGCTCTGCAAATCCTTTGGAAATTATTTGGATCTTGTGGGAACATACAGCATGTTTGTCTGATTTACTAAAGCAGGGGTATCAAACTCAAGGTCCGGGGGCCATATCTGGCCCACAGGGTGCTTAGATCACACTGTGAGGCCACCCTGGAAACAGCAAAGGACTGGCCTGCAGTGCCTCTGCCAGCAAAAATGGAGCTCAGGAGGGCAGCCTCAGGAAGGCAGCCTCCTGAGCTCCATTTTCGCAGGCAGAGGGTTGCAGGAGGTTGTCGCAGCCAAAAACGGAGCTCAGGAACCCATTTTTGCTGGCAGAACTCTTGGCCCATCACAGTCACCCCAACATGAATGATGTTGAGCTAGCCATGCCCCCCCCCACAATGCCCTGCCAAGTCAAACACAACCCTGATGCAGCCCTCAATGAAATCGAGTTTGACACCTCTGCCTTAAAGGATGCAGCCCATCCAAGATTTTGATGGTCCTCAAAAAAAGCACTGCTCCTTTAAAAGTTGCCTTAAGTTTAATAAGCAAATTCCTTAAAGCACCAACATTTTTTTTCCATAAATGATCAAGTTTCTTTCATGATTGTAGAAAGGTTCCATATATGTGAAATCTATTTTGCTTCCAAGTCATTTTGAAACATTTCCAGTCATAATATGTACATTTCTCCCACCATAATACAACTGAAAATATTCTCTATTTTTTTCAGAAATGTGTATTTTTGTTTGCCAGGTATTTCCCTGCAGACTGAAAACTGCAATATGACTCCCTAGACCAGGGGTGTCAAACTTGCGTCATCACAATGGGATCATATGATGTATCGGGACTTTTTTTCCCCTTCGCTAAACTGGGCATGGGTGTGGCCAGCGTCAGGGGTGGGATTCAACTGGTGTTACTACCAGTTCGGTGACTATATTTTGCACGTGTAAAAAACCTTAAGCTGTGCCACTCGGACAGCTGAAAATTGTTGCGCACGGGTATACAGTGTTTGAAAAGCCACTTCTTCCCTGCTTTTTCAACCTCAGCTGCGCCACGCAAAGCAGCTGAGATTGAAAAAGCAGGAAATAAAGGACAGGTAAGAGCCTGGGCAGGCGTGTGGGCCAAACAGCAGCAAACACAGAACCGGTTCAATGTCTGCTGCTCTTCAGAGCTATTGGTTCTATAGAGCCGGGCAGAACTGGTAGCATCCCATTCCTGGCCAGCGCATAACATATCTAGCCTGCATGCCAAGAGTTTGACAGGCCTGCCCTAAACTATCTTGGGTTTTAAAATTACACAAATTATATTTAAAAATTATTTTATGGGACATTTTTACCCAGTAAAAATGCGTTTATTTCCTCATCCAATCTAAGTTCATTTTGAAAGTATTTATACAAAGAAATCCTTGGATACAGTTGTGGAAGATGTTCCATAATTGTCTCCAAAGATCTACGCTTTGATAACATTGTCCCATGTTCAAGTTCAGATTCGAAGCTGCATGTGTCAAACAGCTGTCTTGATAATATCTTTAAGTGTTAAATAATTATGAGAGGATATGGGGCCTACAATCTGAAAAGTATTTGGAAGGAATAGTAATGAACATTCGTGTCAATATATTCATAATATGTATACAGATGAAAGGAAATGTATACAGAATCACAGAACTGTACTCTGGCTTCTATATTTTTCACAAATGAAATATTCTTCCTTTGTGGTGTTGTGTGTATGTGAAGCTTTAGGTGACCCTCAATTTCAGGCCTAATCGAAATTGGAATTTTTCTTAAGCAAGTTACTGAAGGATGTGCAGTTCTAAGCTCATTGACTCATCATGTACTCAAGCAAGGCCTTAAATCTGTGCCAGTTACATTAGAATTGATTTTCCAGTAAAGACAAGGGTTGTGGTATTCCACACACATAGAAGAGAGATGGGAGAGATTGTCTACACAAAGTGGGAATGTGCTGCCTCTGCAAGACAATGTATTTACCTGCTAACTTGCTTCTTGCAGCCGCTAGAGAGAAAATAACCACCTAATTCAGGTTTAGCAGCTAAATCGTCTTAAGTATTTCACTTGTGATCAATCCGTTCACATTTCTTTTCCCAAACACGGACCGCCTTTAGAAAAATCCATTTTTCCCAGAAAAGAAAAAGAAAAGGAATGCAGGCCTCTTCTCAATATGCTTTTAAAGTGAGGAGAAAGATAGGATACATATTTAATAAATAAATAAATGATGTGAAAATGTTGTAATTAATATATGAATTTCTCTAAACCAGGGCTGTCAAACTTGTGGGCCGTGGGCTGGATGAATCACATGCTGGCCACGCCCACACCTGGTTTAGTGAAGGGGGAAAAAGTCATGATATGACACGTGAGGGTGACGTGACGACATGAGTTTGATATCCTGCTCTAAACTATACTCATAGCTTCTCACAAAAAGTGCATTTTATTACAGAGTTCACCCTGGTGGTACATTGCTCAAAACGTTTTTTTTGAGGAGGCTTTATAGATTGAATGTCTCAATAGTCCATTAGTCCATAGGTTTCTCTCTTATAGAATTCAATGAGGAAAGAAGAATGAGAACCACTAGGCATGTAATGCGAATCATTCTTGAGTATAAGTCAAGGCTGACTAATGGGAAACAAATCAAAAATACCTATGCAGTAATTTTTCCACTAAGTCTCTCAAGCAACAGGTACCCAACTCTGTGATGACTTTCCCCCAAGGACTAATAATTCAAGAATTAAAAGAAAACGTGGAAAGTAATCAGGAGTCTGTATTCAACCAACACTGTGATTTGATTATTAACTTTATATCTGTCCTTTTTCTTTCAGAAACGTACAGAAATGTTGGCCTACATTACTCTGCAATTAGTTTTGCTGGCTAAAGAACTGTGACAGGTTCTTTAAAAACTTCCATAGGAGCGGTTTCAATTAAGGGCCTATGATATGAATATTGTTCATCTTTACTAAAGGTTTACCTTAAGGAAGGCATTGAGAAATGATACTGCTTGCCTGCTAAAGAATCCTCAACTACAGGTAGTCCTTGACTGATAATAGTTCATTTAGTGACTGTAAAGTTACAACAGCACAGAAAAAAAAGTGACATATGACCATTTTTCACACTTAGAACCGTTGCAGCATTCTCATGGTCACATGATTAAAATTCAGATGCTTGGCAACTGACTCATATTTATGATGGTTGCAGTGTCCTGGGGTCATGTGGTCACCTTTGGCGACCTTTTAAGAAGCAAAATCAATGGGGAAGCTAGATTCACTTAACAACTGTGTTACTAACTTAACAATTGCAGTGATTCACTTGACAATTGTTGTAAAATGAGGCAAAATTCACCTAACAGCTGTCTACCTTACCAATAGAAATTTCAGATTCAATTGGGGGTTGTCGGTCAAGGACTCCCTGTACATAATTAAACATGATTTCGTAAGACATGACATAGGTGGTCTCAGTGAAAGCAATAGATGATATAAAGGATGGCAAATAGATGGACTGGATATATTTACAACATTGAGTTGTTTTGTGGTAGTGGCAAATATCTATAACTCAGATGTAGGCTGAGGGTGGGGATTGGGTCTCTGAGCTTGTGGATTGGTTTCTGAATGTTTCATTACCAAGCGAAGTAACATCTTCAGCAGAATTTAGGGAATGTCCGTATTGATGTTCTTCTGCTTATAAGGGCTACATGTGGTCATTAGGTCTTGTGATGGGTGTGGGGTTATGTCAGGTGAGGATCTTGTGATGGATCATAAGACTCTTATCTGATGTGACCCACAGCTGACCCATCAGAAGATCCATCACTAGACTCAGTGGTGGGATTCAGCCAGTTCTCACAAGTCCAGAAGAACCGGTTGTTAACTTCCTAAAGTGAACTGGCTGTTGGAAGAAATCATTAGGGCAGAGAACCGGTTGTTAAATTCTTTGAATCCCACCATTGACTAGACTCTCACCTGACATAACCCCACCCCCATCATAAAACCTACTGACCACACGTAGCCCTTATAAGCAGAAGAACATCAACACGGACATTCCCTAAATTCCGTTGAGGATGTTACGTAGCTCGGTAATGAAACATTCAGAAACCAATCCACAAGCTCAGAGAATGAACCTCCATCTTGAGTTGTTTTAGTTCAGGGTTCATTTCGAAGGAAGGTAACTCACAAATAACAAATAGCAAGAAACAGAAGCTGCAAGCTCTCCAAGTTAATTCACTAGCAATTCTGGGCTAGGCAAGATTGCTGCCATTTCCCAGTACAGTCTAATGCAGCAGGTCTCTATGACCAACTCGATCTGCATTTAGATTAAGCAGGCCAACTCAAGGCAATTTCCATATGGGAAGGCACTTCAGCATCCAAAAAGCAGAAGTCCTATCTTTAGCAGAGGTGGTCTTTTTCATTGTGCACCAAAGAAATCTCAGAGGAAAATGCAACCAGTTGAACTTTTATGATCTCCATCCAGTTGGGCCTGAAATCACAGTGATTCTTTCCCTTCCTCCCCCATCCCCCCACAATATTTTTTTTTAACTATATGTCATAAAATGGCATGGCTTAAATGCCTGTGAAGGACTGCTTGTACCTTATGTCAATGTCCCCCTCCTAAAACACTTTCTCCCAGAGTCAGCATCTGGTGTGTGAACCTTTTTTTCAGCCTTGACACACAAGATATATCAGAGACAGTTTGATGTATATGCAATAAAAAGGAGTAGCAACATGCTTGGAAAACAGCTAAATTTACTGTTGTGAAAATGATGGCATTTTGATCTCGTCCAAGCCTCTGGCCCCGTCCCCTTTCATCCCAGAGTGCAGGAGGGGGTGGTGGGGAATGGCTATATAAAGTTTATTGAGCCTTCAGGAAGTAGTAGTGACTGTTTCTGGGCTCAACTCACTTTGGCTAAATCTGTAAAGGTGGATTAACCAGTAAATGCACTCCTTCTAAACCATTTCTACAACAGCTGCCCCAGAGATGGGACTCAAATTTTTTTACTATCGGTTCTGTGGGCATGGCTTGATGGACTTGGTGTGGCTTGGTGGGCATGGTTTGGTGTGCAGGAGAAGATTAATGCAAAATCCCCATTCCCTTCCCACCCCACTAACCTGCTTTCCAGCTCCGATCTCCTGTGCAGGGCAACAAAAGAAGACCCAGCCAATCAGCTGGGACTTGGGAGGCAGAGAGTAGATGGGGGCAGGGGCAGTCAGAGGTGGCATTTGCCAGTTCTCTGAACTACTCAAAATTTCTGTTACCAGTTCTCCAGAACTGGTCAGAATCTGCTGAACACCACCTCTGAGCTGCACCCTAACATACAGGTGGATGCACCCTGAATCGGTGAGACCCAAAGATCACCTGAATACAGAACCAGGTTTAACACAAAGCACTACAGATAATTTCCGACTTATGACCACAATTGAGTCCCAGATTTCTGTTGCTAAGTGAGATAGAGGTCAAGTGAAATTTGTCTTGTTTTATGACTTTAAGTTGTTAAGTGAATCAGTGCAGTTATTAACTTGGTAACACGGTTGTGAAGTGAATTTGGCTTCCCCTTTGACTTGGCTTGTCAGAAGTTCACATAAGGTGATCACATGAACCCAGGATACTGCAATCGTCATAAATATGAGTCAGTGGCCTAAGGTCTGAATTTTAATAATGTGATATTGTGTCATATTGCCGTGATGGACATCATATCACTGAAGTAGACCAGTGGCGGGATTCAATTTTTTTTTCCTATCGGTTCTGTGGGTGTGGCTTGGTGGGCGTGGTGTGGCTTGGTAGGCGTGGCAGGGGAAGGTTACTGCAAAATCCCCATTTCAGCTCCATTCTCCTGTGCTGGGCAACAAAAGAAGATCCAGCCAATCAGCTGGGACTCAATGGGAGGCAGAGAATAGATGGGGGTGGGGCCAGTCAGAAGTGGTATTTGCCGGTTCTCCAAATTACTCAATATTTCTGCTACCGGTTCTCCAGAACTGGTCAGAACCTGCTGAATATCACTTCTGAACTAAACGTCTATGAATTAGACAGGTTCCCTGATATTAATTTCTCATTTACTTCAACCCAAAAGAAAACAAAAATTGAGAATCAAAACGTGCAAAAAGGAAGGATTGTTTGAAATATTTTAAAAGAAAGCAAAGCATGGATTTCCAAAAGTATGCCTTTTTCTACACATCAAATCCATTTTCTTTTTTTTAAAAAAAAATTCTCCCCTTCTTTGATTCCCCCTCCCCTACCCATTTTCTTAGACATCATTAAAAGAATCCTGTAAGCAAACAGGCCTAGACACACTGTATATGGAGCAGGATATTTTTTTTTATTGTTGTTGTTTTTAAGACTGCAAATTCTATCAGTGCCCCTAACAAAGACATATCTGTCTGCTTCAATTATTCCTTACTGAATATGAATGAGAAGCCTTTTAATGAGGTACGGTAATTAGCTCTAGCTGCCCCCCCCCCATTCCCACCCCCTGTCAGCGGCTTCTCAGGCAAAGAGGCACTGAATCAGATGATTGACAAACCAGACAGTGGACATGTACTGTAGCTGATGAAAAACAAAGAATAAAGAGGCCACAGCCCTGGATGCTTATTGCATTTCAGATGGATTCGAGAGCGCTGGCCTTGCAGGTTCTAAAATCTCACTCCAGCTCATTGTCTGTAATCTCCCACAAGTATTTCCAAAACCCTAATAATGCTGCAGAAGATTTGGCTTTCAAAGTTTATTTCTGGTGGGACTGACTTAGGGCTGATGCTTAAAACATCGCTATGCCTCAAACTTCAACGTACTAGACTGTGTTGATAATAACTCTGTCAGTTATTGGGATTACAGTTCTCAGTCTTCCTGGACATTTGACTGTAGAAAGTTGCTGCGTATTTAACACAGGTAGTCCTCGAGTTACAACAGTTTGTTTAGTGACCGTTCAAAGTTACAATGGCACTGAAAAATGTGACTGCTGATCATTTTTCACAGTTACGACTTTTGCAGTATCCCCACGATCAGGTGATCAAAATTCAAAGGCTTGGCAACTGGTTCCTATTTATGACCATTGCTGATTCCCAAGGTCTTGTGATCACCTTTGGCAGGGTGTCTTCTCAAGCAAAGTGTGATATGTAAACAGGGCAAGGAAACAGATGTTATGCTACAATAACAGGAGTGTTGCGTAGGGAGATATGTAGCTTGGATAGATTGTTAACCCAGGAAAGGGGCAGAGACTGTATATTTGAACCTGAATATAAACCCCAGCCTTCCTGGGAACCATGTCTTCTGCCAAGGGCAGAATTCCCTTTTGCAAAAGCTTCATAATATAACTCGTATATATTGTTCACGTGTCTCCAGTCTGAATACCTGAATGATTGATTTTTATCATACAAAGTCAATGGGGAAGCCAGGTTTCCTTAAACAACTGTGTTACTAACTTATCAACTGCAGTGATTCCCTTAACAATGGTGGCAAGAAAGGTCGTAAAATGGGACAAATCTCCCTTAACAAACATCTCACTTTACACGAGAGATTTTGGAGCTCAATTGTGACCGTAAGTTGAGGACTGCCCATATTATAGGAACATATGAGCCTTGATGGTGCAGTGGTTAGAATGCAGTACTGCAGGCTACTTCTGCTGACTGCCAGCAGTTTGGCAGATCGAATCTCACCGACTTAGGGTTGACTCAGCCTCCCATTCTTCCAAAGTCAGTAAAATGAAGACCCAGTATGTGGACTCTGTAAACTTCTTAGAGAGGACTATAAAGAACTGTAAAGTGGTATATAAGTCTAAGTGCTATTGCTACATGCAGAATTAGCTTGATACAGGTCTCTGGGAAACCCCAAATGTTTGATCTCTGAAATTAGTATTCCCTGAAATTTAGATATTTGTAGGTCATCAGGACTAGTAGACATGGAGGTGTGGCCATCCTCCATAAGTCTGTCTAACCTAGGAGCCATCATCATACCTTGGATTAGTTATCTTCTTAGAGAATGCTGTTTGTGAAGAGTTATTTTTGTTTCATTGTCCTCCTGGATTTGCAGTCATGCAATTGGAGCTGATAATTCACAACGGAATATCTGTCTATTGAAAAGGAGTGTTGAAGCTCCAGAGAGATAAAGTGAGGTCTGCTGCTCTGGTATATTTCACATACCAAGTCATCACTTGATACTCATGGATCTATTTTATAGTTACCAATGGGTAGTTTGTAAGGACAATGATAATCCCAAGCCTGTTGCTATTATCAAACAAGGATTGCAAGTACTAGGGCTAGCATATCCGGACTGCAAAAATCCAGGCAACCACTAGATGGCAACTGAGGAGTTGTGATCATCAAAAAACATTTTAGATTAGATCTGAAAATCCTATAGTAACGAATTCCAATTATGTGCAAAACCTTTAGAGGCAGGACTTGCTAGTTTTAGGTTGTATACAGCTTAAGAATATCCACAGCAACAGCCTGTTTCACAAGTTGTGCCTTTAGTTTGATGGTCTGAAAACATTGGCAGGTAGACTTGCCCATCATTCAGTGCTATGAACAAGTTATTGATATTTACTGCCTTTCTAATAACTTATCCTTTTTTTAAGTAGTCTGCTGTTCTTGAGCTTTATTTCCTGGCTCCTCTCAAGGGCTAAAGATCTTTCTATAGGATGGAGGGGAAAATCTGCCTCTTTCAGACACACTTCTCAGGTCACTGCATTTCAACAAACTATGGAAACCACTAGATTCCCCATCTCTGCCTAACATACTTTATTCTGCACAATTGCTAAATTACTATTTCATATGTTGCTAGGCAAAGAAGTAGTCATGGCTCCTGACTCCTGCTTGAATTGTAGACTTTCACCTTAAGAGGCATTGCCTCCAGGAGCAGCTAAACTCTGTGGAAGATCAGAACAATGGAGGCTTCTGCCCCAAAGAACTTCTACCCCTGTTGGAAGTTAAAACCCACTCCTCTCCTAGGAAAATAAAATATTTTAGGTTATACTAAAAAGGCAGAATATTTCCCTTAAAAAGAAAAGTAGAAACTCAGAGAGGCAGAAACTCAGCTCACCCCCCACGTTTGTTAATGGGCGGGCCATTAAGGCTTGGGACAGAATATTCTACATAACAAAACCCTCTACTCATCTCACCACATGGCCTGGGAAGATCAGTCAGCACTCGGCACTTTGTCTGTGGTCCAGACAAAGCCTACAAAGTTAGCTAAGTCCCCTGCCCCTGGCAGTCTGACAGCCAATGGGATACATTTCTTGCACAGGGACAGGAAACACTAAGATGGGGCCCAACAGAGGTTATAAAACTAAGGGTCTCTCAGCATCTCAGCCCTTTTTCCTTCTTTCTTCACCCAAGACATGTGATCCTGTCCACCATTAAACCATCTTTCCAAACAGCCTCCATGTTTCCAGTGTCTTTTTCCCCACCTGGAACTGAACCCACATGGATGTTTCTTCCAACACCCCGAAGGATCATTTGGTGAAGAAGTTTTGAGTACATAAAACAAACTTCATGGTCTGGATAAGGATTAGAATGGGTGCTAGGTCCTTCATAAGACAGTTTTGGAAATTGAATCATATGGCTATACTAACCATTTCTAGAGTGCATCAATAAACTATGTTCTCTTTCTGACTTATTTTTATTTATTTATTTATTTTTATTTTTGTCAATTGCTTACAGGATTATAGGTATAAGTAAAAACGTAGCTATGAATACATGGATACATATAAGAAAAATAAGAAAAAATAAAAGAAGAGTTCCCCAATCCAGTAGGAAGTACATGTCAGCCTAACTTTTCCTGCCCCAGCTCAAAAGGATGCTTTTCCAACTCAAGCAGTGCTGTCCAATTCACTTAGAAAAACTGTTCTTGCCTGTAACTCTTCAGATAAGTTTACTTTCCAAACAAAGGCTGCATTAATTGCTCCAATTTTGGAATCCCTTCCCACCAACAAGCAAAAGCCCTTTTCTTTCTCAAGGCATCTTAAGTACTGATTCCGGTCTTTTCTCTGCTGCTTGTATTTATGAGCGGCTTTTGTATTCTGCTGTTGCTTTTTAGTTTTACTTTTGTTCCTGTATTATTGCAATAAATTACACTATGAAAATAGTTGAAATGAATAAATGAATTGCAGCAATCCTAATAGTAACAAGTATAATATATGCATATAAATACACATACATACAAACATACATACATACATACATACATGCCAAGGTTGACAAACAGTTCTATGAAACATATTCAGTTTGATATAGATAGATGATAGATAGATAGATAGATAGATAGATAGATAGATAGATAGATAGATAGATAGATAGATAGATAATAGATATAGATATATTTTCATAGTATGCATGGAATTCAACTCCCAGAATTCTCTAGCCATCCAGTTTTCATAACTGAAATCCATGTATCTTAAAGGTTGAGAAACACTCCTTTACACTATTAAGATACACATAGTATAAAGATAGATCCTGGCATGTAATCTGTCTTTTCATTATTTTACACTTCATTCAGTTATTATCAAAGCCCCTTAAAAACTACAAGTTTAGTAACTCCTAGTACTCTTCCAGTCCCATCCTTTTCTTTCCTTCTTAAGAGGAAGAGAAATTCTAACACCTCTTTTAAAAACCCAGTTAAATATTACTTTGTTGAGTGTAATGCTTAATTACAATTTGTGCATAATGACCCAGTTCTAGTAATATCATCTGATTTAGTAACGAAACAGGAACCTACCATATGTTCACCAATAACGGCTTAGAAATTCTTCTTGTTAATTTTCCAGCCAACTGCTACCAAGGATACTGATTTTGTCCTGGAACTGTATTGTTTTAGAACACTATACTCATTAACATGGCTCATTTTACCATACTCCTTCTATCAGCAAGCAGGCCAAGAATTCACAGCTTGTCCTTTGTGTCTGACACAAATAGATGCAGTCAGCAAACAAAGCTGGAGCACCAATTATAGCACATAAGAGGAAGATAACCTGCTCTCCTTTAACAGAGAATTGCATCTACACAATCTATTTACAGGGTAACAATATCACTGAATAATCAGCTTTGCATTTAGATAGTGGCTTCCACTTTGGGTGCTTCCACGCAAGGTGTTCAGACTGGAATTGTTCCCTTTTTGATCAGTGATTTGGCAATAAAAGTTATTCTACCTTTGTCATGTGACACCACCACCATTTTAAGAGCTGATAAAAATGGGCTTTTTGGATGGAACAGAAGGTAAATTGTCTCAGCTCTAGTATTCTCTTTTTCAAGACATGTAAATTTGATTTGTTTGGCTGAGTCTTAAGATAAATATATAGTCATATGAATTGTCCGTGTAAAAATATGATCATTTGAATAAGAAAAATGAGGAAAGAAGACACAATGATACTTATAGTATTGGTTTAACACTGATTTAAACAATTAAATAAAATTTTTGATATACTGTTGTTTCTTTGATCATGTGACTATACAGTATGTCTTATCCAAACAGCAGACAGGTTGCTCACTTGTAATTGTAGCTTTCAAATGGCCATTTACCCTTTTACAAGTCATGGCCTCCACAAGAGGGATTAGAATGAGGAAAATTAGTATTGTAATGTTAGCCTCTGCTCTTTCTTTTGTGCCTCATGACACATCTACGTATAGAAGACGCAAAACTTGTGGTACCATGCTGCTTTTGTTTATTCTAAAGAAAGCAGCAACCTCTGGAGGGACGTCCATGTTTATAGGATGATATTCCTGCAGAGAATGAACTCCAAAACTGTACAGCTGTGCTAAACCTTTGTGATAAACTACATTCCAGTAGATTTCAAGACAGTACTGAAAGTTGTTTGTAGTAGTATACCTACAGTTCCCAGCTCTGGGGTGCTGGCACAGTCACATTGCTTTCAATGTGTAGAAGAGCAACCGCTTCCTTTTTTGCAATCCCTTTCTCTCCAACCAATCTTTTTTGCAAGGTGGGAGATCACAAGTCAGGCAAAAGGCAATGCATATTGCCTTGTAATGGCAACATGCAACTAAGGAATGTGGCAAAGTTCATAAATGGTCCATAAATAGGCAGTGAGGTTATTTTTTCAGCATCACTGGAACTTTGAACGTTCACCCAATGAATGGTCAGTAAGTGAAGATTATAAGTCATAGTGAGCACTGTTATATCACACACTAAGAAGTTATCACAAGGATCACAGTGATCAACAGCAACAAGTGAATATATCAGTTGCAGGATAAGGGTGTGGAGAAAGATATCTTAAAGTTATCCTAACCTCTGTGCTGCTCAACTATTTGGAAGTGGATATTCTCTAATATGCAAACCATCACTGAGAGAAAAAGAAACACTAAATAACTGAGAAAAATATGTAACCACTTAATCCAAATAGGAGCCAGGTCTCCTATTTGTTGAGACAGAGTCAATTCAATTACATAGCACAATCTTAATTGGCTATTATGATTTTGAAGCTGGCTAAGAAGCCCAGATAATTGATCTCTGCATGAGCACTGGCTTCATCTGGAGGGGGTAATATGGAGAGAGGTTCAAAAATTATCTAGAAAACAACCTGCACCTAAACATCAGCAAGACAAAGGAGATGGTATTAGACTTCTGGAAGAAGAGAGAGAAACCCTTCCCACTTTACATCAAGGGGGGCTGTTTGGAGAGGGTTTCCTCTTTTAAATTCCTGGGAGTCTACCTCAGCAAAGATCCCACCTGGAATATCAATACAACTCAGGTGGCCAGAAAGGCCCAACAGAGACTACATTTCCTCAGGGTCCTGCAAAAAAATAAAGTGGAACAATGAATGATGACTTCCTTTTACCGGTCCACAATAAAGTGTCCTCACATATTGCATTACGGTGCAGTATGCTGGCTTAACAGCCATGGATAGAAAGACATTACAGAAGTGAGCACAGCACAAAACATCGTGGGCTGTTCCCTGATGCCACTAGATGACATCGCTAGGGCTCGCTGCCTTAGAAGAGTGAGGAAAATTCTCAGGGATGACTCACATCCTGGTCAGCACTTCTTCACTCTCCTACCATCGGGTAGGAGATATAGAAGCATAACCAGCCACACCAACAGTCTGAAGAACAGTTTCTATGCGTGGGCTAACAGCCTTCTGAATGGAAAATAACTTCATGTCAACATAGTATGATAGACCTGCAGGGCTGGTGTGTTGTACAACAAGGTCACATAGTGTAATAGTGTTAGGGACTTGTGTCTTCACTGTGAGTTATGTTGGGTGGGTGTGCATGAAGGGAGGCTTAGCCAATCTCATTGTACACATGTTGTACTCTGGCAATACAGGTAATAATAACATAGGTTGTTCTACCTCATGGAAGGCCTTTGTAGAGACTCTGAAGCTAGATAGTCTTTAATGAAAACAGGAATTCGTCCATCAGAATTACAAGGATATTCAATATCCATCAGGGAAGGAAATTGTCAGTTGTATGAAGCAAATGAAGCTTTGAGAAAAGTCATGGGAACAAGTAGAAATCAGACAATATGAGAACTCTGCAAGTGGATTACAAAAGAGATCACCAAAGTAGTGCTGCCATATATTCTGTGAACAGTTTTGGGCATGGATCCATCTATGGATCCGATGGTACCACTTGGTTATTTGTTCCAGAAGGGAACAAAAACTTGAGTGCCTGGGAAATGAGGGTGGGCGACCATTGTGCTACCTCGCTTAGAAAAACTCCCAGTGCAGACAACAGAGGTGAACTAATATGCACAGGGTGAACATAGGATTGAAAGAAACATGATGAAATGGAGATATATACTTTGTTATAGAGATGCACCCTTTGTAATCACCTGATGACAAAGAAGAAGTGTATATTTTAAAGACAGATGTAAACTAACCAGCTTCCTGGACAATGTCTGAGAACATTAGGAAGGGTTACTATACCAATAGTTTCTGGCACAGATGAAAAAATTAGGTCTCTTAGATCCAAGATACCGTAATCCTGGGGGAGTCATGAATACTTCACAAAGTGGCTTCAAGAGGAATTCAATAGTATACCTGAAGTGGATACTGCTTAGGGACACAGAGAAACAGAAAAAATCTCTTCAAGTCAAATGCAGTTAATGAAATGCCCATCAGTTAAGTTTCTGTCATAGTTAACAAACTATTTATTTATTTGTTTGTTTATTATTTTATTATTATTTTATTATTATTGTTGTTGTCATTGTCATTATCATTATTATTATCATCATTATTATCATTATCATCATCATCATCATTTTTATTATTTTTATTATTTTTTTCTTTTTCTTTTTTTTAATTTATTTATTTTATTATTATTATTTTATTATTTATTTATTATGTATAATGTATTTATTTATAATGATTTATTTATCAAAGCACCTGAGGGCAGGACGAGAAACAATGGATGGAAACTAATCAAGGAGAGAAGCAACCTAAAACTAAGGAGAAACTTCCTAGAAACTTCCTAATTGAGGACAATTAACCAGCTTGCCTTCAGAAGTTGTGGGTCCTTCATCCAGAAGAGACTGGACAATGCCTTGTCTGAAAGGTATAGGATCTCCTGCTTGAGGTATTGAACTAGAAGTCTTCCAAAGTCCCTTCCAGCTCTATTCTGATTGATTGATTGATTGATTGATTGATTGATTGATTGATTGATTAACTTTTGCTGACATATTCCTTCCAGACAGTGAGGAGCAAAACCACCTCCACTCACCAAATCCTCATATATGAAGAATTTCAGTGTTCAAAGCAACAGTGCCGTGTTAGTTTCTCAACGTGACAAATTATGAAACCATAGTGTCAGAGTCACCATGCATGATTTCTTGCCCTTTACCCTACTTCATTATCCAGGCTTTAACAGCTGCACGGGATAGGTCACAATTCAGGGCAAGGAGGCAAGCAATAGAAACAGAAGATGGGTCAGGATGCACCCATTTATAGCGGAAGAATCCTGGGGATAATGCAACATTTACTTTTCCTGAAAATTGAGGCCATATCATCCAGAACAGATTTTAATATAAAGCACTCAGAAGCTGAAAGGATTTCCAGCTGTGCCTTTTGCAGATGCCATAGATGCAGAATGTTTAAAACGTGCCTCAAATTTTTTTAAAAAATGAAAAGCCACACAATAATAAATTGGTGCAAGTCCCGTATATTGTTGAATGTAATCGGTTATTATTAGAGCTTGCGTACATCAGCTTTAAAAGGGAAAATCAGCAGGAAACGACTGTCGTTAGCCCAGTTTAAGGCTTCTTAACAAATATACTTTTTAGGACACTCCCCAGACCATTTCTTATTCTGCATCAATCCTAGCTTGACTTTATAGGAAGTCGGAGCAAAAATGAAACTTTCTTTCTTTGGAATAAATTAAGAAAGCCAGCAAGACAGCACAGAAACAAACCAACCGAGAAATAAATCCTTCAGTTTTATTCTTCTTTTTTTATAAAAAGAAGCAATGAAAGCCAAAGTGACCAAAAAAAAAAAATAGTCCTCTCCCCCCACCTCCCACCTACCCAACCCTTTCAAGTATATTCGAGTGTGTTGTGGGGAAGCATTCTCCAATTTCCCTCGTGCCCTTTTTTCTAAATGTTGGCACAACTGCCTGGTTTTCCAACTATGTGAAAATCTCAAAAATAATGAAAATGCAGCTACCGTACTTTGTAAGCTCTTGGTAGATATTTTCTCTTACTTTGTCATTTTCAAGGGGGGAAACAATAGTGGCATCTGTGCCCTGGCGCTAAGTGCTCATTTGCATGCGCAGGCACAGAGATATCCGTTTATTATCAATTTTATGCATTACTTCATTTCATGGTGTTAAAACAATTACATTCAAAGGGTTCAGCAGTCCACAGCCAAGCTATTCAGAGCTCCAGCAGCATCATATAATAACGTTATTCAGGGAGAGACACATACATCATAGTTTACCGATTTAGAAGTAAAAGAGAGAGCAAGAGACAGAGAGAGAGAGAGAAGTAGAAGCAGCAGTTCCTATAGAGTTAGAAGTGGAATTAGGGGGCAAAAAATCGGAGTTATTACAATGTCAAGAAAACCTGGGACTAATGAAGATCTGATTTATTAATTAAGAAACTTGGGCCTCTTTTCAAACTAAAACCATCAAATGTGCTACTGCAGACAACAGCTTTCTGAAATCCATTTCATAAAGTAGAGACCGAAGGCTCAAAGGGAAAGTTAGTGATCATAGTAGCTGCTGTATAAAATCTGTAGATAGATTTTATACGGCAGCATTAAATCTTGTTCGTGGAATAATGGGTGGTGATAGAGTTTCAATATCTAAACTGCAGATTTTTCAGTATAAATTCTAGGTATAGCTAAAAAGAAGAGAGGGAATGAGCAGAGACAATGTTAAAACATATTTCAAACTTAAATCCAAGTATTATCTATAAGAAAGAAAGAAAGAAAGAAAGAAAGAAAGAAAGAAAGAAAGAAAGAAAGAAAGAAAGAAAGAAAAGAAAGAAAGAAAGAAAGAAAGAAAGAAAGAAAGAAAGAAAGAAAGAAAGAAAGAAAGAAAGAAAGTGGTGAAAAGCACTTTTTCTTGATTTAAGACAGACAATTCTTAGATTTCAGACAGAAACATCTTACATCTTAAAATCTATATGGGTACTTGATTCAAGTAGGCATATGGCAATGTTTCCCAAATATTTAATAAAAATTGTAAATAAGTAAGTAGGAGGAAATACAAAAAAAAAAATCAGTCAAGAAAGGCACAATCAGATTATCTTATTGCGGTAATTTTAGTCCAGATCTCTATGAACAGCTACAGATTTGTTCAATTTCTCTTCTTCTCAATTCAACACTGAACTCAGAAAGGGCAAGAGCACTGGATCTTGATTTTAAGCTCCTACAGATGTCATTTTTTGAGAGCAAGAGATTATAACCTCAGAAAGCCCCAGATATTACTTGCTGAAATAAATGGGACCCCAAAACCTAAACCCACCTATTTCCACAATATCCCTTCCTACCAGTATGAAATTTTAACCAGTCAGTTAAGTATAAGGTTTATACTAATCATTTGTTAGTATAAATCTTTTATTTTGCATTGTTTGCAATGGAAGGGCTATTTCAAAAAAGTAGTAGAAAGGTATGTATGTACAATCCTCTCTTCTGCTCATTGTGTTGCAGTTTGTAGAGATGTTGCTAGATACGAATTGTCCAAATACAGCATAGGATTCCTTGGCTGATAATACTTTCTAACCATTAAAAAAGGAAGAAGGAAGGAAGGAAGGAAGGAAGGAAGGAAGGAAGGAAGGAAGGAAGGAAGGAAGGAAGGAAGGAAGGAAGGAAGGAAGGAAGGAAGGAAGGAAGAGTAAAAGAGCTGCTATTTAAGGCTGAAGCTCAGATATTAAGTTTCTTGTTCTAGAGAATCCATTTCAGGAAAATTGCAATATGAGACCACAGTAAAAGAGAAAAAGAGAAGCCACTTGCAATAATATATTAGATAAGCAAGTAAGATCATTAGATAAAGTACATCCTCTGGTCTCAAGTTTCTGATATGCCTAATCAAGCCACTGTTACAAGTCCTAAAATAAAATAATTAAACTGAACTCAATTAAATGTAGATACCATTTGCTCCAAAAGGCTAGGTGTCTATCTTTTGATATAGCAAAGAGAAGTGCCATAACATTTTAGCCTAGTTCTTACATTGGAATCTCCTGATACTAGAAAGAAACTTATGAGTTTTCAGAATGCAAGATTCGTTTGTCTGTGGTCCTTTTAACTTTCCCATGTCCTATTTCTCTAGCTTGGAACTTCTTATGTGATCAGGCAAAAATGTAAATCTTTAGAAAGTCTGTAATATCCAATTTCTTTAATAATATCTACACATACTAAGGAACATCTGTACTGGTAGTCCTCAACTTACAACCACAGCTGAGCCCAAAATTTCAGAAGTTGCATGTTTAGGTTTTTTCCACTGAAGATATGCTTGAGAAAGTCAGAATAACAGAATAACAGAGTTGGAAAGGATCCTGAATATCTTTCTTCAATATTTCATAATATTTCACAAGAAGAATTCTCCACTCCTCTACTCGTTGCAGAATACCTTATCCCACCAGACTCGAAATTCTAGACCTAGAAAACCTAGAACTATGCCGCCTTCGGTCCGATCTAAGTATAGTATATAAAATCATACATTGCAATGTCCTACCTGTCAATGAATACTTCAGCTTCAGCCATAACAACACAAGAGCAAACAATAGATACAAACTCAAGGTTAATCGCACCAAACTTGACTGCAGGAAATAGGACTTCAGCAACAGAGTGGTCAATGTCTGGAATACTCTACCTGACTCTGTGGTTTCTTCCCCAAACCCCAAAAACTTTACCCTTACACTGTCTACTATTGACCTCACCCCTTTCCTAAGAGGTCTGTAGAGGGCGTACATAAGTGCACCAACGTGCCTACCATCCCTGTCCTATTGTTTCTTTTATTTTTTATTTTTCTTATATATATCCATGTATTCGTAACTATGTTTTTACTTACACCTATTATCTTGCAAGCAATTGACAAATTGACAAATAAATAAATAAATCTTCTAGTCCAATCCCCTACTCAACCAGAAAACTCTATACCATTTCAAACAAATGATTGCCTAATCTCTTCTTTAAAATCTCCAGTGTTGGACACCCACAACTTCTGGAGGCAAGTTGTTCCACTGACTAATTGTTCTAACTTACAGGAAATTTCTCCTTAGTTCTAGATTGGTTCTCAGTTCGATTAGTTGTTTTGCCTTCAGAAGCTCTGGAGAATAGCTTGACTCCCTTTTCTTTGCGGCAGCCCCTGAGATATTGGACCACTGCTATCATATCACCCCCTAGTTCTTCTTTTCAATAAACTAGAGATTTCTGCAATGTTTTAGCGTTCAGTCCCCGGATGGATGGATGGATGGATGGATGGATGGATGGATGGATGGATGGATTAGAACAGTTATCTCATTCCTTAACACAGAATTCTAAAGTTATAGAGTTGGAAAGGACCTTAGAGGTCTTCTAATCCAAACTCCTTCTCGGGGCAGGAACACTCAGACCACTCTAGACAAATGGCTATCCAATAATTTCAAAAATAATTGAAAATCTCTAATGATGGAGTACCCATGAGATCAGGAGGCAAGAGCTTCCACTACTTAATCCCGCTCAAAGTCAGGAATTTTTGCTTCATTTCATTCTTGGATCCTTTTCTATAATGCTTCCACCCATACCATTGCCATTGGTTTACCATTGCCTTCTTCCACGCAGTATGAATCGATGCCTTTGCCATTACCTCCCGCCTCCAGTATCTTTTTACATTGCCGCTACCCTATATAGTCAATTGGGCAACTGGGACAATCTTGGTGGGATTATACTGTATATTGCCGCGGAGTTTGTCACTCATTCTTCCCAAGAACTCTCCTCCATCACCATGAAGTCAGCACATGTTTGTGTGGTTGAACCCAGGACTGGCAGACAAATTCATCCTCTACCTTTCCTAAGATGCTGATCCAAGGAATTACACAAAAATGACTGCACATCATAAATTAAATTTAAATTGATTTGTAAAATAAATTTAAAAAGAAACCAAAGGGGAAAAGATTGGCCTTGCCTCCATGTATGGCACAAACCTACCTGTTCTGCCTTACAGGTAGCCCTCGACTTATAACAGTTCATTCAGTGACTGTTCAAAGTTACAAAGGCACTGAAAAAAGTGACTTATGACAATTTTTCACACTTATGACCGTTGCAGCATCCTCATGGTCACATGATCAGAATGCAGGCTCTTGGCAATTGACTCATATTTATGATGGTTGTAGTGTTCTGGAGTCATGGGATCACCTTTTGCAAACTTCTGACAATGGGAAAGCCAGATTCACTTACCAACCATGTTACTAACTTAACTGCAGGGATTCACTTAACAACTGTAGCAAGAAAGGTCGTAAAATGGGGCAAAACTCACCTAACAAATGTTTCACTGAACATTTTGGGCTCAATTGTGGTTGTAAGTCGAGGACTACCTGATCTTGCCCTGGGTGGCCCTCAGTTATTTCTTTCCCAGTGTTTAAGTGCAGGTTTGATCATCAAAACTTTGCTCACTTCACTTAAGAGAATACATATTCCCTAAATTAATGGTAGAATACTTTTAGAATCATCTAGAGCAGGGATCCCCAAACTTGGCAACTTTAAGATTTGTGGACTTCAACTCCCAGCTGGCTGGAGAATTCTGGCAGTTGAAGTCTACAAGTCTTAAAGTTGCCAAGTTTGGAGACCTCTGATCTAGAACATGCGGCTTAACAAATATGGCTTTATCCTGTACTATATCACTAAGAGTATTTAGTGCTACCATCCACTTGTCTAAACACTTACTTTATTTGCTTAGTCATTATACATAGAAGAAAAAGACATTCCTGGTCACGTAAATTTAAGTGATGATGAGCAAAAAAAAAGAACTTCCCACAGAAGATTAGAAATTCACTTGATTAACATATGTCTCACTCTGTATTTACTCATCCAAAGGTATCATAAATCAATTTATTACCTAATGTTCTAAAAGAAGGATAAAAAATTGCTTTGCTTTTAGAAGCATGCCATGAATTTGCTGTTTTCGGTAGAGCGATTTGCCTCATGAGAAATTTATAGGCAATTAGAATTACAGTCTCCAATAAGATCAGATTTCCAAAACCATTCAATTCCAAGATCCACTGATCAAAGGAAGGGTGATCAACCTGTTAATCAAGCACTTTCACTGGATAATGATTAACATAAAAAACCACCTGAATTCTGATGAGAAGTTATATCCACATGGGATATTGTTAAGGTACCAAAGATTGTTTTTTCCAGGCATATTGGATGTGAAACAAGAAATACTCATGAACAGGGATTCTGTTAAATAAGTAAAGCTCACATATTTCATTTACTCTAAGAAAATTGTCCTGATTCACACTTCTCTGACTAATAAATTATTAATATGTATTTTTAGTGTCTCTTTGTTACGCTGAATGAACAAAAATTAAACAACAGTTAAAAGCGTATGATTTGGATTGTATAGTGTTTCAAGAAGAAAGAATGTTCTGAGCTGCCTTCCCTTATGAATGTGGCCTGTCCCTCTCACATCAGTCCTCAGATACAATGAACTATATAGAAATTGTTGTTGTTGTTGCTGCTGCTGCTGCTGTTGTTGTCATTGTCGTTATTGTTGTTATTGTTGTTATTATTGTTTGCTCAAATTAAGAGAACCAATCTCATGTAGCAGTTGAAAATGATTTTTCTGGGTGTTTTTTGACTTCCCAGTCTAACCCAAAATCTAGTATTCCCTTGCAACGTCCCAAGAGAGTACCCTAATGGAACCTGCACAGATTTAAAGTCTGGACAATGTTAGTCAGGTGTTGTTACATGTTCTTTGAGAAGCAAAGACTGGGATGGCTTTATTAAAGCTGATATCCTCCAGATATGTTAGCGTGTAACTCAGAATCAGATAAGTTATAGTTGAATCAAAGAACTGGACACTTTTTGTAAGCAACTGTTCTTTAAAGTGCTCCAAGGGAGGGAGGGAGAGAAGGAAGGAGAGAGGGAAGGAGAGAGGGAACAGCAATAGCATTTAGACTTATGTACCGCTTCAGCCCTCTCTAAGCAGTTTACAGAGTCAGCTTATTGCTGCCAACAATCTAGTTCCTCCTTTTACTGACCTTGGAAGGAAGGAAGGCTGAGTCAATCTTGAGCCTGGTGAGATTCTAACGGCCAAATTGCAGTCAGCTAGCAGTCATCAGAAGTAGCCTGCAATACTGCATTCTAACCACTGCATGGCTCAACAGACAGCATATTACTGGACAGTGAGGATAAGCTAGAACTCCAACAAGAAATACATAAAGGAAAATAAAATTACAAGTTTATTAATGAAAGACAATCACAGCCCTCATTTACTGATTGCAATTGGTTCTGACGAAATAGTCACTGAATGTAGTAGAATCATCAATTAAAGAGGAAGGAGTAAAGAGATGATCCAGCATGGAGTCACTCCATAGGAGAAAACAACGAAGACTAGACTAGTGAAATTGTTATCTACCTATTCCCAAGGGAATGCAGTCAGTCCAGCAAGAGTCTTGTAAAATAGGTGATCAACAATAAAGGAACTGCTTTGACTTATTCATGGAGTTCTTCTGGTTCCTTGTACCAAACATGTAGTGACATAGTCACTAAGCAAACTATGTGGTAGAGAAAAATGAAAGTAAGAGAGATGCTATGAAGATCACTACCATCTTGCTACTATTTCATTCAGATAAAATTTTCTCATGCAGTGGCCTAATCCTCCCTTCTTTTGCTCCCTTGCAGGGCAGAGAGAAGTGATCTCCTCCTGAGCTGCTTTAATTCTATATTATGTCCCTAAAAAGTGCTAACTGACCTCAATTAGATAATTCATTGACCCTTACACAGGCTGGCAGCTGCTGCCTGAAACTGACCAGACTTTAATCAGTTTCACATTGAAGTCTTTTGTTATAAATGTGCACATTGGTTGGAAATGAATTTTTAGTTACCATTTACTAGCATTATCTTTGCAAATAATCACTATCTGAAGTAGTTATCAAAGGAGAATTACCTGTAATGCAATTATTCTCTGTAATACCCATTCACATTAAATATTATGGATTTTTTTTTTAAAAAAAAAATCTCACCTAGCTCTGGGAGATTAGATCTTGCCCAAGGTTTTGGCGAGTTCACATAGCTGTGGGGCATAAGGCGGGGAAAGGGCATTCATGGTTCTTAATAAATGTTTGGCTCTTTTTCATATTTGGCAAACTGGTTTCAGTGACCACCTCATCTAACCAATCATTAGAATCATTAAAATATTTACTACATGGGATTTGTTGCCATAATAGGCTGACCTGTTCTCCAGATTAAACAGAATTAGAAGTAATTTGGGTAATTCAGGGAAAATAAGATTTCCCAGAATAAGGGAACTTGGAGGTCCAGAGTTGTCAAACTCCCAGCCCATGGGCCGGATGCATCCCACGCTAGCCATGCCCCTGTCTGGTTTAACAAGGGGTGGGGGGAGTCCCAATACATCACATAATGCTGCCGTGATGACATGAGTTTGACACCTCTGTTCTAGTCCAACCTCCTGCTCAAGCAAGAAACTCCACATTATTCCAGACAAATGCCTATCCAAGACTCCAGAGATGAAGTTCCCACAACGCCTGAAGGCAAGCTGTTCCACTGGTTACTGTTCTCATTATTAGTTATAGTGGTTATGTAGAACTTTCTCAGTTCAGAGGCAGCAACATTCTACTGTAGAAAGTTAGCACCCACCTAGAAGAATGAAATATTCGAAGAGATATTTAAAATGCAGAATATTATACCTCCCTGGATGAGAAAAGGAGATACATGATCTTGGAAAGGAGATACATGATCCTATCTATGAGAGAAAAGGCTGGTCCAGCTTATCCACAACACAAAAGACCTTCAGTTCCAGGGTGATAAGATTAGCCCTCACTCAAAATCCAAAGCCATTAAACCATAAAAGGAATTGCCCAAAGCCCCTTCATTACATCAAGCAGCAAGATTCAACCAAGCCTGGGACAACCTATAAACTTACCTCTCCATGGGAGTCTGACAGCCAATCAGAATACATTTCTTTCACAGGAACAGGAAGCAAGTTCAAAGCCCAAGAGAGGGCATAAATCTCTATCTATCTCTTACCCATGTGCTCAATTGCCCATGTGGTCCTGTCCACCATTAAACTATCTTTCCAAATAGCCTCCATGTTTCCAGTGTCTTTCTTCCCACTTGGAACTGAACCCAGATGGACATTTTTTCCAACACTACTAAACACCAAATATGCATTGAATAGTATAGTTGTATCAATTGTTTGGTCTTCCCTAAAAGAACAGACTTGAAGAATGACATTCTGGCTCAGAAATGTATTAAAGAAATAAATTGAGAAGATTTCTGTGGAGGATTCAAAATTTCAGGAACCCAAATGCCTCTCTCTAATTTTTAAGAATGCACCTTGAATTTCCTGACTACAATTATGATTGAAATATATTGCGAGCTTCATGGTGCTCCATTTTTAACAAAATCCTGTCTGTACTTGCTTTTCCCACTGCAAGGAAGAACCAGGCCTGGTTTCCCCTAAAATGGTGTTCCAAGTGAATGTGGGAGTTCATTGTAAGGCAAAACACTAGGGACAATTTTGAAGGAAATTAAAAGAATTTCAATGACCGGCAACATTATCCTACATATCCTTAATACAAAATGAGTCCCCTGTCGGACTCATTTCCATTTAGTTGCTTGTGCAGCTTTCAATTTTGTTTGTAATTAGCTCTGTACCTGAGAAGCATTCTTCTATATTTTTCTCAACTAGCCTCTTTGCAGAAAACACTGAAAGACAATGGAGGTAAGGATGCCTATTTCGCCAGGCTCCCTCCATTAAATCATATCATAATTGAATGTCATGTATGCTCACACATTTTGCACATGTTGTATAGCTAAGACCGAAAGGTCATTTGAGTTATACCTGTGCAAGTTATTGTTTTCATTTACACAGTTTTCCCTTCTTTTCCTTCATTTTTTTGCAATATCTTAAGCAATAATTAAGAGCTAATGTGTCTAGAATAGAGCATTTCCTGAAGATTAGCAACCAGCTGGGAAGGAGATGATATCCTGAGGAGCAGCCTTGGGCTGTAATCCTCCAGCTAGCCATTAATCCAGAGGAAGTTCTCTCTACCATGCTTACTAGTGGCCCATCACAATTCCTGGGTCCATTTTTCTATTGAAATGTGCTCTTCTATGGGCTGAAATGCATGCTGCTACTACATCTTCAAAGCATGCTAATATTAATACTCAAAATGTATAGGCCACCTCATTCTCTCTACAGTAAAACATCCTATTTGGTTTTGCAAAATTATTTGCATCTGTTTTTGTTTTTGCTTCAACCATGGGAAACATGCTTTTTAAAGTTTTTTTTTTTTCATAATGTTTGAAGGTAGAATGGATGAAGTATTAAAGCCATTTTCTTGGCTTTGCTTTAAATTTCTAACTATATTATATTAAAAGGTAGCACTGATCGATTGACTGGTTGCTTTATATTTCTGCTTTCAAGACGAGCATTCAAGGCACCTAATAAAATTTATATTTAAAAACACAGATGAAAATTTACAGTAAAACAAATGCTTCAATAATTAGTAGCTTGACAAAAGGGATATGTCTTCAGATTTCCTAAACACCAGAAAGGGATAAAATACAACTTCCAAAGGAACAATGGTGGAGAAGACCCTCTGACAGCAAGTGTAGCTTTAGGAGGTCTTTAATGAGTGTGTACATTCATAAAAGGAAAAGATGTCCCTTAGATAGTTCTTAGCTGCTTATGTTTTTTGCAATTAATATCAAAAGCTTTAAAATATTTGCAGTAGACAACTGGCGAGCAGTATAGATCTGTCAGCATCTAGACTCCCAGTCATGTAAGGTTTTAAGCTGTCTGCTAAAGTCATCTAGCAGAGATACAATTTCTATTCATTAGCCAGGTCTAAATCCTGACTGATAGGAATCCAGATCATCTATTTTATCTAGGAATCTATGCTGATCCTTTCTCAATAAGCTTCCTAAAAAGAGAAAGTTGGGAGCAGGTCAATACTTGTCTAAAATAACCAGATCCAAATGGAAGCTTCTTGAAAAGGACCAGAAGGAGGTGATCATCAGCTCTTTCAAGAATGGAGGTAAATACCCTTCCCTTCAAGGTAAGTTTTACTAGCCAAATAAAGCAAGGATCCAATCAACAAGTGGCCAGATTAAAAGCACATTCATCCTTTTAGACTCCTTAGGATTTGCAAGTTTAAACTGATCTCAGCCAAATCAAGCTCCAAACAAATATGTTTATTTTGATTTTCCAGATGCTGCACAAATTCTTTGCAGTGGTGTAGAAACCCATCTTCTGGCCCAGATTCCCCCAGCGAAACCAGGTAACCTTAAACAAAATGCTAGAAGGATCAAATACAAGCCAAGAAGTAAAGTTATTTTACCACTGTTATTGCAATGGGGTTGGCTTGAATTTTAGCTCTTACTTTGTCCAATCACTCAAGGAAAAAGATTCACAATGATCAGAACTTAACTCTACCTTTACCAGTTTTTTTTAACTGATGCAAACTAGTTGATAATAAAGCTTATTGCCATGTAGAGAAAAAAATGAACTTGCTGTAATTCCTACATCTCAGACTATTATTAAAATCCAAGAACTGTATAACCCATTTTTGCTGTGCCTTCTTCAGCTCTGCTGTTCATGTTTGTTTGTTTGTTTGTTGTGCCTTCAGGTCAGTCTTGACTTCCAACTACTGCCTGGATAAATCTTTGCAATTTTCTTGGCAAGATTTCAAAAGTGGTATGCCATTGTCTCATTCCGAAGTCTTAGCGAGAACGATTTGCCCAGGGTCACCCATTTGGCTTTGTGCCTAAGGCAGGACTGGAATTCATAACTTCCCAGTTTGATGCCTAACTGTTACATCGAAATGGTTCTCACCATTAGACCCCGGTATATTTTAAGACTATCACTTTCATGCTGCATAAAACAAACCCAAAAGAAATATCAACATCCCCTTAAAGATAACGCTGTGAACTTTCCAAATCTTAGAGACAAAAAAGCTTTGGAAATCTAGTGTAATGGGAAAATATAGTATCATAGCCATATCCTGTTTGTGGGCTTTGTCTCCCCCACTCCTCAGTACCTATCTGGACAATGCTAAAAAAAGGGGGGGCTGCTGGATTAGCCAGGCCTTTGGCCTAAAACAGCATGGCTCTTCAACAATTTTTAACCACCTAACAGTCAGTGTCAATATGTATTAGTATTAACTCTCTAGATTTAGACATTTTTCACTAGATGCGTGATGGATTAATAATCTTTCCTTATGGTTATCTCCCCTCTGGGAGCATACGCTGTTGTTTACCCATTCACTTCTAAGAACTTGGAAAAAGTGAAAGAAACAAAGACAGGAAGGCAAGAAATGAATCTGTAAAGATTCCTTTCACCCATAGGTTAAGAACTGAAAAGAACCTCTTTTTCTCCCCCTCAGGGTGTTGTGTTCATGTGTGTTCTTGTGATAAAGCTGTGAAGTTTTGGCTGCCCTTTTCTGGCTTCGGTTGTCTTCAGAGGGCACAGTGGGATAGATAGTTTGTGCTGTGACAGGACATGCCAACAAATTGCATCGCTTCTGCCTCGGTGGCTGAGGACAATGGCATGCCATATGCCAATGGCAAGAAATGAATGGGTCTCATTTACACTGGCACTGGGTGCCTTCAGCCTGACAGTCTTCTGAGGCTGTCCATGGCAAATTGGAAAGTAGCACCAGACCGGAGGCAGCAGCATGAAGGGACAAGGCATGAAAATCTTCAGCATTCATAACTTTATGAGTGGTGGTGCTGCTTTGAAAGGGAGGGGGGAATTCAACTAGACTCCATTGTATCCAAATTATCTCATGCTCCCCGGGTTAACTTTATATTGTGGGAGGCACAATATAAAGCAACATTTCTTCCCTTGGGAAAGAGAGAGAGAGAGGGAGGGAGGGAGAAAGAGAGAAGAAAGTGTGTGCATGAATGTGTGTGTCTATATGTTTTAGAGCAAATTCCATCTGCAAAGAGAAAACAAAAACACAGTAGGTGTCATGCTTCATACATTGCAGGGGAAACCCTTTCTGTGCTCAAATGGAAACTGGCGCAAAGAATTGCCCCAAAGTTGACCTCACAGCTTTCAGCCCATGTTCCAGCAACAACAATGTTCATATTTGACCTCTGACCTTCGAGACAACCTATCATTTGTTTCCATGAGACGAAGCAAGGAATGGTGGGTGATGATTAAAGAGGAATGGTTTTGCTGACCTGAGACACTAATGAGGATGAAATGAGAAGGTCAGTGATCATTCTCACGTGGCAAACCACGGGCGAGTCGCTAATCTGTTGTTAATTGTCCCTTACATTTGTTTTAAGGGCAGTGATAGAGAGTAGTAGCAATTATAGTCTTACATCTTTTTAATCACTATAATTAGCACCATGATATGAATGATGAGGCATCTAAAACCTGCCTAGCAGGCAGGGTCTTATTATATAAGATTTTTTTTTTAAAAAAAAAGCCTATACATATAGAATTTTTAAAAAAATAATGCGTGACAATAATTCATATTCCAAACTGAAGCCTGACATTTTGTGATATTGTTTTGGAGTCATATCTGTGCTGGATTTTTTTGACTTCACAACAATAATTGAGCATCGGTTTGACAATAATTCATATTCCAAACTGAAGCCTGACATTTTGTGATATTGTTTTGGAGTCATATCTGTGCTGGATTTTTTTGACTTCACAACAATAATTGAGCATCGGTTTTATGGGTATATATATTATAGAATATGATAAGTTGCCTGTGTATGTGCATTGAGTGGCTATATATATTTGATGATAGATAGATAGATGATAGATAGATAGATAGATAGATAGATAGATAGATAGATAGATAGATAGATAGATAGATAGATAGATAGATGATAGGTATAGATAGGTAGGTGGGTAGGTAGGTAGGTATGGATAGATAGATAAGGTAGATAGATAGATGATAGATAGATGGATAGATAGATAGATAGATAGATAGATAGATAGATAGATAGATAGATAGGATGGATGGATGGATGGATGGATGGATGGATGGATGGATGGATGGATGGATGGATGGATGGATGGATAGATAGATAGATAGATAGATAGATAGATAGATAGATAGATAGATAGATAGATAGATAGATAGTTGATAGGTAGGTAGGTATAGATAGGTAGGTGGGTAGGTAGGTAGGTATGGATAGATAGATGAGAAAGATAGATGATAGATAGATAGATAGATAGATAGATAGATAGATAGATAGATAGATAGATAGATAGATAAGCTTAAGTGCTTATTTGTGCTCAAATAAGTGTTATCTGTCCTCAGATTATATCTGTAGAGTAAGAAAGACTCCAATAGAAAAGCTACAATGGTTTCCAATGAAAAGGAATATCTGTAGCTCAGGGCATCCTTGGTGCTTTCTAAGTTTGGTTGTTGGTTTGCAGACATTTTGTTACTTGGCTAGGTAAGAACATCAGGAGAATCCTTGGTGCTCTTTGAGTTTGGTTATTTGCTTGCAGAAGTTAACACCTTCAGTGCTAGAAGGAAGTGGAATTGGCTCTCGTGTTTATATAGAATAGCTTTCCCTGTCAGTATTGATGAGGTGTTGTTTTCTCTTGAGTAGTTCCTTGATTTGGCTGTTGTTTACCATTTGCAAGGTTCTTGGTGCTCTCTGAGTTTGGTTGCTTTCTTGCAGACATCTCATTACCCAATTAGTTAATGTCATCAGTGCCAGGACGGAGAGGGGTTTACTCTTTATATATTAGCAGCTTGTCCTGTCAGTGTTGATGGGAGAGTTCCTTGATTAGCTTGTTGTTGGTTTTTATTTATCACATTTATTTCATTTTGCATTCCACGGTGATTCTGAGCAGCTTATACTGCAGCAAGATAAAACACACAAACATCCAATAATTATAAATATAAAAACAGGTTAAAATTACAAAAATTAAAGCAAACTAAAAATCAAGGGTTTTGAAGGGTAGTGATGGAAGTGCCTTTTCTATTAATGCACCAACTATCTCCAGCTTTTTTTAAATGGTAAAAAAGAGTTATCTTATTTATCTGAGGTAGTAGTTCCTTGATTGGGGTATTTCTTCATTATTGGTTTAATATGAATCTTGGTGTTAATCTCTGCTTATTTGGGTATTGACTGCTGGCAAGGGTATTTTGGTACTTTTGTTTTCTTTTTGGCTTTGCGTTTGTCTGTTTTGAATGGCATGTAGATGTTATTTTTCTCTCCGTGTCTGTTGATGGCTGATTTATCTGAGTACCAGATTTCCAGGAATTCTCTGGATGGCTTGGTCTAGGATGCCAGGTTTCCAGTTTAAACTATGATTATGTCTAAGATTTCAATCTAATAGACTTGAACTGGAAGCAGAAAATTATTGGCTACATGAAAGCTATTAGCTAATTTAATTGAGAGCTATATAGTTAGGAATATTTTACTATTGTTGAGGCAATTCTCTGCAGATCTTTTGTGCTTCTTTCTTTTTACAACACACATGTGTTGTACTACTTGTAACAAATTTGGGCTGTGTTTAGACTGAAGAACTACCTAGCAGAGGTCATGAAGGGCACAGGAAGGCCTCTCTAAGAGGCAAATGAACAAAATCAAGTACTTCTGAAGGCTCTTCAGTCAATAGGCCTAGCCACAAGACAAAGGGAGGGATGAATCAGTAAGAGCTCTTTTTCACCCACTAATTTCCCTAATTACTTTCCTTTTAATTGATACAGGCTAATATGGGAGGAGAAATAGGCCAAACTTTCCCACAAATTGCATGAAACTGAATTAGATGCTCTCAGAAAAGATTCTCTAATAAAGTGTTGGCTCTTATTTAATAGATTGATATACTTTGTACTCTTAGACAGCAATGTACTTCCTTTAAAAAATAAAAACAACATACATTTGAAATCCTAGATTGAGCTGTTCTAGGTATGACTTCACATTGTGAATTCCTCCTCCCACTGAAGATAGTTTAGAAGCTTGACCGATAGAGATCTGGGAAAGGTAGAGTTATACTATACCAATTCTGGTGTCTTAAAGGTAAGCCATTTTGAGTAAGCTGCCCTTGTTTTTGCCAGGATGACTTCTTAATTAATATTAATTTAAACAGACCATCTTTGTAAATTCAACATTATTCCCAATAGGATAGAAAAAGGAAAAATCAATTAAAAAGTAAATGTCTTGACCTAAATTTCAGAGTTGATTCTGAATTGGGGCAACCTTAGATATGGAAATAATAATTAAAAATTATGCATAAATACATACACGTATTTCCTGTACTGTATATTAAGGATGAACGCATCTGACAATTTCACTTTTTCGCAAAGTTTTTATAAAAAATATTGCAGTCCTTCCATCCCATCTTTAAACTAATTTGCAAATTTTGATCAGTTTTAATTAAATATGAATAAAATTATTTTTTTACCAATATAAATCAAATATCATCTGTCAGGCACAAGTGTTATATGTGGAAATAACATGTATTTGCCTGTTACACCTAAGAAAGTATAGAACCAAAGAGACTCCATTTTTGTTCATAGTGTGACCTTCCAGAAAGATATCTGAACACTTATATCAGCATATCATATTTTGTAACTTGTTATTCTGCAAAGTTAAAAATATTATGTCCTTGGCTGGAATGGGGGTTTGTATTTTGGCTTGAGAATTAATGTAGGAAATAATGGGTTGTCTTGACATTAATGGAAGTTTGTTAATGAATTATTGTGTTCAGAAGAACATAACAGGAAGATGCCATGGAAACAAGGGTAGTGTCCAAAGAAAGGGAAACAGGTGGTAAACTATGGGTGTGGCGTAGGGCATTACATAGTTGGATAGATTGTGAACCCAGGAAAGGGGCAGAGACTGTATATTTGAACTTGTAAATACTCTCCAGCCTTTCTGGGGAGGGTGTCTTCTGCTATGAGCAGAATTCCCTTTTGCAAAAGCTTAATAATAAAGTTCTTTTCATATTGTTCACCGTCTCTAGATGTGTTTTGTGATTTTCTCACAACTAGAAACTAAGGTTATTCAAATAAATACAAGTTTATTCCATGCTATCTCTCTACAAGAATCTGAACTACTAACAGTGAAGTCAAATTAGCAATAGATAAGAGTCAACAGAACTCAAGGAGGTCTGAGCTTAGATCTCTTGTGAGTACAAAGGGAGCCCAAACTGATGAGGCACTTGAGCCCTTGGGCTCTGCCTAATCATCTCCTACACATTCAATTTATGGCATCTAATAATAGCACAGAGAGACCCATACTCTATGTGCCTTCTGTTTGGTTGTTAAAGATGTGGATCCTGCCCACAGATAGTTTTTCTTCAAGAAAATGCATTCTCTAGCTGCCCAAAATTGGTCCCACCTGCCATAATATAGCTATCCTCTCAGTAGCTGATCCCTCTTTCAGGGGATAGATCTCCCATTAATAAGTGCTTGTAATATACAAACATAGATCAATTCATATGTTACATCCCACATGTGCCTCCAGATGAATTTGCATTAGATTTTTGTAATCAGCGGCAAATGCCAAGGCAAAAGATTCTGTGAACCTCAAAGAAGATTTGCAGATTTTTTAAGAAGCGAGTACTTACAGGAATGCATGCAAGTTTCATTGAGAAGTTGACCGCATATGTTGTCCTGAGCATGAGGAGAAGAGATAGAAGTGATATACTTAAATGATAAGTTTGGGATTGGCAAAAGTCAAATATCTAGCTAGCTAACTATCATTTCCAAATGTTAATGTATAAAGTGACATGCTCAAGATCTAGATCCTGTTTTCTGCCATCTCTTTCCAAGAAAATTATAGCTTCATGTCTCTAACCAAAAGCAGAGACTTGTCAGAAACAGATAAAAAAATGTGCTTATTTTCTTTGACATAAATCAATTTAATCTTCAAAAACTCAAGGTACAAAATATCTTTTCCCCCCTTCATTTTGCACTTTTATCTGACAAGAAGCAAGGCCACAAAGGTTACACTTATTGTAGGAAACTCTAAATATTGAAGGCTTTTGTATTTCATTGAATTTGATTCTTAGAAAATGTCATTGTAGACATTTTTCATAATGTACTATTAGTTCGTAGCATGAATTCAGACTGTCATCAATCTGCCATCAAGTGTATGACAGTGACATGAGAATTAGTGTCTCTTGCACCACTTGGATATTCAGTAATTCCCTGTTAAGTATGGATTTGGCGATGCCTATGCAACCAACTAGGTGGCTCTCTGTGGCGCTTTCACGTATGCCATATATAGAATAGCAGTCTGTGGTGCTTCTATGTAATGCCATACATAGAAATATTGTAAAATACATCAGATGTGAAGAAAATTATCTTTATTCTATGTATTTCTATTTATTTATAAATTATTTCAATTCTGGAATAGTAATTTTTAACTTACTGTATTATTACTGGAATAGTTTTATAAGACAATGTTCTGTAGAATCCTTGGTGGACTCCATTCCATTGAAATTGCATTTTCCCAGTGTTAAGGAAACTAAAATTGAACCCTCAACATGATTTGATTTATTAAAGATGGACACTTTTCTAAGAATTTCTTTATTGAAATCTGTTAAAAGCAATATGTTTTGTACTGATCTACAAGTCATTCCATACAGAAGAGGTTCTACTTCCAACAGTTCAGTTTCAGTCCAGTCTTCTGCAGTAGCACAAGGACACTCATTTACCATTTTGAAGACTAGAGATTGTCAGGTGCATGAAAACAGGAACCAGGATATTCAAAAACACTGTGAGTTTATTCCATGCAACATATACACAAGAATCTGATCTACTAACAGTGAAGGCAAATTGGCACCAGATAAGAGTCAACGGACTTCAAGGAAGGGCTGGATGTAGGTCTCTTCCAGGGATGTAGGGACTTGTGACTTGAGGATGCATTTGACACTGCCCTCAGACTGGTCATCTCGTACAGAGATCTAATCCTCTAAATGTGTATTAAATAAGTACTTGCATTTAGTGGGAGACCTTGTAGAAGACTGAAAAGTATGGTCCCACGTTAAGTAATAACAGCATTGATCAGACATTTAGAACCTCTGAAGATGTTTTCCTAAACTTCTGTGTATTCTGCAAGCTGAATCTCTTGCATTCATCTTCAATGGATCTTACACTCAGTTAACCTATACCAGTGATGGCGAACCTTTTGAGCCCCAAGTGCCCAAAGTGCATGAGCATGTGTATACATACCCAAATGCAAGATGTACCCTGCACATGCATGCACTGCCCCCATGTATATGCACGCTCCCTGCATGTGTGTGTGTGTCCCCCATTTGCACCCCCTTCCCCCACGTATGCACAGCAAAGATCCAAAGGCCAGTTGGCTGGTGAAACCTGGGGTAACAGTGTGCATGCCCACAAAGAGGGCTCTGCATGCCACCTGTAGCACGCATTCCATAGGTTCGCCACCACTGACCTATACATGGGATTGTATCCATGACCCATAATTACACATTTTATTGTTCATAAAGTTATCTGTGGGTTGAGACCTGCTGGGAGGCAAACGTTTTTGGATTTACTCACACTCCTGGGTCTGTCTAGGGATTGGCCCATTGGTTTGTAACTTACTCCCTTTACTGGATGACTAATTTTCTTAACTGAAATGCTCAATAGATGTCTGACCTCAGCCTAGTTACCTGGCATTATCCAATATCTCCAACCTGGGAAAACACAAACCCCATGCTTATAATTCTGATGTCCTGAGCCATATCCTTCAATCTCAAAGCAAGCCTCTTGTCCATCTCCTCCTCTGATATTTTTCATATATCAAGACAGGTATTTGATAGGATCAGGTTTTGAAATTAACAGAGAGATTTAAATAGCTGTCAGATCATTGTCTCATATTTCTTTGCCTTTGATACTTGCAGACTTTTATGGAAGTTCCAGACTTCAAAGCTAGACTAACTTGAAATTTAGACTTTTTCTTTTCTCACACTTTTAAAATGAGCTTCATATGCCTTCTTTTTCACAAACAGAATGAGACCTCACCTGATATATTTTCCAAAAAACTGTATACCGTGTACCATTAACTATGTTAGCCAATCAGAAGGCAGCAATTAGCATAATATGCAGACACACTTAATCAGGACTAACGTGTAGTTAATACTTTATTCGATATTGAAGGAGGGAGAAGAGAATTTAACATTTAGATTTGTAGTGTAACATTCCAATATGCCACAACTGCTATGCTATTTATTTTTCCGAGTTACTTTGCTGATCTGTCAAGCTTCATTCCTTTATCTGTTAATTGTAAGCACATATTTTAAAACTGTGACTTGAAGACCAAAAGGTTTTCTTAATTTTAAGAAAAGTGGGTAGGAATCAAACTGAAGGGAGGACTCATACCTAGGCATTTGTGATTTATTATTCCCCATAAATTGATTCAAAATACGAAATCTCCAACTGCAAACCTTTTCAGTTGTCTGGTAATTGAATGTTTGTATGCAGTCCAGACTATCACTAGTGAATGCTGTAGGCTTATGTGACAGAAAGAAGATTGACTGAGAAAGAGGAGGGAAAAGGGTGAGAGAAACGGGGGAAAAAATGAGGCTGCCAGCAGTTAATTGACCATACAGATCCAATGTGACAAGCAGTGCCCTCTCGATGAAGGATGATACTTTTGAGAATGCATCTTCCTTTGTTGCTGTTGTAAGACTAACAGACTATGGTTGGAAAAACACCTCTTTAGTTGTGGAATCTTCAGGATATGAAAAACTAGGAAGAGGTTTGTTGGTTCTACTACATGTCATCAAATAATTTCGTGCTGAACATTTTCATGCCTTGTCTGTAAGAGAATGCAGTAAATTGACAGTAATGTCAGCCAATAGGGTGAAACTGATCAATGAAGTGTTCATCAGAGAAGTTAAAAGTTTTTTTCCGCACATACTGTACACCCAAAAGTACTGTTTGTTTTATATAGTCATCAAACAATGAGCTTTCAACAGGAAAAAAATTCTTTGGTTTGCCCTGCCTTGATTTCTCTGCCTTCCGATTACTTTTAATCAGTTGAGCATTTAAAAAAGAAGAACGATTAAAGAACAAGATGAGGAGAATAACTGGATGATCTATGGAGAGCAAGAGGTTGGTTTTACATTTTCTTTAAGATGCCATGAAAAGAGAAAAATGATGTTAATCTCCTCCAAAACTGTTTGGATTTGTACAGGGGAAGACTGAGATCGGTGTGTAAATTGACAGGACTTTGTTACTCCCAGGCCTATACAGGCTCTTAGCTTCCTAACCTCCATTGGGGTTCCTTTATGAAAATTCCAAGCCAATCTATCAAAACTTTATAACAGAGGTGGGGAATGATGGCCCTTTTATGACTTGTGAACTTGTGACATGGCTGGCTCAGGAATTCTGGGAGTTGAAGTCCACAAGTCATAAAGGGGTTATTGCTCCCCACCTCTGCTTTACAAGTATTAATTCTGCTCAACCACCTCATGGTGCCTCTGCCAACATAAAAGCTATGAGTGGAAGTGAAAGGAAAAGAAGCTTTTGAAAAATACTGTAAATAGAAACCAAGCAAAAATGGGACCATTTGGGGACTGTAGAAGGGGCAGTGCTATCCTCATAGTATAACATATTCTACCTTGTGATCAAAAATTAAAATGAGCATGCCAACAACACGTTAGTGATTTAGTAATGCCAGTGGGGGTAACACAGTATTAATGCTCACCAGCTTTTTAAAAATACAAAATGAAATTCAGCGTCCTGTTAAAAACCAGGATATGTCATAGTTATTAATAATGTGCTTATGGTTCTGATATTTTCGGCAACTAGGATTAGAGCATGAAGCCATAATCGATAGTCATCCACCCTAACAAACCCAGAGAGTAGCCACAGATGGAATAATGGCATAAATATCTACATCAGCATCTAGACCAGTATGGACATGTCCAACTTTATTATGATTACAATATCTATTCCAATCAGATACATTTGCAGATGTTCACTTTCATATTTGTAGTTGTGCTGATGCCAACATATATAGTGTAAATACATCAGGACAGCAGAACCAAACTCTATTCCTCTTATCATCATTTCTATGATTTGAATGAGTTTAAAATTTTAAAGAGAGCCACCTGATGTAGTGGTTAAGACATCCAGCTAAAAACCAGGAGACTGTGAGTTCTAGCCCATCTTGGGCATGAAACCAGCTGGGTGACCTTGGACCAGTCAATTTCTCTCAGCTGTAGGAAAGAGGCAATAATAAACCATTTCTGAAAAACTTTTGCAAAAGGCAACAATAAACCATTTCTGAAAAACTTTTGTAAGAAAACTGCAGGGATTTCTTAAAGTAGTCTCTGAGAAATGGACACAACTGAATGGCGGGGGGGGGGGAGAGGGGGAGCCTCTTGACCCAAATAATTTTCTTCTTTCTCTCAGTATTGGCATTGCTCTCTCAACCCTCAAAAAAGTATGGGGAAACAGAAAGAGCAATAAAGCAAATAATAGTGTGCATGTGGGAGAGAATAGAACACTTGTTATATAAATGTAAACACAAATGAAGTGATATGCAGGAAATTATTTTTAAAAATGCAGTCTACATTTTTAATACTTACGTTTAAAATTATTTAGCGACACCACCAAACATTACACAAAGTTAGACACAATTAAGTGAATATACCCCCAGTTCAAAACATGAATATATTGCACGGGTCTTGTTAAAATTAGTTTGGCAGCTTTGAAGAAGCCAGAGGAATTCAACCACCGCATAGAATTAGTAACATTCAGATATATACTTGGGACCTTCATATATGCAGCTCAGAGCTTTTTATTTGGTATTATGATTGTCAGTACACAGAAATTTATGAATCCTGGAGAAATTTTACTAATTTTTATTGTTTTATTTTACAGTATAAAAGGTGACTTGGTTGCATTAGGCACGCTAAGTGAGGGCATGGCATTAAGTCAAAGATACCTCAAATTACACTTGGAGAAGCCATCTTGTCTCAGATAAGTTACAGAAAGAACAGACCAGACTACACTTAAAGTGACCTTGTTAACTTTACGAGAATTGCCCTCAGATTTCTCCCTGCCTTCCATGAAAACAACCTCTCTCATGGAAGTCAATTTTCTAGTGATCTTTCCATTGCAAAGTTAACTCGGTCACCCATTTCTGGATTTGAGGGTTACACTTTTTCAATTAAGGAGCACACAGTGAACAGAAAAACGTGTAAAACTGGAACGGTACAGAGACATGTTATAACAATTCTTTGATGTACAGAGCTAATTTTAGAGCCTTTAAAATCAATTCTTATCACCGGCAGGTAAAGTCAAAAATAGAAGACCCATGAATCTGGGTGAGGTCAAACTCCTTTACAGGTTCAGGTTGATTGGTTTGCAATAAAACCACTGAGATCTGCTAGTTTTTTAATGAGCTTTTCTCTCAAGAAGTGAACTTGTATTTCCAGCAAGGATTGTTCAGGAAGGATGTGCATTAAACAGAAACTCCCACCAAATCTTCCTGTGTGATCTGGAATTTAGTTCACTTGTTTGCTGAGTTGTTGAGAGAAGTGTTTGTTATTTCTTTTAGTGAAAAACAATTAAATACAATTTAGAATGGGAATAGAGGTTAAAGAGAACCACATTCCTGAATGGAAAACTAGATCACAGATGTTTTGACAAAATTGACAAAATTGACAAAGCAAACAATCAACAGAGAACAATATCACTATTTGGGATCTGTTTTTAGTTGAACAGTTTATATATTTAAATTTTAAATGTCCAAATGTTACACTCAGTGCTTCAAAATGGTCTCCAAATTGTAGAGTGCACTATTATTATTCTGATTAAGATTTAATTTCTTAAAAACTTAGCAAGATTCTGATCCAGTCATCAAATTCCTTGCAGCCTAATTGTTATGGAAATAACACAGTTCCATTATTTTCAATATGGTGGCTAATAATGTGTGGCTACCAATTTCCCTTCCCCTCTTCATTGTTTAAAAGTGTTTAATTTTTAAAAAATGGGAAGCAATACAGTACAAGTGCCACAAAGAATCAGGAAATGCTCAGTTTAGAGAAATTTAGGCTTACATCATTTCTGATAGCTATTGTTACTGAACAGTCCTATTTTCAAGTAAATTTGCATAAGATATATATATATATAAAATCACCTTTTACAAGGATATGTTTTATTGAATTCAGCATGAGATGCTTTTGAATAGACACCTCTGGATTTAGGCAGTACCAGAAGTTACTTAAATTAAAGTTCAGCAATTCCATAAACATCTTGTAAGAGCTTTCAAAGTTCTTTATAGGAGAATAATTCTAGGGCAGATTTTTTTTTTTCTTTTGTTGGTTTATTATAAATGTTAAAACAAAGAAAAAATCTTGAGTTCTGTTCAGAGTGCAAGGTTTTTTTAAAAAAATTACCTGCCTATCACTGTGGAGATATCAACTTCACAGAATGTTGTGAAGATGCTGTCTAGGACTCAGGAGAGCTCACAGTATGACCTCAGGGGAGAAGAATGTTTCTAGAAGGATTTGAACAAAATTGTATGCCTAAATAGAAGAGCAGCATTAATAGATAAAATGAACACAAGGTGTACTTCTACTTCTTTACACAGCAGGTAGTAGAAAGAGCTAACCTTTCAATCTGCCCTTTCAATCTACCACTTCTGGATCACCTGCAGTTTGTTTTTCTGCTCTGCCAAAAGTATATGAGAGAATAAACAGTCTTGAGAAGTTGTTGATCAATGAAGCTATGATTTTATTTGAGAAATGTATATCCCAGGCTTTGAAAAATAGTCTTGGGAATTGGATTATTTTTGGTCTACAGAAAACTCTGGGCCAAGTCCTGATTGGCCATAGCTTCTACCACCTCTTTAACAAAGAACCTGAAAGTGGTAGTCTAACTCTTTTCTCCATCCAGAGATATTGCTGGGGATATTGTTGCTGGATTGCCACAAATGTTATCAAGTAAAAGCAACTTAGTCCCAGAAAAAAAGAGCTTATTTTGTCCCTGACAGATTCTACACAGTAGTTGGTTCATGACTATCCATGACATTTTTCCTCAAGATTTTTTTATATTTCTAGAACTGTAATCTGATGAATCTGAACTCAATGAATGAATTTATTATTTGTGTTTATAATGGTTTTCTGCGACTATTGAATGATTTTTGGCCAAGATACTATCTTTAAAATTTTTCAGCTTGTTTGTCAGATTAAATTATTTTTGTACAAAAGTTTTTCATTTGTTGGTTTTTGCCTTTCTTTTAATCATGAAGGCCCAAGCATCCAAAATCCAATACAAAGAAACAAATTCAGCTGAGGTAAAAAAAAAAAGTTTCAAAAAGTGAATATAATACATTTTTACAACCTTGGTTGTTGTTTTTTCCAGGTGGCATAACAGTTCTGAAGAGCAGTCACACAATCTCAGGAAAAGGCAGGGACATATGGGTATTAGATATGTATGTATGCTATGTTGTTTGTAAACTGCCCGGAGTCAATTAGATGTTACAGATGGTGTAGAAATTTGATAAATAAATACACGTGCTGCAGTATACCTGAAGCTCCATTTTGGAATTCAGCTTGAAATCCTGTGCAGCCACAATAATAAAAGGCAAGCAGGGCAAGCCACTAGAATATAAACTGACAGTAAACCACACTCCTTACTAGTACTAGTAGTTTGGGTAATTAAATGTCTGCAAGAAAAGAAGCAAGTTCAGACAGCACCAAGGACCGCCCACAAAATTAAAATTGTGTGTTAAGTAAACAAAATCCCAGGAAACGCACCTAATTCTCTCACTTATCTTATCATGCTATGCTTTGGTGTTGCACTCTATGGTATGAATAATTTATCCTTTTTATTTGTCAGGCATAGAATCTGTCCAGATTCTTTATGTTGCAATACAGTATCAAGACACAGTGGAAAGACTTAAGAGAAGAATGTCAGGTTTGGTTCTGAATCCTCTAAGAACATTAATGTCATTACAACATAAAGGGGTTGGTTTTATTCCTTATATACTGTTTAAGGGAAACAACCAAGGATGGGGATTCTTTTACTAGTAAATAGTAACTTAAGAACACCAGCTCTTTTTTTCTGAATTAAAAGACAACTTAATGGCTGAAGATAAAACTGATGCAGGGAAAGTATAAAAAAGAGAAATAACCTCAAAAGAGACAGAGAACATCTTTTTACAAATTTAGCACAAATGTCTTCATACATGCTATTCAACATCATTCAGATCCCAGTCCTATCGTTACTTTTCAGCTTTTATTATCTTTCGGAGTGTTTTCCGTAACCCTTTCGTAAACATTCTAAGCAGCAGCCTGAGGCCTTGATTGTAAGCATAACAAATAAATTCAACTGAAATTAATGGGATCTTTTTTCCCCCTAGGTGAAGTCCGCTTGGGTCTGAGATAAATTTAAATCTTTATTTTGAAAGTGTGCAATCATCCCATTTTGGTCATCAAACTGGCTGATGACTACGATCCCTTAAAACAGTGGCCCCCCAACCTGAGAGGAAATAATTCTGTATGAGCAGCAGATGAGGGTGCACAGTTCCAGTTGCCTGAGCAGCGGACATATAAGCCCACAAGTGCCTGCTGCTCGTGCAAATGAAGCATTGTGTACAAGTTTGTGTACTTGCCACTTGTGCAGCCCAGATCTAAATGGGCTGTGGCCAGGAGTGGGATTCAAATTTTTTAACAAACGGTTCTGTGGGCGTGGCTTGATGGTCATGTGACTGGGTGGATGTGCGCTGGTGGTCATGTTATTGGCTGGGTGTGGCCAACTCAATATCACTCACATCGAGGCACGCATTTCCTCGCCTGGCCTCTCATGACTGTGTGGATGCTGCAACAGCCATAAGTGTGAAAAATGCTCATAAGTCACTTTTTTCAGTGCCATTGTAACTTTGAATGGTCACTCCACACAAGCAAAGTACCAGCAAAGAAGGGGGAAAAAAACTCCAGAGAAGTTCCAGAGACAGGAAATCTAGTCCTGCCAAGAATGTAATAAGGGTTAACGGAGAGGCAGTTTCTGGAAGCAACACCAGAATATTTCCTTCCTGCCTTCCTTACAGGATTAGGCCAGTAATTTCTTCTAACAACCGGTTCTCCGAACTGCTTAGAATGTTAACAACCAGTTGTAGAGAATAGGTGCGAACTAGTAGAATCCCACCCCTGACTGTAACCCAGTACTGGGCCATGGCCCGGTAGTTGGGGACCCCTGCCTTAAAATGATTGTCAAGTGTCCCAAACAAATTTGTTCATCAAATTAACATTACAGGCAGTCCTCTATTGACAACAATTGTGTTGCTAAGTGAAACAATTGTTAAGTAAATGAGGTATGTTTTGCCCCATTTCATGTCTTCTCTTGCCATTGTTGTTAAGTGAATCACTGCGGCTGTTAAATTAGTAATATGGTTGTTAAGTCAATCTGACTTCGCTGGTCAGAAGGTTGCAAAAGGTGCTCATGTGACCCTGGGACATGGCAACCGTCATAGATATGAGTAAGTGGCCAAGTGTTTGAATTTTGATCACGTGACTATGGGGACTACCTGTTTAGGCTTATGAGGAAACAATTAGGACCAGTCCTACCATTAGGCACAGTGAATATCTTAAGCAAGAGCTCCTCATCATGCTTCCTGAATCACTGATTCTCATTTATCATGGAGAAAGCTCTGCTGAATTGAGTAGATGGCAGCACTTGTTTGCAAGGTAAATAAGTTTGGGATCTAATTAATACTTGGACATGAGACCACCAAGCAATACTCAGTCTGTAGACTAGACACTCGGGGGAGGGAGGGAAATAATCTGGAAAAGAACAGTGACAGACAAATCAAAGGAATCTTTTTCTTTAACCCTGAGTGACCAATCTATCTGTATTATATGTATGGAGTCGAGAAATGCTTGTTCTCCTTTCCTTTAAGCAGCAAAATAGAGTCAGTTTGGGCTAGTGGTTAAGGCACCAGGCTAGAAAGCAAGAGTTCATGAATTCAAGTCCTGCCTCAGCCATGAGACTTTGGGTCTCTTTCTCTCTCTTTTTTTTTTTCTCTTTCTCTCTCTCCCACCCCAAACACCCCTCACAGGGTTGTTGTGTTCTGCCTTATTTGTAAAACTAATTAAATACATAAGTTTTTGGTGGCCTGAAAGCAATATACAAGAAAAAAAATGAAAATACTTTTCTTTAACAAGTTTGGATAAAACACGAGAACAATGAGCTACTTGTGTAGTAAGGCTATGCTAAATGTTACATTGTACACATGCTTGACCATTGTCTGCAAAATCCAAAGGAGCCACAATAAAGCTGAAAAATTGTAGGTACAACAATCCTCTTTCATTAAGAAGAGATCAATGTAGCAGCTATCATTCAGCAGCTTCCGAAAGAACAAAACTGTAAATCTGTATGCACATATTACATGCGTGCACATATGAACTGAGTTTTACATGGAATCTTTTCTTTGTCCAGGAGGGTTTTTGCTTTTGGCTTTGCTTTGCTTTTTGTTTCTTTAAAAAGAAGAAGTGGGAATTTCAGAATAAGTTCCCATGCTGTTATCTGCACTTAGCCAGGGATTTAAGATTTGTCTGTGCTCTCTGTGTTATTTCATAGAAAACAAAAATTGACTGCTATTTCTTTGTTGTTTTGTTGTTGCTCTTGAGCAAAGGGTGGGAGGGAAATCATGCAGAGAATTTCCCTTGTTGCCTCAGTCAGCTCTCCATGGTGCATACAGCTGTCTCAAGTGAATTAGAGGAGTGTCCTGAAAGCTGCCATTGATCTGTCTAGTCGCTTGTTTAATTTCCCATTGCACTGAAATGGTGCCTCTCTCTTATATAACTGATGCTAATGTACAATAACTATTTCCCTACTGAGATTTATGCCAAATATCAAGAATCTCCTGGGAATGATACATTAGACTTCCAATTTATCATCCTGAAATCAGGAGAGGATTCTGGCTTCTTTGCTGGGGTCATTCCTTGGCATACACATATACGGTACGATTTTGGCTTGCAGAGTTTGTTTTAAACACCGAAAGCTATTTTATACATAAATAGATCTGGTGATGCAAACAGCAAGAAACCCATTCATCAGATACCCACAAGCAGACATTCATACTGCACTGCTATGCATATTTCACCACAGTTGTGTTCAGTGGGACTTGTATGCAGCCTAAAAATCAGGATTATCAAAAGAAAGATTAAAATAATAAATTCAGTATGCTGGTAGATTTGAGGAAGCTCCCATAGATAGTTAGGTAAACACGGGGACAAAACAAGAATGGAGATGCACCTGTGGGGTTTTAGTAGGTTTATGGTTCGCCAATTTATTCCTCCATGGTCTGGATCCTTCACACTGGGATAAGTTTCATGTTACCGAGATGAATGGAAATGAAGTGCTGTGTAATTATTAGTTTTGTTGCTGGCAGATCAATCATTTGCGATGAACTACTCACAAAGGTCACGTATGACCTTTCGGCTGGAATTTAACTGGCACCACAGTTGTGATTTGCTCACAGCGGCAGTCCCCTGCTGGCTGTATTATAACAGTCTTGGCAGCATTAAAAGGCGGGCCCGCATTCCATGTCATTGGGCTTCTTATAATTATGACAAATGACTAAATGTGTTATTTTCGGGAAAGCAGTGGCAGTCAAAAGGAGGCACTTAGGGTTTGTAAGAGGTGATGGCTTGGCGTGCCTTTTCCTTTTCTTGACTTAACACAGGCTGAATCATACATGGCCACCCCACTGACAATCGAGCAGAGCGTGAATCTCATTTCACAAGGTTGCCGCTGTTACTGCTGCACCAGCTGCAAGGCTTTCTTGACATCACCCGTAGATGCTGATGCTGCCATATAGTTTACTGAGGAGGGTGAGGCACGAGGGAACCTCATTGGCTTTATTTCTGGCACAAACAAATGGGACTTTTAGTAGATTTTACTGAGATTATTCATAGATGGGATAGATTGAGGGCCAAAAGAAAAACACTGAAACACTGGCCATTTGACACTGAAAAACAGTCCACCAAGGCATAGAAACTGATGTGAAGAAAGATCTAGATATGAGTAGGGAAACATGAGGTAAAATGAACCATCAGAATTTCGGTCACAGCAGTAATCTGAGGCTATTTTGAGACTTAGAATTGTAATTGGTTTGGAAGTCAGGAAGAGTCAGAGTGAGCTCTATTAATGTAGAACAGCAAGTAAGAATGTCATCATGTGGAAAATTACCACTACCTTCAAACTGAAGCCCTACTTATCTATGGTATACTAGACAACTCATGCCCCATTAGGTCATTGTTCAGAGATATTTTCTTACCTAAATAGAGAAACAGAATGACATGGGACAAGAGCAACTTCTGACTTCCTGCCAGCTTTCCCCTTGAGTTGATTGTGGGAAGATGATGGCAGAGAGTATCATAAATCCTCCTTTCCCTTCCTTTATTTATTTGATTCCATGTTTATTTATTTGTTTGTTTGTTTACAAATAACTCAAGGGTTATGAACATATCCAACTCAACTTCTTCCTCTTATTTTCCCCACAACAACCCTGTGAGATGGGTTGGGCTGAGAGAGAGAGAGTTGTCTGGCCCAAAGTCACCCAGTTGGCTTTTATGAGTAAGGTGGGACTTGAACTCACAGTCTACTGCTTTCTAGCCTGGTGTCTTAACCACTAGGCCAAACTGTCTACCCTTCTCTTTTCTTTCTACTAGATAGGTGGGTGGCTGATCCTGGGTGAAGGAGGAAGCAAAGTATTGAAAGACTGCCTAGGAAAGTGTCATGGAATATTGAAAAAATTATTTTTATTTATTTGATTTGATTTGTCAATTGCTTACAAGATAATAGGCATAAGTAAAAACATAGTTATGAATACATGGATACATATAAGAAAGGGGTTTAGGAAAGGGGTGAGGTCAATAGTAGACAGTCTAAGATTAAAGTTTTTGGGGTTTGGGGAAGAAACCACAGAGTCAGGTAGAGTATTCCAGACATTGACCACTCTGTTGCTGAAGTCATATTTCCTGCGATCAAGTTTGGTGCGGTTTACCTTGAGTTTGTATCTATTGTTTGCTCTTGTATTGTTATGGTTGAAGCTGAAGTATTCATTGATAGGTAAGACATTGAAATGTATGATTTTATATACTATACTTAGATCAGACCGAAAGCGGCATAGTTCTAGGTTTTCTAGGTCTAGAAGTTCAAGTCTGGTGGCATAAGGTATTCTGCAACAAGTAGAGGAGTGGAGAACTCTTCTTGTGAAATATTTCTGGACTTTCTCAACTGTGTTAATATCAGATACATAATGTGGGTTCCAGACTGATGATCTGTATTCGAGTATTGGTCTAGCAAATGTTTTATATGTTCTAGTTAGTAGTGTAATATTACCAGAGAAAAAGTTACGTAAGATTAGGTTAACAACTCTTAATGCCTTTTTGGCTATGTAGTGACAGTGGGCTCTAGCACTTAGATCATTAGAGATGAGTATTCCAAGGTCCTTTACAGAGCTTGGATCATCAACAAGGTCTTGAGTATTCAGCCTGTATTTTATTTTCTAATTATTATTTTTTTTGCTAATATGTAAGACAGAGCATTTATTTGTTGAGATTTGAAATTGAAATGAATGAAGATCAGAGCAACACAGAAGCAGTCAGTAGCATTGAAGCAGCCACAACCTTCTCAACTTTGATTCCCTCAGGAGTCATGGGTGTCAGATTTTGGATTCATTCTATAAGTTATCCCATTTAAGGTTCCTTGGCTCAAAATTTATTGACCTATGATATACCACTTCACCCAGTTAAAAGTCACAACAATGAGAGTTTTAATGGTATACAGAATCCTAAACTGATTTTAAAATGTTCTTAATAATAATAATTTCCAGTGGGGGGAAAAGGAGACTAAGATAACACAATCTTCTAAAACCTAAGAAGCCAACAATATACTAGGTCTTCAACTCTCTGAATTCTGAGTCAAACAGATGTGCAAAACAAATAAGCTGCAGAAGGTTTAGCTAAAAAGAGTCACAAATTTAGTTTTCAAAAAATGTCAACAGCTTGTGTGACTGCCAAAACTAATCTATAAACACATTAATGCATTGAAGGATATATAGATCATTTCTTTATTCTCTTTTATAAAAATAATTTTATTAAAAGACTTTATGTATACTGTATAAGAAATATATTCAAAGAAAAAATATAATAAATGGGAAAAAGGGAAAAAATTAAAAAGGAAATAAAGGAACAGGAATCATGAAAAAAGCATGAAGAGATTATTGCATGGATAAAAATGAAAAGGTTTGGCATTAGCCATCATAGAGGGATGGTTGGTAAAATTGACAGAATTTTCTTAGATAGCCAAATTGACTTCTTTGATTAGGGAAGGTCATTATTGACATTCATCAATGACTAGAACCTCCTCGTGGATTTTTGCATATAAAAGAAAATGATTTTATGACTTGTGGTTTTAGAATAGATTATAGAAAAAAGGGACTTATAGTATAGGTATACTCTTACAGAGAGAAGTTGGATGAGAAATGCACTATATATAAAATTGCTGAGAGGACAATCAGAAGATATATACGTATGATATTCATTTATTCTCACCTGCATTAGTTAACAGGACAGTTTTGGACAATGCATTAAAATTGCATTGAATTGAAAAGAAATGCAACTTTGGAAACAAGATGTGGTCTAAAAGGCATGTGTAAATTTCATGAGCTAAATACATTTAAATCTGATTGCTGTCTGGGTAGCACATCACATGCAGACTCAGTGAACAGTGCCTTAGGCTCCATAGAGATAATGTGGAATATAAATGAAATTGTTTGTTTGTTTGTTTGTACAAGGAAGTTCCAGAATTTTGGACATTGCAATATTTATGTTTTGCTGACTACACTGAAGTTTTGGGTTTTTTGCTTGTTTATTTTTAGCAGAACAAACCCTTGGAGATATGGTTGCTCTTTTGTCAATGCTACCTTGTTAATTGCATCATGGACCTTACCCTCGCTCAATAGCTTTTCCTACCCTCCTGAAATAAAGCAGCTGGGAATCTGGCATGTTCTGCCCATGGCACAGCAGTGGCACAGACAAACCTGCCACACAGGTGCTAGATTTGGAATCTGCACATCGTTCAGCTGCCCTGGAGTACTGATCATTCAGTTTTGGCATCAGAGGAAAAGTTTTCCACCTTGCACATATAGATTTTCTATATCATTTCACCAGGTGACTGTGATGTGCTATTACGGGAGCTGCTTTCACTTGAACAAACTTTTTCAAATATTTTTAAAAATCTTTCTTATGCTTGGTATTGGTCCATAAAATTTGTTTACTCATTCAAATTAGTAGTCAAATTTAGAGGGAGAGGAGAGGAATCACCTTCCATTTGGTATACTTGCTAAATAGAAGGCATTAGAGTAAATTTGTTCTATTGCACGGGTGTCAAACTCGTGGGGTCATGTTACCATATTTTGATGTTTTTCCCCTTTACGGAGCTGGAGTGGGCAAGGCCTGCACATGACACATCTGGCCCATGGGATGCCAGTTTGACACCCCTGATCTAGTGGTTAAGACAAGTTGTGAAGACTGTGAGATGTAATCATACCTTAGTCATGAAAATCAGCCAGGTGACTTTGGGCGAGTCCCAGTGGTGAAATGCTATGGTTTAGCTGGTTCACCTGATCCGGTAGCAAAAAATGCTACCAGTTCAGCCAAACTGGTAATAAAAAAAAAAAAGCTCCAATGATCAGCTGAGAGGATAAAGAAGAGAAAAGAACAGGAGTGGCCCTCCCACCCACCCTGTGCTTTTCTCTGCTTTATCCTCTCAGCTGTTTGGTGCAGCAGAGCCTCAGCTGTGTGTTTGGAAAGCTACATGAATGTGCGTTAGGTGCACACATGGGCAGGCACGCACAAAATGTACGATCACCGAACCAGTAGGGAAACTGGTAGAATCCCACCACTGGCCAGTCCCTCTCTCTCATCCCAATCACCTCACAGGTTGTTTTTGTGGGGAACAAGGAATATATTCCACCTTGAGTTATTTTTAAAGTAAGTCAATAATTATATTGAATATAACTCAATAATTATAAATAAGTATTTATAAAAATATTAAAGGCTAATAAATAAAAATAGATAACAATCTATTCAGTTGCTATTCTCAATTGATATTCTCCTCTGGATTTGAATTGAATTGGGACTTTCTGGTTTAACCTCCGTATACCAGAGAATAGCAAGTAACAGCAGTCAGGTGTCTGTTGCTTTGATTCATTTCAGTCTACCAAGTGACCACATGCTGAATTCTCTATCCAAAATGTTGAATATGTTATAACTTAGGAGAATCAAACATGAATTTTACCTCTAAACATATCCACGCACCTACAGATATGATTATAACTTACAACAGTTCAAAAAGCCAACCAGACTGCCTTGGATTTATTTTTCTTTCGAAAATATTTTGCTTCTTATCCAAGAAGTACTTCAGTTCTAACTTTCAAAGGAATAAAAACAAGGAAGTCCAGTTGCCATTTAGGAAAACCTTTGGGAGGAGAGTCATAGAGGATTGTGCCAGGATAAAAGGACAGCTAAAGAAGGTGCCTGTTTCTTCAGTTATTTGGGTTTGTGGGAGGGTGGAGGAGAGAGGTGGCTTGACAAAAAGAAAAGAGGTGGAATATTTCATAAAGCTGGATATCAGCTTGGAAATGCATTCAGACCAGGAGTGGGCTTCAAAAATTTTAGCAGTGGGTTCTCTGACCAGTTGCTGGGTGGATGTGGCTGGGTGGGTGCAGCCTTCCCAAACTTATGAGAGGACTGTTTTTCACCCTCCCTGAACCTCTGCGCAAGCCCTGCACTTACCTGCATTCAAAATGGACCGTGTGGGGACTCCTGGGAGGGGCTGGGTCAGCCAGGAGTGGGATTTAGGGCTTCTCCAAACTGTGCAGAATCTTAACTAGAGGATCTCCCAAACCCCTGTTAACCCCCAGCAGCCCACCTGATTCAGACATTTCAAAGCAAATCTTGTATTTGAGGGATCCAAATAACAAAAGTTAGGGTTAGCCATTCCTCTTTTTTATTGAAAAAATGTATAACACAAATCACAAGTAAACTCCCATATCTCATAATTGTAATAACTGGTGTTACAATGTTGGGGAGGGGATGTCTTTAAAATTGGGCATGATGCCTGTCAGTTATGTGTTGATTTGATTTGCCAATAGTTGTGCCAATGCAACTCCCTCCCATCTCAGTATTACATGGCTTTATTCAACAGTTTTCAGATGAGGCTCAATCAATTATAGGCAGCAGCCAATAGCTAATTTTGTTTGGAAGTTTAACAGAATAATTCAAAAATGGATCAGTTATCTAGTGGAATGGTAGACTGTCCTTTGCTGGATATCTTCAAGCAAAGACTGGACAGTTCTCTTATAGGAATGCTTTCATTTATATTGCAATATTCTAAGAATTCACTCTAAAGGTAACCGCTAACAGGAGAGAAAGCAATTTCTAGCCCAGATTTATACCTCCTCTTCCAAATGAAATAACTCTAATTATCAGTAAACAGTTCAACAGGGCTTGTTGGGCATAGGACTACAACCTTAGACAACTGCTTCATCCTGAAAATAATTGCTAATTTAACATAAAACAATGTGTGGTCCAAATTCAGCCCTCTGCCTTCTTAACCTCATAGCTCTAACCAAGTGAAGTTTATACTCTTTCATTTTCCTTTTCACATTTCATGTCCATCCAGATTTCTTCCTTTTCTGTTCCTCAGTGTTTGGGGTACAAAGAAGCAATTAGAGCAACAGCAATTATTGAAAGAGAGATTATTTCCTTTATTGTTCTTTGCTTTTTCAGACACTTTCAATTTAGGGGTAGGAAGAAGCACTTAAGAGCTGTTTGGGGGCCTCTTTTTGCCTCACTTCCTTTCATAATGATATGTTCTCTCGCTGGGTGATATTCAGCCCCAAGCAAAGGCCTATATACCTCCATCAGAAGTCTTAATTTAGGAGGAAAGAATTAAATTGAAAAGGGCCTATGGGGACTCTTTGTGTAGGGATGAATATTGTCCTCTGTGGTGATGAACACTAAGAGAGTTAACTTGTGTCTACTGGAAAAAGTTCCATCTTGTGGGAACATGGTAAAACAATCACAATGTCTTATGGGAGCATAATACTAAACAGGTATAACTGAGCTGAAAGACAATGCCTTTACTTTCTAACATCCTTCTTAGAGCAAGTGGTATAAATGTTCCTACAGTAAATACAGTATTCTAAAGAATCAAAGCCTTAGAAGTTACTCTTTTCCTTTTAAAAAAAATCAGCATCCAAACAGGATTTAACTTAAAGGGAACAAACCACCTTACTGTATCCTATTCCATTGTTGGATGATGCACGTTCCAAGTTTATTTAGCACTAGACAGAAATTCCATTTATTAGATAAGAGTGAAAAATCCAGAGTTTTCTACTGTTTCCTGCAAACATTTATTGCTTCTATCTCAGAAGAAGAAGAAAAATAGCTGGGAAAACAAAGGAATAGAACCTTGTCAGGAAAGAGAAGGAATTGACCCGTACCAATAGAGTATTTTTTATTTGTTGGTGATGATTGGTCACACAGTCAATCAGATGTTTAGATTAGATTTGACATTTTTATCCACCTACTGAGTCCTGGCTCCTCTGATGAGATCTGTCCATTATGGTTTGAACCTCTGGCATAGCTCTCATCCTCTTCGCACCAATCAAGCCTCACAACCCAACCATTGAGTTACTGAGGTTGGTCACAAGTCAGCCAGATGTTCACACTGGATTTGGCATTTTTTTCCACCTATCAAGTCCTATACAAGAACTTGGATTAGGCAGTTTATTATTAGCAACAGTGTGAGCACCTAGCAGTTCAAAAGCCTGCAAATGTGAGTAGATAAATGGGAAGGTAACAGCGCTCCATGAAGTCATGCTGATCATATGATCATGGAAATGTCTTTGGACAACGCTGGCTCTATGGCCTTGAAATGGAGATGAACACTGCTTCCTATAATTGGCAACAACTAGCGAAGTAAAATCCACAAGGACTTATACAATATACTATTATGTATCTATTTTATTTTAGACAATATGTTATATTATTCTCTAATCCGACTGGGTTTGATTTATCAACCATTATGGGATTAATTAATTACAGATAAACAATCGTTCAGCATTAACACCCATTGAATTAAGAACAGTATAACTTTTCAAATGCCTAAGAATGATATTCCCACTATTTTACATTTGGAGCTGAGCAGGAAGTCAAGTACATATTGTTCTTTCCTATTCTAAATTGTGAACAAAAATAAATTAAAACAATAGCAAGGATTAAAAACCGAACTGAAACAATTCTTTATTTTTAATGAAATTTGCAGACCACCTGACTCCCAACAACTACAGTCAAGGTCTTATTTAAAAACATCAAACATTACTTAAGACAGAAATGCTTGCCAAGAAGCTGGAAAGCAAATGAGAAAAACTAACTTCCACAGAGGTTCCCAGCAACTTAAAATGTTGTGACCATGAGTCTGTGGATTAAGATCCTAATCTAGTGGCAAGCGGGGGGGAGATAAATTAATATAAACAAGTTGAAAATTATATTTGGCCTGATTTTTTATTATATTAATGTAACTTTCCATCTAGACATCATCAGATCAGCTTGGGTTCAGGCACTATGAAACTGCCTTTACATATCTCTGGAGTTGCTTAGCAGTCGGACCTGCCATATTATTATGCATTTGATTTTGGATGAACCAAACACCACAATGTATGTAAAACCCTTTTGTAAAATCATTAAGAACTGTGAAAGCAAGTATTTTAAGGTTCCAGAATTTTCTTCCTGCTTCCAGGATGCTTTTTTTCTGATAAGAAATCTATTGAGTACAGGTTGTCCTTGACTTACGACCACAATTGAGCCCAACATATCTGTTGTTAAGTGAGACATTTGTCAAGTGAGCTTTGCCCCTTTTTACGACATTTCTTGCCACAGTTGTTAAGTGAATCATTATAGTTGTTAAGTTAGTAACCCAGTTGTTAAGTGAATCTGGCTTCGCTATTGATTTTGCTTGTCAGAAGGTCACAAAAAGTGATCGTATGACCCCGGGATATGGCAACGGTCATAAGTATGAACCAGTAATCAAACAATCTGAATTCTGATCACATGATCCTGGGGATGCTACAAAGTGGTAAGTGTGAAAAATGCTCATAAGTCGCTTAATTTCGAAAGGTCACTAAATGAACTATTGTAAATTGAGGACTACCCGTATAAGATGGGGTGGTTTTTTTTTTTCCTTTTCCAAAATTTAGAGTTTTAATGTGGGATTTGGTAGAGATCATCCATTTTCAGACATTTGGTGAGAGAGAGATTGATTTAATGTCATCTGCTAGTGTGATCTGCTGTTCCTCAGGGAGGGGGAGGGGAGTTGGTTTTTTTATTTTCTTTTTTTGTTTTCTTTTGTTTTGTTTTTGTTTTTTTCCCAGATTTTGTTCTATTGTACTTTATTAATTTATTTGATTCTTTTTGATGGTTTTTATTGTTTTTATTTTTATTTTTTGTTTTAAATATGGTTTTACATTGTGTAAGCCGTCTCGAGTCGCCATGGGCGGCAATATAAACAAACAAATAAATAAATAAACAATAAATAAATAAATAAAGCCTTTTTGCTTTCAATCACATTTTCTTATTTTGGCCATGCCGAACCAAAATCACCATTTTTGGAAAAGCAAATATAATGACCCCGATGATCTCATTTGTTACTGGAATATAGACTGTGACATGACTTGTTTCGAATATACTGTATTTTATAGACTTTGGTAGAAACGATACATTCAGGAGCAGGTGGAGAATTTCAATTATGCTTCCTTCCCCCCTCACAGCATATATTGCCTTTCTCTATCTGAAAAAAAACCCACCCTTTGTAATGTTGATCTTTACCATTCTTTTCCGGTGTTCTGTATCCTCTTTGTCCTTTTCTACCACGCACACAACAAAAATCAATTATTGACAGATCAAGATCAGGGGAAAAATGGTCTGAAATGAAAAACCACAAATGTTAGGTATCTTTCAGGGCCCTTTATCATTGAGGAGATGTGACCTTAAATGTCAGCTTGGGGGTGGGGGGAATCCAGCAGGTTGAATTGTGCCTATTTTATCCACTAAAGTGAACAGACCTACGGGTGTGCTGTAGTATCTAACTTCTGAATTTAATTCCTTTTTAACATGGAAGGCCAAAAGCCACTATTCTTAAGAAAGAGGCTCCTGAAACAGACCAGCTGTCCGGGCCTTTTAAATGATCTGTACCGCTGTCTTTCCTTGCTTGTCCCGATGCTTATAGCTTTGATTGATGATTTAGCATGTGGAAAACAGCCACCTGAATTTTCTGAAGGGTGGCCAATGTATATTTGACCCCAAGAGGCCACAGATCAAATGTATATGCATTTCAATAACTTTGTTTTGATACCTGAAGGTGGGAGGGGAAGTCATTCACAGTGGCGAGAGAGGGGAATTGATGAGATTAAATCCTTCTGCCTGAGAGCATCTTGGAAAGAATCTTAAGAGACTGCTGTCATTATCCCTCTGGTCAACTTCTTTTAGTTCTTCAGGTCTTTAGCCTTTTCATCTTTTTTAAAAAAGGATAAAATATATAATTCTTGGAGGAAGAATAAAAGGAAACCATGCATATACTATATGTGTGTTTGTGTGTTCCACACAGGTCTTTTCAGTGAATAAAATCACTTCACTTAAAACATCATGCCCTTCTGTGCCAGTTCTGACCAGTTCTGGAGAACTGGTGATGGAAATTTTGAGTAGTTTGGAGAACTGGCGAATACCACCTCTGACTGGAGATTTTACAGAATACTTCCCTGCCACGCCCACCAAGCCACGCCCACAGAACTGGTAGTAAAAAAAAATTGAATCCCACCACTCTCTGTACCCATATGCACAGCAAATGGTCTGGAAACAAGATAAACATTCATCAACTTTTGTAAGACTAGATGCTAAAAGAGGGAAGTTAGGGAGAATTAAAAAATGATCTTGTCAGATAGAATATAGGTGGTCCTCACCTTACAACAGTTCATTTTGTGACCGTTCAGTTATAACAGCACTGAAAAAGCGACTTATGAGCATTTTTCACACTTACCACTTTGTAGCATCCTCAGGATCATGTGATCAAAATTCAGATTGCTCGGCCACTGGTTCATACTTATAACCGTTGCCATATCCCGGGGTCATACGATCACTTTTTGTGACCTTCTGACAAGCAAAATCAATGGCGAAGCCAGATTCACTTAACAACTGGGTTACTAACTTAACAACTATAATGGTTCACTTAACAACTGTGGCAAGAAATGTCGTAAAATGGGGCAAAAATGGGGCATTGACAAATGTCTCACTTAACAACAGAAATGTTGGGCTCAATTGTGATCGTCAGTCAAGGGAAAACTGTATAGGAGATAATTGCTTAATTATTAATTAATTAATTGCTTAATTATTATTATTTTTATAACATGGGAAATCAACCTAGCAGCATTCCCAGGACATACAATAGAGGTGGGATCAGTCTCTCATAGATGTTGATATCTTGTGAATGGGACTGAGGTAGCTGCTTTCAACTTGATCTTATTAACTAGAACAGTGATGGCAAATCTTTTTGGCATCAATTGCCCAAGCCGGAATGTGTGTGTATGTGCATGCATGTACATGTGCTGGAGTGTTGGAAAGCCGAAGACCAGCTGGCCAGTGTGTGCATGCCTGTTTTTTGGGCGTTTTTGGCTATTTTTCGGGCGACTTTTCAAGCAGTTTTTGGGGCACTTTTGGCCGTTTTGGGGGCATTTTCAGGCTGTCTTCTGGGCCTTTTTCAGGCAGTTTTTCAGGCAGTTTTCAGGCCACTTATCAGGCTATTTTCCAGGCCATTTTCCAGGCATTTTTGGGCCATTTTTGGCCCCAAAACAGACTGGAAAATGGCCTCAAAAATAGTCTCTTTTGGGGGCGATTTTCAGGCCATTTTCTTCCCGCAAAGACCAGCTGGCATGCCAGAAGTCAGAAGAGCAGCTGACAATGGTGCACATGCCCAATGAAAGGGCTCTGCGTGCCACCTCTGGCACGTGTACTATAGGTTCACCATCACAGAACTAGGACATCAGTTCTGTTTCTTTTTGTATTTAATTTTGACAGAGAAAGAACTGAATATTGGTTCTTCCCTTTGGCACAGGATCATGACTACTTTTAGACAAATCTTGATTTCTAGTTTTCATCAACTCACAAAACTATCTCATAGAAGTTAATTGATTCCCAAAGTCTAAATCACACTGGTATTATGACATATTTCAATCAGGAGCCTTTGCAAAGGGAAGAGAGGAATGATAACTCATGTGTCATGAAATCTATGTGAAATATATAATTTACATCAGTCTCATCTCATGACTGACATAAATTTTAGATTGCACATCAGTTGTGTAATGATGTTATGCCATATAATGACTTATTTCTAATGCTTCTGTCTGCATGAATTTCAGTTCCATGGAAGACACCCACAGTTGCAAGTCTACTAGAGGTGAGGTCACCTTTTTCTAAAGACATGATTGAATGTTCAGTACATTTTTGTTATTTGATCCAGGTTTGGAACATGGCAATTGGGGCCTGCTTTCTAAATTAATTCCATAATGGTAGCTGATTTACGCATGCTGTATGGATACAGATCAGTGTTTTTCAAATTTGGCCACTTTAAGATGTATGAATTTCCCCAGCCAGATGTACAAAGCTGTGACAGCTTTCATCTATAGCAGGGGTGTCGAACTCACATCATCACAATGACATCACATGACATATCAGGACTTTTTTTCCCATTTCTTAAACTGGGCATGGGCTGTGGCCAGCACATGACACATCCGGCCCGTGGACCAGGAGTTTGACAGCCCTGATCTACAGTAGCCTTTCCATGTGATGCAAAACATAGAGCAATTTCCACTTGATTAAAGAAGGCTATTGAACTACAGAATATGTTTTATTTGGGAAGATGATTTTTTCCACCTGAAAATTACTTTTTTGTCATTTTCTTCTCTGCCTTCTTTCTCATGTGGATAAAGAGATATCATTCTTTCTCTCTATAAAAAATCAAGCCTCATAAAGTGATAAAACCATGTACTTTTCAGCTCTGTTAATCAGTCTATAGCATAACCTCTTATCTTCTAAAGTCTTTGGATTATACTGTTTATATTCATGTAATCGTGTGTAACATCCACTCAAGTCAAATGTTCATTATAAATTAAAGTTAAGCACATACTTAAGTGTTTTGATGACTTACCACAGTTTAAGTGCCAGATGCTGCCACCGTAGCTATATCACATTGTGACAGATGATATCATTCCTGTGTAGTCTAACTTCATGTTTACATACAACATGGAAATAAAATAGGAAGTGAAATAGGAATATTATCATGGGCATTCACAGAGATCCACAATGTAGCAAGCATGGAGTTGTGATCCAAACATTACTCTTTTTGTACACATAGAATTGCCAAAATGAAAGAAATATATCTTTACCAAAACTGTAGGCTGTAATTTTCACTTATTTGTACAGTCATGTCTTCATTTGAACACATTTTGTGCAGTTTTTAAATAGAAATCTCAACTCCTAAAAGATTTTTTTGAGAAAGGCCTGTTTCATATTTTACAGTCTTACGATGGGAACTGGAGGATCTTTAAAAAAAAAAAAAAGCAGGGAAATAAAAATGCTAAACACAAGAATTGAAATTGAGCTTCCTTTATAAGCAAAGTAAATGATTTAGTGATGTTCTTTTTACGTTAAATGAGGCAGGAGATCACAAACTAAAAGCCACTTAAATATGATTTTAAAATTAATTATGCTTCACCCCCATAATAGTATTTAAATTGCATTTAAATTGACTATCACGTATTGGTTTTGTTACATAGTAAATGTCATTTTGTTGTGGAATCATGGTAAATATAGAGGTTTTGTGTCGAATCAAGATAAAATAAGAATAGTCCATGATGTGATTGCAATATATACTCATGACAAAAGTCAATAACAGAAAACCAAGCATCTGACTTGAATTCTATAAAGCAAGCATATTAAATCTATACTTAATAATAGCATAGAATATAGAATAATGGAATTAGAAGGGACCTTGAAGGTCTTCTAGTCCAATCCCCTGCTCAAGCAGGAAGCCCTGTGCCATTTCAGACAAATGGTTGTCCAGACTCTTTTTGAATTTTATTTCATCCATGCCCACCCTGGGCCCCCAAGGTCAAACATAACCCTGATGCGACCCTCAATGAAATCGAGTTTGACACCCCTTCTATGGAGTGATCTAGCTCAATGTTATAAACTTCTCTCTCCCCAGCAATAAGACTCAGTGGCCCCGATCTGCTAACCTTTGTAAGACATTAAAAACTTTCTTCCCAGGCATTTCAACCAAGATATCAGCTCTCTCAGGAGTTAGTATGATGTGGTTGATGACTGATTTGCACGTCTTTTCTAAGTTTGTTTTTTATTATAGTTTTTTAATGTTTTCTCAGGCTACCAGATTTGCTTTGTGATGTGAACCATAAATATTAAATAAAACAAATGTTTTTAAATGGTACAGTGTTTTTATAAAGCAGAGCCTTAAAGGTGGCATTTACCATGAACATCTTTATTTACTTTCAACCATGGCACATTTTTATCCAAATATTTAAAAGGAATAAATCCTTTTTCATGTGGTTCAACCTCTAAAGCTTTTAAATCTGCTGCTTTCTGATAAAGGGAATATATTTATGCTTCATCTCAAAACATTGTGACCAATGTAATTATTTTTTTTTTAATGTAAACTGACCAATGTAGTTATTTTTGTAATGTAAAGTTTTAGCCCCTCTAAAATATTTAGAGAGAGGAGGGAGGGAGGGAGGGAGGGAGAGAGAGAGATTTTAAAGTAATAAGCAACTCCACATAATATTCTGTCTATGTTACTATTTTTCTTTTTTGAATTATTAATAAATTTAAATTTATTAAAATGAGTCAGTAAAATGAGGACCCAGATTCTTGGTGGCAATATGGTGACTCTGTAAACTGCTTAGAGAGGGCTGTAAAGCACTATGAAGCAGTTTATAAACCTAAGTGCTATTGCTATTGCTAGTGCTAAATTATAGCTACAGCCTCAGTTTGCACCAAAAAGCTGTTCCTCTGGGGGTGGAGGATTCCTGCTTTCTCAGCTTTTGACCCAAAATTGATCATCACAGAGGCCTAATTTAAGTGGGGGGAAATAAAAACAAGAAGAGACAACCTTTCCATCTAATAGAAGATTAAGATCATGCAGTATTATCATATTAAACTCGAAGTCTTTCACTAAACCAAAATCCTACACAATTCTACAGTCAATAATGTTACAATTATGCTAGATGAAACCAAGGCCTTACTCATTCAACATCCTGTTTATCATGTTGGCCATAAGAAAGAGACGACATCAATTCTTTTCTCCTGTTATTGATCCACAAACACAGTATTCAAAAACACGTTAACCTCTGAATCTCAAAGAAGCTCATGGCACCTTGACAAAATGGAGACATCCTGTATTTACATGAATGTCACTGTAATCATCTTCTTCTTTCGTGTGTGTGTGTGTGTGTGTGTGGTTTCCAGCATAATTCTGGAACGCCTCAAGCAATTTCAACCAAACTTGGTACATAGATGACTTACCCTCTGGAAACAAATACTGTGGGGGCACCCCTAACACCCCTTGGGGCAGGTGCCTTAAAATGACTTCTACTGTATAACACATGGGACTTCCCTTAGTAACGGCTTCACAGTACTCCAGTATTCCACAAGGGGGCTCCCTCTCAGCCCTTCAAGAAAACATCAGGCAATTGGCCAAGTACAATCAAAAAAATGAAATACAAGTGTAGACAAGAAACTCCTGAGGAGAGGAATAAAAGACTTGCAACGCAGTGTGAGAGACAGTACAACAGCATGAGTCCCGACCACAGGGTTTTCCTGTGGTATACAGGATTGGGATAAATAAATATCCGGGCAATGCTGGGTTATTAGCTACTGCAATATACAATTTATTTGTAGAAATATAAAAAATAGGTTTATAATATTCAAGAGGGCTGTAAGCTTCCTGGAGAAGTCTGTGATTGAACTTTCTTTCCTGTACTGGGATCAGTCAAATTCTCTAAGCTGTCTGGTTCTTGAGAAGTGGCTTTAACAAAAGTGCTAGTCTGCTATACATGCAATCTCAGCGCCGATTACTTTTATCTTTTCATCTTTTTTTTTTTTTCTTAGTAATCTTTTCCTCCAGAGGCTTTGTGTGCAGAAAGTAAGTCAATTCTCTGAGTTGACTGCTTTATATCTTCTTTGACCACCGGTGTGCCCCCAAATGACCTTTCAGAGATCATTATTTTAAAAAAATAAAATAAATAAAATCTGTAAGCATTTTCAATAGCAGAAAACCCAGAGCTTGATTTCTTCCAAAACAAAGGAAGAAAGAGAACAGAAGAAAACAGATTTTATATTTTTTTATTTAAAAAAATGGATTCCCTAATTAAAGGAAACTAAATAATATACGGAATATGTCATAGCAGGATTTTTTTAAAAAAAAAATAGATTTAAAGAGATTTGTGTAGCCCTATTAAAATCAGTAGGACTTAATGGATCAGAATAGAGATAGAAGGGACCTTGGAGGTCTTCTAGTCCAACCCCCTGCTAAACCATGAGACCCTATACCTTTCCAGACAAGTGGCTGTCCAGTCTCTTCTTAAAAACCTCCATTGATGGAGCACCACAACTTCTGAAGGCAAGCTATTGCACTAGTTAATTGTCCTTATTGTTAGAAAGTTTCTCCTTAGACAAGTGTGTAAATTTTTTTAAAGTAGAATAAATCTTTGTAACTTCTAATTGAGCATATCCCTAAGTAAATATTCATTGGACTGAAGTTTTCACCAATTTTCTACCACAGTCCAATATCTATTTTATTCTGATTGCGTTCCAGACTTGCATGAGTAACACTGCTTCCCCACAATTTATACATTACGAAATGCTCATATTAAAATACCCTTGATACATTAGCCCTGTTTGTAGGGATTCTTTGATATTCTTCACCATTCAAAATCTTTTTGGGCCATAAACTAATACTAACAGTGAGTCATTTACCAAAGTTCAAAAGCACTACTTTTGCAACATAGATGCTTGATTCACCTTACTGTTTACACCACTAAGTACTCATTTTCTCATACTGCGAAAATACTGCAGAAATATAATTATTATTTGCTACTGCATTGAAGTTTAACACAGGGCTCTTAGTACAATATTTTTATTCAAAAGCTTTAAAATGTAGAAGCATTTTGAAATGAATTAAAGTGGTGGTATGAATTGTATGAACCTTTATCTGGATCACAAACGTAATATTAATAACATAAAAAAATATAATCAAACATTTTAATATGCAGCCACATTCTCTGTTGAAAATATCAATTTACTGTGAGTTTCTTTCAGCATAAGAAATCACTGCTAAAAATTTTCACACAACCGAGATGTAGTGGTAGAAAATGCATACTTTTGGCCTTGATAGGAGTTCATAAATATAGTCTTTATTTTGGTAAGGTTTCCAATCAAAACACAAGATTTTATAAGCAAAAACTAAAATAATTCAATTACAAATCAAGGTTTTTTTTATTACAGATTGCAAGGGAATTGTTTGGCAAATAGGTCTTTTCCCTTGCATTATTATATAAGAAATGCAGACATGAGAAATGTCCTGTTGGACAAAGTGGCTGCATTTATTTGTGCAAGTGATGCTCATTGACTCAAAAAGTAAAGCCAAAAAAATAGGAGGAGGAGGAGAGGAGGAGGAGGAGGAGACTGTCCAACTATTTACAAGTCTGCACTACTATCACTATTAATCTTCTCATCACTCCTAATCACCCATCCCCTCCCATTTGTGACTGTATGACAGTAACTTTGTTACTTGTATCCTTACGATTTTTATTGACTGTTTCCTAGTATAATTTGATTGCTTATTGTACCCTATTGTACTATTATTAAGTGTAATTCTTGACTCTTGATGAATGCATCTTTCCTTTTATATATACTGAGAGCACCAAGACAAATTTATTGTGTGTCCAATCACACTTGGCGGAAGAAGAAGAAGAAGAAGAAGAAGAAGAAGAAGAAGAAGAAGAAGAAGAAGAAGAAGAAGAAGAAGAAGAAGAAGAAGAAGAAGAAGAAGAAGAAGAAGAAGAAGAAGAAGAAGAAGAAGAAGAAGAAGAAGAAGAAGAAGAAGAAGAAGAAGAAGAAGAAGAAGAAGAAGAAGAAGAAAGGGAAATCAAACAAAAACCTTTGGAGTCTATATAGTTCAGCCAAGCTGAGGCAAGTGCCACTCATTTCTTTAATTAAGAGAATTTTTTTGAACAACATAAAGCCTGGAGGATTGGGAACTAACCAGACACCATGGTATTTATTCTGAAATCTTCACCAAATGTAGCACTGTGTGGTCCTTGGTGCCCTCTGAATATGTTTGTTTCTTTGTTTGTTTATGCAGAAGTTTTGTTACCAAATTAAGCAACATCTTCAGTGCTAGCAAAACCTCTTTCATGCTAATAACATCTCACCTTTCTTATTTTTATAAATCACTCAAGACAGCAAACATACCTGATAATCTTTCCTCCTCCTCCTATTTTCCCTACAGCAATTGATCTATGAGGTGAATTGTGCTGAGAGGGAGTTACTGGCCACAAATCACCCATGCCTAAGGTGGGACTAGAACAGGGAGTAATCTCCTGTTTCTAGCCTGGTGCCTTAAAACACTAGACCATACTGGCTCTCTGTTGTCCTCTATATCTATCTTCAATTCTTATTTTAGTTCTTTTCTGGATTTTCATCACTGATCTTTCTTCCCAATGCAGCAGGCAAATCAAAATCATCCTGCTGGTAATGGAGGTTATAAAGCACCAAAAGGTTTATGAGCCCAGCCTATTATCTAAGACAGGGCTGAGTGCTCGCCTTTCCTCTTTTACATGAAGTCATGGCAAGTCACATATCTTGAGGGTATAATTGTGTCAACAGATGAAAGAAAAGTAGACACTAAGAAAAAAATAACACAGGATAAATTTTCTAAATGTATTTTTATACTTGATCATGTAGACTGATACATACAGAATGGTAAAAAGAAAGCTGAAGTAACAGTCTACATATTTTGTATAAATAAGGAGAGGAATCTCGCTATGAAAATAATGGGAGGCTTAATTATATGCAATTTGCCTCAACTGAACAGCTGATATAGTAATCTCCTGCAAGATATAACATTAACAATAGAAGGAAAATTACCTTGTTTCTTGTTCACCCAGTTATTTCTCCAACCACTCTCTTTGAAATAAACTTATTAACATAGTTCATATTAATTAAAGGTAGTTCTAATACTGATTGAAACTATGATGTTCCAGAAAAGCTAGGTGAATTTCCAGTGCTGTTGTAAAAAAAAAACCAAAACATTCTGAACATATAAGAAACTGTCAATTGGTGTAAATCTTCATGCTACCTTTGTGCCTATTTGTCTATTTATTTAATATACATGTTAGTCTTGGAGCAAAATCCCCCTAAAAACAGTGAGAATTACTTTCATATATATATATAATGCTGTTTGCATTAAGCCACTGGATATGTGTATCTCATTAATAAATAAATAAATAAAACCACACCATTGTAATTACTAGATTAGCACTGTTGGCAGCCTGCCCATACAAAACATACAAAACACTCAAGAACATCTGTAAATAGACATGGGGCAGAAACTGAAGTAGCTGCAATATTCCACTCTCTGTGATTCAAAACTTTTTGTCTGAAAAAAAGGGCTCCTCTTAAGTGATCAAAAGCTAATTTTTTCTTCCTGTCCAGATAATGAATTTCTAACCCATATCTGCAATTATAATGTCTGTGTCATTTTTCAAGGCCAGTCCAATATAAAGTACATTGCATTGCAATAATTTTGCTAAGAAATGGTAGAGTGTGGCTCACTCTTTTTCACTGCTTCCAGGCCTGTGAAATGGTGCAACTGGTGAGTCCACCAAAGATGGAGGTCCTTCCCAATCATGGTTTACACAATTTGCTACAGCTACAGATGTGATTTTAGGAAAATATCCAGGTAACATGCTAGTAAGGTCAGGGGAATTTCTACATCATCAAGGGCTCTAAGCCAAGCAACTATGATATCTGAACATTTCTGATCCAGCAATCATTCAATCTTGCTTTGATTCAGCCATTGTTTGTTTGGCTTAATCTGGTCCTTCACTGTCTTCATGCATCAGGTCAGAATTTAAACTTCTTTTTTTTTTGTTCAGACTTGAGTCAAGATTATCTCTAGCATTTCATGAGAGCCAACCACACTTGGTATCCAGTTCAGAACAAATTTAAGTGGTTTGATTCCCCATAATGCTTAGCAAATCACTTACAAAGATGAACTGGGAAATCATCCAACATCCCAGAACCCAAAAACAAGTGAGTCACTCTAAATAGAACTGTTGGTCTCTTATTCCACCAACTCAATAAAAACAGGGAAATGTTGGTGCTTTGCTACTCTTACAGACATAATGTAGACCTGAATATGGGTTCATACCTGTGAATAGTCATCCTCCCCTTTCTGCCAGAACCATTATAGATGTCTTCTTTTGCACTTCACCTCCCAGAGCTTCTTGTTAAATCAAGTAACCCCTGGATCACTACCCTAAAAGAGGCCATCAGAAACAATGCTGTTGAAAACCCCGGAAACCTATGCATTCAATATATTCAATTCAATACATCAATCAAGTGCCCCATTGGGTCAAAGGAATTTCACCAAATGCCATTAGGAAACAAAGAGGGTTAGTAAAGCACCTGGGGTGACCAATTTAATAGGACAATTCCTTCTATGGAGGTTAGTGGAGGGGGGTAGGTTGAGTTTCATGGCAACCTCATAGTGATCTGGTCATGACAACAAGCTGATGTTAATGTCCTCTTTCTCCAGGTCACATATTAGCTGCTGTGAAGTGAAAATCGAATCCAGCATATTAGTTCCCCAAATGAGTTGGCATTGTGATGACTTGAGACAAACCTATAATAGTCATGGTGGCCATGCATCTCCAAGATTCCATCCTCAAGGCATGGAGGTTAGTACATAAGGCTTAGGTAAATCCATACACACATGCACACACACGCACACATGCACATGCACACACACACACACACCGAGAAATGAAATTGAAGAGCTCAGGGATGGAACTGGCTGAGCAGTAGGACATCAGCATACCAGCAAAAAGGCCCAGCACCTGGTATTACAGCAACATATAAAAGGACACAAGGATATCAAAGCCAGTTCTTTTCTCCTATGCCAAAATGCAGGCAGAGAAATTTTGATAGATGTAGCAATAGTATTTACTTATATACCACTTCACAGTGCTTTACAGCCCTCTCTAAGCAGTTTGCAGAGTCGGCATATTGCCTCCAACAGTTTGAATCCTCATTTTACCCACCTTGGAAGGATGGAAGGCTGAGTCAACCTTAAGCCTGGTGAGATTTCAACTGCCAAATTGCAGGCAGCCAGCAGTCAGCAGAAGTAGCCCACAGTACTGCATTCTAACCACTGCGCCACCATGGCTCATGTACTATATATCTCCATCTTTACCTAGCCAGGTTTCTGCAATATGTTCTATATCTGCTCATTCCTTATAGAGGAGAAGTCATTACTACATATAGACTGGTGTTCAGTAGAACTAGCCCAGAGTCTCTGGAGATCCAGTCCCCAGATCCTTCGCTTGATTCTGGAGGCCTAGCAACCAAATGTAGACTTTCTGATAAGAGTTGAATAAGCATAGCAGACACCTTTTCTTGTGTTCATAGTCTTCCATCTTACATTCAAGGCCTGGTTTAATTTCTTTAATAATTCCCAGCACTAACGATGTCTATTTAAGAAATCCTCTTAAAAGTTTGTAACATTAATTTAATGGAAAGATGCCAATACCACTCTAAGAACTCTATTAGATTTTTCCCCCGTTAAATTAATGTTACTAACTTTTAATGGATGTTCTAATTAAATGTTATTATTAACAGGAATATTACCCAAATTAGAATCAGACCCTTGGAAAGAGACAGCTTACAATTACAAGTGCATTAAACATTAGTATCTGGACAATATACATACAAAAGAGTCCAACCAGATGGCCTTTCCTTTGTTTTCTTCTCTCCCTGGAACCACCTTACAGGATCAGGCATGCCTAGTTTTATTAGCACATCATGTCTGTCAGAATTGAACAACTATTAGCCATCCTACTTAGCAAAGCAGGATGTGAAGGTTTCTCTTATATCTTCTAAAGAACATCAACGGGTGATGCATCTCACAATATCATACAATTTATTGGCTTGCTATGATTGGCTTTGGCAGCTTGAAGTGTATAGAGTTGCAAAACTTGTGTCTTTCCCATGCCAACCATAAAGAGGTCTCTGTGTATAACTACATGATTATAGTGGCCTGAATCAGAATTTAAATAGAACATGTAAATATTTATCAAATCCATTGAAAAGATTTTAATACAAAGAGCATTTGTCTTGTTAAACTGCAATCCTTTGTCTATTGTCCTCAGATTACATATCTGTGAATACAGAGGGAATGAAACCATGAACAAAGACCTATGGAATTGCACTTAAGCAATATTTTGATGTGTATATTGATTGAAAATAGCTTTGAAACTCAAAGTAGTTTTTGATTTTTAGATGATGTGGAAATATCCAACAGCAAGCTTCATCTTCGAAGAAGCAATTCTTCTTGGAGTAAAAGAAGAAAATCTGTAACTTAAAATGCCATAATTAAATGCTGCAGCCCGAGTTTTAAGTAGTAGGATTTATAGTTACTAGGGGTCTCTTTGTATGATATCTTTCAACACAAACTTCCTTTAGAAGAAATTCAGAATGTTCACCACAAGCAACTGTTCATTCCCTTCTCTATTTTATTTCCAACTGAAATACTAGTTTTAATCATTTTGTCACCGTTGTTTTCTTTGCCCTTTTCTAGACTTAAGCTAGAAGATTTATGCATGTTTTGAAATGATTTTAGATAATTCGTTTACATTGAGATAACCTTTTGCAGCTGCAATGTTTGACTTGGTCTTTGTAATAAAACTTAGGCCAGAACCTCCTGTTGACTATGATATAAAAATGTTTGATCCTAGTCATGAGTGATGTCCCAAAGCACACAATTTTAAAAAAGAAAGAAGTACTGACATGACAACTTAGTGTAAAGTAGTATTAGATCCAACTCAGTATTAGTAGAATATTAGGTCCAACTGAGATATAAAGTGAAGGGGAAGCAACTTTCACAGAATGCAAATATCTAGGCCAGTTCATCTATTAAAAGTGTTTAGTGATTGGAATGCAGTAAATAGAGTTTGAGGCAAACTCTGCCCGCTGCCAGCAGTTCAATCCTGATTGGCTCAAGGTTGACTCAAGCTTCCATCCTTCCAAGGTCGGTAAAATGAGGACCCAGATTTTTCAGGGCAATATGCTGACTCTGTAAACCGCTTAAAGACTGTTGTGAAGCACTATGAAGCAGTATATAAGTCTAAGGGCTATTGCTATATATATCTTTGCTTACTTGTTGTCTCACAGATATATTAGATGATTATTTATATAACCCCCATACCTGAAGGTGATGGTGAAGTTATAGGCCAACATACCCAAAGGATGCCAGATAAGAGAAGGATCTGGACTAGCTAAACTAAAAGCACTACAGTATAATAGTTTACAATGCTGATACAGGCAACAAATGTTCTCCAGATCTTTTGTATTATAGCTACCATTATGTGGCTGATTAGGAAGTCTGGAACAGTAGAAAGCTATAGCACCAGATTGTTACACATGTATTATTCATTGCAGCATAATCTTTCATGGACTATGTCCACTTCATCAGTTGCATGGACTGACAGCAAAAATATATTCAATGGAGGGGGAAATAATAAAAGGAAAAATCAAAGAACATAGAAATAATGTAGCAAATAAAAACATTGATAATTATAAATAGATAGTGGCCATTCATTATTTATTCACATATATCTTGAATGTGATATTCTTGTACATATTACACCATCACAAATTTGCAATGTGGCAAGATTCTTTAGTTTTTAATATAATGGACAATTTTGGATATCACTCCATAAATGGACTTGCAGATAGAAATTTCTGTAATCCGTTCACCAGGCATGCTTCTTATTTCATCTTGGTGAGGTCTCCAAATGGATATGTTAATGCATGCTAAGCATTCTCCTCAGAAGTATAGTGCTATTTTTTAAAAAATCTGCAGATTTCTGGTAGAAGATAGATAGATAGATAGATAGATAGATAGATAGATAGATAGATAGATAGATAGATAGATAGATAGATAGATAGATAGATAGATAGATAGATAGATAGATAGATGGAAGGATGGACCAACCAATGTTCATTATACAATGTCATATTAAAAGTTAAAATCTTTACCCTAACAAAAATTAAATACCTGGGCATTCATGAGGATGATAAGGAAGACAAATGATATAATGGCACATAATTTATGATATTTGGAGGATGACATAATAAAGTTTTAGGAAAAAGGGGGGGAAAGGCTAAACATGTAGGTAGGAGAAGTGGGTAGGGAGATCTGTAAACTTTAATAAGACCTATTAAATTAAATACACATGTGTGGATGGATTTGGAGAGCACAACACAACCAAACTAAGGTGCCAGAAACCAGAAAGGTGATTCCAAATTTTCAGTCACTTAGATTTCAGAGTACCCAGTGTTCCTCTGATCAGAAGCAGTTTGAAATTAGGTAATTATTCTTTATACTCTTCTTTGTTTTGAATCTAACAAATCACCAATACCTAGATATAAACCAAGATGGAGAAATTCATTAAGATCTCAGAAGTGCCCCACTTTATTAGCCATTCACTATACTCTAGGTGGCAACCACTAAATATGACAACACAAAGAAGTGCCTTCCAATGCTAACAATCCACAAAACCCACAGAATAGAAAAGTTGTATACATAACTGCCATCACCAATTCTGGTTCCTGCTTTACTACAACAGAAGACCTAAAAGTTTAGATTAACTAATTAATGTATTTTATTTTTCAAAAAGATCAAAGCACAAACTAAACTCTTTTAGTTATATTCATCTCCACATCTGGTATTATGCAGACAATAACAGTTGTGGGAATACATCATTAGCTCACAGAGTGGCTAAAAATATTAATAACAATTTTGATTTTATAAATTCACATTGATAATGATTTGAGGATATGACATTTATCTTTACAATCCTAGCTATTGATATGTTAAATGCAAAACTAAATTGTTCACCTCAATAGTTTGTAAGCCAATTGTAGTTTTGATACTGGAATTGACTGGGTACAAATCCTTATTGCAGGTAAAGAAAATCATGAAAAAGTCCTACTTACACAGCTAAGTACAGCTGCTTCTGTGGGTTTTTTCATCTAAATGAAACTTTTGCAAAAATAATCCATTTTTATTTTATATCTCATTTCCAAGGCAGGGCAGTCAAGTGATTGGATATCTATGCTCATCTTGCTACTTCTATACTACCACTTGGATAATAACTTGAAAAGCATATTAGAAGCTGGGTTCTCTGTTGATATTTAACTAACAAGGGTTAATTCTAGATTGAAAGCTATACCTTGTTCCAACCTTGACTATGTCATTTCCACACCTATTGATTTAATATAATTAATACAATTCCTTTGTATTATGAACCCAGGCTAAGACATGCTTAAGAATGTTCCAATATTTAAAAATTGCTACTTTCATTCTTCCTACTGTGCCATTTCCTTTTTTAAAAATCCACCATCTCCGTGTGCCACATATGGAGTGAAATACGTTGGCTCTTATTTAATCTAGTTAGCAACTGGAGATTACTGAATATACAATAGATGTTACGAGCCATATCTACACAATACGCCAATGGCTGCCAAATAGTTAATAGTAATGACCTTGCTCAATGCATCAGGGTGGTTTTAGGAAAGGCCCATCTTCTAAATAAAGCACTCAATTTTATTTCAGATTTTTTGTGGGACCGCAGCCAATATTCTCATATAATGGACACGCTATGCAGTAACAATCTAAAAAGAGATAATAGCCTTCAAGATGTCTAGGAGTTAGGTTTGATAGTTCATTATGTATATTAGCAACCTAGGACACATTCTTTTGAAATCTTCCTGCCCATTAATGTCCTTTATGCTAATCATTTACAAATAGACATTGTATGTGAACCATTACAATCTGCTTCCTCTGGTCTTTAATTGGATTTTATTAACTTTAAACTATTGTTAAGCACTGATGAAGAAGAGGAGAAAAACAAGCAGATTTCAGTTTTGAGTTGAGTGGGATTTATCTCACTTAGTGACACCCAGCTGGATAAACCTAAATATTAAGCAATATTTGCAATGCAACTTTGATTATGAAACAAAGAGACATATAAAACCCATAGTGAAAACATACAAAGTAAAAACATATTCAAAGCAAATTATTCAAATAATTGTCAGTTTAATACTTAAGGCAAGGATCCTATTTTGTCCTACTTGCCCTCTTAATTAAAAAAAACCCTTTTGAATATGATTAATCACCATGAGAAGTAGATAATTTATTAAAATGGCCATTCTTAAATATGACTATTGGATTTAAAGGATGTGGTTGACATTTTTTCTTGTTTCTACTAGTGGTTAAAACAACATACTGAGACCATGAGTTGTCATCCTATCTTAGGCTCAAAGTCAACTTGATGACCTTGAACCAATCACTCTCTCGGAGTCCTGTGAAGCAGCCAATGGCAAACCAATTCTGAAATCTTGCCAAGAAAACTACAGGGATTGGTCCATGTAATTTTCACCCAAAACTGATTTAAGGGCATTCCCCCCCTAAAAAAAACCCTATATGAAATATCTTTTGCTAATTACTTGTGTGTATGAGAGAGTGAGATTGAGAAGAAAGAAAGAAAACATGTGCTGTTTTTTTTCCTCTCAAAAACCAAAGTTTTGGGGCAAAATCTCTGAGCAATCACCAGATGAATCAGAATAAAAATTGAGCAGTCCTTGGTGCTCTCTGAGCTTGGCTGTTTTTCTGCAGACATTCATTACCCAAACTAGGTAACATCAACTAGAACTGATGATTTGGGTAATGAAAAATCTGCAAGGAAAAAACAACTAAGTTCAGAGAACACCAAGGACCCCTCATTTCAACCATGACCTACAAATATTCTCTTTCAGAAGCAAAAATGCTTAGAGCCACCTATTCCTTTTCCTCATCCATCTTTCTCTCTTTTTATTTATTTTTTCTTCAGCCAATCTCTCATTTTCTTTCCCTCTGTCCAGCAGATTCCTAAGAAACCGACCAGATTACTGAAAAAGTATATTTTCATCTTTTTATCTTGCTAATGATACATTTATTTGTGTTTTAAATATTCCATAATCCTTTCAAATAATAACTAAATCAGTAATTTTTTATCTTTTCTAACATTTGCCCTTTTCCATCATCATTTTGTTCTATCCCATTTCCATATCAGATTGCAAATTCCTCCATTTTTGTGCAGTTTGACACAAATCTATTTGTTCCTGAAGTATATTTTCCATGCAACCTCCACTATTGTACTCATGTTTGTATATTATCTTCCTAATATTGATTATTTTATATGGAGAACTGCATCATTTTTTTTCAAAACAAAAGATGGAAGTATAATTGCATTCTAACTTACATTCTAGTATGGTTAGTGAAACAAATCCTAAATTAATTATGTTGCCTATTAGTAGCTCTTCACTGGCTTGGTTAAGACATCCCTTAGTGGAATTTAACAATGGGCTTGCAATCTTGCAAAAAATAATATTGCAGAGAGCCAGTTTGGTCTAGTAGTTAAAGCACCAAGCTAGAAAGCAAGAAATTGTGAGTTCAAGTCCCATCTAAGCTGTGAAAGCTAGTCACTCTTTCTCAACTCATCTAAACTCACAGGGTTGTTTTTGAGGGGAAAATAGGAGGAGGGAGATATTTTTACCATCTGGAATCATTTGTAAAAATAATAAAGATGGAATATAGATGAATAAATAAATGGAATAGAACATTTTTGAAATGTGTTATATATGTTCACCATCTTGAATTATTTGTGAAAATAATAAAGACAGGCTCTATCAGTAAATAAATGAAAGGAATAGAACATTTTTTTAAAGCCTACTATATCAGTGGTCACCAACCAGTGAGCCGGGGACCACTGGTGGTCCTCAAGAAATTTTTGGTGGTCTGCAGAGAAATGTCACCCGAAGCACCTCCCAAAGCAATTAATCCAGGCTGCATGGGAACATAAGGCTATGCCGCCTACATGGCCTGCAGGAGCACAATGCTTGTGTTGCTTGCATTGCAAACAACATGAGGTAGTGAGGGAAGGGGGGGGGAAGGGTGGAGGGGGAAACTTGCCCCATTCGCCCTATGCACCTCGTCTGGCCACTGGCCTGCTTCTTTCTGCTTTTTTCTTCTGCTTTTGGCTGCATGTAAAGAAAGCAGCAAAAGTCTTTCTTTCTCTTCCCCAAACAAATGAGTCTTTGGGACCCTGCAAGGCATCCTGCTTCAAGAGGCTGTGCCAGTAAGACAAGTCTCACAAAGACTCATTTCTGGCAGCATTTGGGGGAAAGAAAGAAAGGAAGACTTCTGTTGCTTCTGCTGCTTTCCTTGCATAAAGCCAAAAGTCTCTCTCTCTCTCTCTCCCCTTGAGAACGGAGCTTGGAGACAGAATCCTGCAATCCCAAATAAAAGTACAATTGATCGGTAGGAAAATGGGATGGGGAATTTTCCTGCAGACCTTTTGGGGAATTTTCCCAGAGTCTCTGGTCCACGGGATTTAAAATTATGATTTTGGTAGTCCCTGAGGTCCAAAAGGTTGGTGACCCCTGTACTATATTATACATGTATGTCTATGGAGATTCTCAGTCATCCAGGTCATGCTTGTCCCAAAGGTGCTTTTCCAAAAGGCAACTGGGTTTTCTTACTTCCCCCACCCCTTGAAAATGTTTCACTTCTAAAGAAGCTTCTTGGATGAGAAGTGAAAAGTTTTCAATGAAAAAAAGTCTAAATGACATTTAGAAAAATATCTTAGGGACATACTATGCATTCAGTTTAGTGAGGAGGAATATATTATGGACTGTACTTAAGGACAATGGTTTAGTCCCCAATAAATATGATGATGAAAAAGTTCCACCTGAAACCCTGGAAGTGATGCTATAAATGTTGACCAAAGTGGACAAAAAAACCAATTCAATATCGTTTGTATTATGTTTCTACTGAACTAACAAGTCTCCTGCCTGATTCTATACAGCATTACGCATAGGATTCAACTATTCAAGTACACGTTTATATCAAGTTCTGGCTCTGGGTGATCATTCATATTAAATGATCATGATAAGTATTTTTTTTAATCGCAATAGTGAATTCATTCTAAAATATCACATATGTAAACAATCTAAAATGAAGAGGGAAAAAAAGCCATCCATCCAAAGGGATGAGAAAAGCTCTACATAAAAATTAAATTGCAGGCAGTAAATTAATTGAGCTGCCATAAATCATTTTTATGACTCACACTGTAAATGTAATGGGCTATTACTTTTTCCGTGTTAATGCTAAGCAAAGTTTTATAAAATAATATTTCAACATGCACAAAGCCCAGCCTCAGAACATGTCTAAGCACTCTTACATTCTCTCTGTCTAATTGGAAAAATGTGCTAACAATATGGTACAACAGTAATTTCCAGGATTCGAAGAAGAGATATTTAAAGAGTTTCTTAAAGAGCAAGAACATAACCTCATTGTAGCTTATTGCAGTAAAAAAATGACTTGAATCTAACTGCTAAAATTAACAAGGATGCTGGGAGCAGTTAACATGTTGATAAAAAGGAAAATGAAACAAAAAGAAATTAATGTAAGGAACCATTTTGAACTTATAAAGTTTGTTTTGTTTAAGTTTTAGAAATCTGATTCAGGAAGATGAAACATTTCCTTCACAAGGACGTTATATATAACACAAGATTATAAATTCCAGCATTGAGGAATAATCTCTTTATTTTATTTATTTATTGATTTGATTTGTCAATCACTTACAAGATAATAGGTATAAGTATAAACATAGTTATGAATACATGAAATGGATACATATAAGAAAAATAAAAAAGAAACAATAGGACAGGGATGGTAGGCACCTTGGTATGCTTATGCACGCCCCCTACAGGCTTCTTAGGAAAGGGGTGAGGTCAATAGTAGACAGTCTAAGGTTAAAGTTTTTGGGGTTTGGGGAAGAAACCACAGAGTCAGGTAGAGTATTCCAGACATTGACCACTCTGTTGCTGAAGTCATATTTCCTGCAATCAAGTTTGGTGCAGTTTGAGTTTGTATCTATTGTGTGCTCTTGTATTGTTATGGTTGAAGCTGAAGTATTCATTTATATAAAGTGGTCCCAAATACTGTGAAGAGAACAAATCCTGACAACATTTATTAACCACTTCAAGGAAGAGCACAATCTCTTTTATACAAAGTTGCCTTGAGAAAAAGCACAGAAAAACTTAGGGGAAGATTTTCTTCAAATGCCAAGCTAACAGCATTAGATGGGTTTGCTCAGTTAAATCTGACTTAAATCCTTCCAAACTGGTAAAAGTTAGATGGTACCATCCAAGCCTCCATTCCCCCAAAATAAAATTCAACAGAAACTTCAGTCTGTGGTGTTATATGTCTTTTGGTAATCACACAAGGCACAAACAACATTAAGTGGCATGTGCCGTTGTGAAGTGACGTTTTGACACAAGGTCCAAATGGCAGTGATGGATGAATGTGGCCATTACTCCAGATTTTTGCAAAATGACTTTCCACATGTATTCACCTCTGGATTGCCATTTTGACACATATGCTATGAGGATGTCATATAATTCACTTGTGCATCTTGTTTTGCTGCCAATTTGGTGTGCGTGTGTATGTGTGTGTGCGTGCGTGCATCCACACATGTACATATGCTAACTCTCAGATTTTCTTTCTTTCTTCTTTCTGCGACAATATTATGCTATGATTCTAAATGTATTTTTTCTATTTCTTGAATATTTTAAATGTATCAATATAAAATTCTCTCAGTGTAAGACAATTCTCAAGTTACATTTTTAAAAAGGTATTTTAATTATCCATGTCCATTAGGGGATTTGCTCTATATTCAGAAAATAACTTTGGACATGTTAAATAAATTCCCTGACCAGATGGAAATATAGTCATTTTAAGTGCTTTTTTCTCTCTCTATGTTGCTGTTATTGTCTCTTGTCACTTAATATTGCTATCCGCCCTGGGTGTTCAACTGAATAGACAGGTAGAATATAAATCGAATGAGCAAATGAATAAATAATTAAACAAGTTAATGATTACTTATTGTTATTATTTATTTTTATAGAATCTGCTTACGCATCAGGCTTTTGTCACAAACATTAACTTTAATTTTTTTTAGGCTAAATACAGTATTTTCAGTAGCTATTTGCTTTGTGTTTGTAAATGGATGCCTCAGTAAGTTGGGAGGTTGAGATAGGAGGGTTTTTAATAATTTTTCCCATTTTTTTCTTATCAATATTTAAGTTTGATTAATATTTCTTAGAGCTATTCTATTCTCAAATCTACAAGCAATGACACCTTTTAATGGAACTGTGTTCTGCTTTAAAGAACAGAAAATTTAAAAAAATTCAAAAAATAAAAATGCTTTATTCTCTCTCACAAAAATCTTCTTCAACAATACTGGTTTTTTTAAATCAATATAGATAGACAAATATGGTATTATTTCAGGAATGATACAGAATGGTAAAGTACAGAACAAACAGCTAAAATATTTGAAATTTAGTGCCCTTTAGTGGAACATTAAATTTCCAAAATAAATCCCATTGAATTCAATGAGATTTACTCTCATATTAAAATGCGAAGGAATATGGATTTAACTATCTGAATATAGTATCAATGTGGGTGTTAAAAACAGCAGTCTTATAGAATAAAGCTAAATAAATAAATGCAATGCAATGCAATCTCCTATGTACTAATTTGCCATGGATTGCATTTAAGCCTCCATCCATTATGTGAATTGGAGGTGATACAAACAACAGGCATCAATATCCTATTGCACTTAGCCTAGCCTCTGATCCAACTCTACGTGTGTTTGTGTGCCAGCGCACGCATATACACACTGGACAGTTTATATTGATGCTGTCCTGTATATCACACTCATCAATAATGGAAATAATTACATTTTAATAATTAAAACCTCCCCATCATTTTCATAAAGCTATAAAAATGATTGTATTTCCTCCCTGCAGTTTATCTACTCTGTAATCAGGGGACAAACCATTTATTTATAAATACACCAAACTAAAAAAAAACTGTATTATTGTGGTTCATCGTATAGTTAGTTAGATCTAAAGCTTAGACTGGGTTTGGCATTTTTGTCTGGCTATCAAGTCCTTCCCAATAACCTGGAATAGGCAGGTAGTATTTGATGGTTTCAAATCTATTGTTGCAGGATCTAAGTAAAGCTTTGTTTTACTATTGATATTGATTATTTTCTTACACCAGCCAGGTGGTATCTACACAACTCTCTACCCCAATCCACTCCCAAAATGGGGGAGGGGTTACAGCAGGGATGTCAAACTCGCGGCCTGTGGGCCAGATGTGTCACGTGCTGGCCCTTCCCCCGCCAGTTTAACAAAGGGGGGGAAGTCCCAATACATCATGTGACACCGCCATGATGACACAAGTTTGACACCCTTGGATTAGAGAATCCAGAGACTTCTTTAATCACTGAAAGCATTACAGCAAATTTGTATTTTAAAAAAACAACACCTCTTCAGTAGCTATTCTTCATTTTGTCCTAAAGTTGACAATGTCATCTTCCAAATTTCTCTACAAGAAAGTCACTGCTCCTTAATTAACTGCATGTTTTACAGTTCTAGAACTGGTCTCTCTTGCAGATCCAGTGTTAAATAATTCCAGTGATAAAAAAAATATGAGTGTTGAGAGATGGTGGTGCCATTAATACATCATTGTGCACACCTAGTATATCACTTTAAAATCAAAGGACTGAAACATGCATAGCCAGATGCCTAGCTGAAAAATATATAGCATAGTAACCAAAAGTACAGAATGATTCAAAATAAAAAATGGCAATCCCTCTCACAAGTATGAAAGGGTCCTTTCCTAAAAGAGGCTGGAGAGAGATGCTATTGAACTTCCTTGAGATGATGCTTGGCTTCTAATACTTTGCCCCAGTATATACAGTTTGGATGGAGTGAACCATATTAAGAAGCTGACATTGTTTAAACACAGATTTTGCTGAGAAAACTCTCAGCTGATCCCTACAGGCAGATGTATCTCAGGAAAACAGCCTATACGTGAGGTCTCCAACCTTAGCAACTTTAAGATTTGTAGACTTCAACTTCTAGAATTCCTCAGCCAGTAAGCTGAGGAAGCTGGCTGAGGAATTCTGGGTGTTGAAGTCCACAGGTCTTAAAGTTGCTAAGGTTGGAGACCCTGGCCTATACAGATAAACTTTGACTTACAATATTTCATTTAGTGACTGTTCAAAGTTACAACAAACTGAAAAAGGTGACTTACAACTGTTTTTCACCCTTATGACCATTGCAGCACTCCATGATCATGTGATCAAAATTCAGGCATTTGGTTCCTGACTCACATTCATGAGGGTTGCAATGTCCTGGGGTCATGTGTTTACCTTTTGCAACCATCTAACCAGCAAAATCAATGGGGAAACTTAATAAGCACATTAGTAACCGAACAATTGCAGCAATTCACTTTATAATGGTGGCAAGCAAGGGTGTAAAATAGAGGGGAAACTCACTTAACCAATGTCTCACTTAGCAACAGAAATTTTGGGCTCAGTTTTGGCCGTAAGTCAAGGAGTACCTGCCCTTCTACAGAGAGATCATTCTTGCTTGTTTAAACTGTAAATATGCAAGCAGGGTGATACCAGATTGCTTAAAGCAAGATACACCCAATTTTTCTCCATCATACTCTTTCCTTCAAAAGAAAGAATCTAATGATATTCTTAATGCAATTTACTGCAGGAGATAATCAGTATGTCTTCCCTTTATAGATCCATGTATTATCCTGGGCAAATGAATTAATACTAGGGCTTATAGGAAGAAAGGGAAACACAACATTACCCCTATAAAGACGATATTTGACAGGCGCTGAAAGCAGGGGAAGCTTGCTCTTTACAAACCAGATATTTTGCCAGCAACTGCCACTGTGCATAATCTTCTGAGACCTACTTCTCACTATATATTTCACACAAAGGCTTGATGATTGCATTTGTCATGAACTTTACAGGGCAGGAGATGAACATAAAAAGTAAGCAATTCAGAGATCAGGGCCGTGTGTAACATGGTACCTTACCCAACCAATTGTCTCATTTGATCCTTGGTGATTGATTAAATTTTAAATTCACATGTTAATATAATCCCGCTGCAAAGTAAATTAAGTACCATTTGCTTGTGTGTTTTGTCAGTTGTAAAAATGCTACTAGTTGATATTCATTTTCTGGGCTTCTAATTGTTTCCTGCTCAAACGATGCAGCAGAAAGTGAAAATTAAAAACTTGCATCCATGAAATATGTAAGAACCAATCTATTATTTTTACTTGTTAGGAGAGACAATAAAGGATCCAGAAGCTTGAACATGGAACTTACAGTTACTAGATGGCAATTTCCATTTATGTTAACCTAAGCACCTTCCTTAAGGGATAGAATATAAATGTGAAAAATAACAGAAACGATTAATCTTAAAGCCATTCTTCCTTGACATTTTGTCAAAAGTTTGTCTGGAGCATTTATGCAGGTGGAGCATTTGCACAGTAGCCATGACACAAATAAAAAAGAGTGGGGTCCATGTTAGCTGATTGTGGTTGCCATCTTGTTTTTGTTGGTGGCCTTTTTTTTGGGGGGGTGGGGGAGGACATAGCAAAAATATTACACATCCACCTTGATTCATAGTTCAAATATGCATGTAAGTGTTCAATCCACCAACTAGGTTAAAAGACAAAGGAACTGTGGTTTGGGGGTTTTCTAAGCATAACTCAGTTTCTTGCAGTTTTCCTCAGGATCTCCTTTCTTTCCATCTGCAGTATTCAATTCCATTTCTGAAAAGGACATTTCAACAAGCAACTTGTAATAACACCATAGGTGTCTGCTTTGAGAGGTAGCCAAATATACAAAAAATATTTCTAAACACTTTAAGAATTGGATTGTTTTTTATTTTATTTTTTTTGCTCCTTAGGCTTTATTAATTTGGCAGTAATTTTTAGCTGAACATTGTCTATTGTCTATTGATATAGAAGAAGCCATTTATGTAATGCTACTTTCCTAATGGTCAGGCAGAACTGAAGTATTTCAACTTTATGCTACTACTGCTTATTTATCTGCTAATTAAGTTCAGAGGTGGTATTCAGCAGGTTCTGCACAATTCTGGAAAACCAGTAGCAGAAATTTTGAGTAGTTCGGAGAACTGGCAATACCATCTCTGACTGGTCCTGCCCCCATCTATTCTCTGCCTCCCGAGTCCCAGCTGATCGGCTAGGTCTTCTTTTGTTGCCCTGCACAGGAGAACAGAGCTGGAAAGCAGGTTAGTGGATGAGGAGGGAATGGGGATTTTACAGTATCCTTCCCCTGCCATACCCACCAAACCACGCATACCAAGCTACACCACATCCACCAAGCCACGCCCACAGAACTGGTAGTAAAAAAAGTGAATCCCACCATTGATTAATGAATTTAATACAGTAAATATATTTAAAATTAGATTATATCAATGTTTCTCAATCTCTGCCATTTTGAGATGCTGGCTGGGAAATTTTAAAATTGAAGTCCACAAATTTAAAGTTGATGAAACTGAGAAACAGTGGATTATTTGAAGCATAAGGTCTGCTATGTTTTTAGGAAGTCAAGAACAGGAATCAGAAAGCTGACTTAAAATGAAACAAAAAGAAAAACATAGTCTTTTTTGAACTTATCAGAATTAGTTATAGAATGGATCCAGACTCTACAGCATATCTCCTCTGAATATTATTTGATACAATTCAGCTGTATCCCATATAAATGGCACAAAGGTGCAGTCTTATTACTTCTTAATGCAACTATCTTGTTGTATAGGAACTTCTAGTATAGCTGATTTAGACTGTGTCCACTGTAGTTTTGTACTTTGTTTCTAGTTAGATACATCTAAACTATGTATGTCAATAAAGCGCAGTTGCAAAATAACCGTATATTTTGTGAATATGTTTTCTGGGTTCTGTCTATGTTTGAGATTCTGAATGGAATTGCATCTGGAGTTACATAGTATATGAAACAGTAATTTTGTAAACTTATGGAATCAAACAACCAATACACATGAAGGTTTCTCAAGAAGAGAATGTGGAGTGGAGTGAATAGAATATTGGCCTTCAACTGTGAAAAAAATGGCATTGGAGCCCAAGAAGAGAGAATAAAGAAGGAACCTTCAAGCAAACTAATATTATTTTGGCTCAGCTTCTTTCAACTTCATTTCTGAAATTATGCATGGGATTGGCTCTATCCATAGGCAGAGGGAAGCAATTGTTTGGTTTATGATTCATGAATTTATTACATTTTTAGATTCTCTACAGAGACCATCCAGGTTACAGCTGGGTAATGTTAAATTAGTTCCTCTTTCTCTCTCCAGAAGTCCTGACAAGCTTGGTATGAAATTAACTAGAAGGAAGAAAAGAAACTGCATATTATACCATATCTAACTTTGATAGTAGACTTGGGAGATTATACTGTATTCATAACATTACATTTCAGAGCCTTTTTAAATATACCTTTACATTCTGTACTTTTGAATGATTGTACCAATGACCTTTACTCTGAGTATAAGTAGCTCTCAAATAATTAGAAATGCAGTTAATTCAGTAATCTTTCATAAGATACATAATCTTCCTTCTAGTTGAGCTGCCCCCACAGAATATTGTGCAAAAGAATAGAGAAAGGGGAAAAATTGAAAATACCTGGGGGTGGGGGGAGAGAGAACAAACTGATGCGGTAAGATGGATTACTTGAATTTTCCACCAATCACAGAATAACACATTGGCTAAAGCATTGATTGATGAAGTATTTAAGTCGTCAATCTCACATCACAAGCCTTTTTACAAATGGCTGCAGAAAGGGCCTGACAAGATGGGGGTATCAATGGAAGTTGGCTTTGCTACAAAATATAAGAAAGACCTCTGGTCCACAATTTGCTCTCTGGCAAGATGTTCAATAACCATTTTCAACGGCCACTTTGCCAGCAAATGTTTCACTTAAAATGTCGGTATTCTTTACTTAGGATTGCTGTCTACCTCCAAATGTATAAGCCTTTAGAATAAGGAGATTTACTTTCTTTGAGGCTGGGCTAGAATATTATGGTTTATTTATGCAGTCATTTCCAGTTGAATGGAATTTTTTTAAAGTAATGCATACTTTTTGCCTCTTTAAATCTATTAGAATATATTAAACTTCTCTAATTTTTTTTTTTACAGAAAAATTATGCTTGGCTATCTTCACTTAACTACAAAGTGTTAAGTAGTGAAAATTAAGAAATAAACATCTACACAGAATATTTACAAAGAGCATAAAGTCAGGGATGAAAATGATGTGGAATCAGCACTGCTTGATCCAATGCAATCTTTACATTGGTTGCAATTTATATGGATATGGTGGGTAGATAGAAATTCACCAATAAACTATTCTCAAAACCTCAGAATTTTCTAAATTTTTCAAAGTGTTTGAAACTCTGGAATTCGTTAAATGCAACTGATCCATCCGTCCATCTTATCTGTTACTTGTGAAAAGCGATATGTAAAATTTGAGTGGTCAATTCATGCTTCTCTTGGTGTCTTAAGAGAGTGTAGCAAACCTCTAGATCAGGAGTATCAAACTCCATTTCATTGAGGGCTTCATCAAGGTTGAGTTTGACTTTGGGGGTCTGGGGTGGGTGTGGCCAGGGTGGGTGTGGCCAGCTCGATGTCACCTGGTCGCTCTGCCAGTGAAAACGGGCTCCATTTCCAGCTGCTACAGCCTCCTGAAATCCTCTGCTAGCGAAAACAGAACTCGGGAGGCTGGTGCCTTGTTGTTTCCAGGGTGGCCCTGCAGACCAGATCTAGGCACCTCATGGACCATATCTGGCCCATGGGCCTTGAGTTTGACACCCCTGTTCTAGATCCACTTATTGCAAGTACAACTGAAGCAACCTTCAATTATGGCTAAATATAAGAAAGACCTTGCCAACGGCACGTGGAGAACCTCCTGCCTACAGCTGTATTACTACACCATAAGATCCTTTTTACTCTTAACATTGTTAGTTAACAGTAATTGTTTTATCTGCAGTACATGAATATGGTGTTGATATTCCACAATATCACTGACAATTAACATCTATGTAAAATCCACTTTCTTTGCTCACTTTGATCACTCAAGCCATACTAGCATTAATGCCGATAATGGGCAGCAGGGAGTAAACAGGAATAAATTGGTAGTTGGTCATGCATCTGTCTCATTCACTACAGCTGCAATATGGTAACTTGATTAATCATTAAAAAATAAATCACACTAAATCGCAATCCCATTCATTTTTGCAGTTGGTATTTTAGTTTAAGCAGTTTTGAGTAATCAAGTGCCTACTTCACTGCAATTCTGGACATTAATTTCTTACTATGTGCCCCATTGTAACTGATCTTATTGTCCTAAGGAGGGAAAAAACAAGCAGAAATAAGCAGTGGTATATTGATGTGACTCCCTTTCAGTTCCTTATTAAAATGATGAAAGCAAAGTGCTCTCTTTAAATTACCAAGAATACTACACTCACGTTTCTCTACTACACCCTGTATATGCCGGAGTTTTCTGCTGAAATTGGAGCGGCAATACACGGTTTTGTAAACGGAAGAAATGGGAATTTTGCATCCATGTGTGCATAAAAAACACCGTCAGCATAAAAGAAACCCACTTTAGTTGCTCATTGAAAGTCATTTTGGCACATGAGTGACCACAAGAAGCAAAACAATCCGGTTACCAGGGAATGTCTGTCTAAAGTTTATCTACAGGAAGGTCAGGCTGTACGATGGCTCATAAAATTCTTCTCACACTTAGAAAGCTTCTGAAGCCATTCACACAAAGGATACCCTCTATCAAAATGCAGCTCTTGTTTAGCTCTCATAATTGAAGGTCTGCTCCTGGCTGGGACTGTCATTTATTCAGTAAACATAAAGAATAAGCAAGAAGAACTTACAGAAAGGGTATAAAGTGCATAACAGTCAATCATCTCTCTTTCTGATAGGCAAAGAGATCAAAAATGAAAGGACAATGGTTAGTACAGGTGCCACTATTCATTTAGTAAATGTGACTTTTGACCATGTTTCATGCTTACAACCATTGCAGCATCCCTCTGGTCCTAGGATCAAAACTTAGACACTTGACAACTGACTCGTATTTATGACCGTTGTAGGATCCCGGGGTCATGTGATCGTGTTTTGCGACCTTCTGACTAGCAAAGTCACTGGGGGAGCCACATTCACTTAACAACTGTGTTACTCATTTAACAACTTCAGTGAATGATTTAACAACTGTGGCAAGAAAGATCATTAAAAGGAACCACTTAACAACTGTATTTATTTATTTATTTATTTATTTATTTATTTTTGTCAATCGATTATAAGATAACAGGTATAAGTATAAACATAGTTATGAATACATGAAATGGATACATATAAGAAAAATAAAAAGAAACAATAGGACAGGGACAGTAGGCACAATGGTGCACTTATGCACGCCTCCTACAGACCTCTTAGGAAAGGGGTGAGCTCAATAGTAGACAGTCTATGGTTAAAGTTTTTGGGTTTGGGGGAAGAAACCACAGAGTCAGGTAGAGTATTCCAGACATTGACCACTCTGTTGCTGATGTCGTATTTCCTTCAATCAAGTTTGGTGCGGTTAACCTTGAGTTTGTATCTATTGTGTGCTCTTGTATTGTTATGATTGAAGCTGAAGTATTCATTTGCAGGTAGGACATTGCAATTTCTGATTTTATATACTATATTTAGATTGGGCCGGAGGCGGTGTAGTTCTAGGTTTTCTAGGTCTAGAGTTTCAAGTCTGGTGGCATAAGGTATTCTGCAATGAGTAGAGGAGTGGAGAACTCTTCTTGTGAAATATTTCTGGACTTTCTCAACTGTATTAATATCAGATACATAATGCAGGTTCCAGACTGATGAGCTGTATTCAAGTATTGGTCTAGCAAATGTCTTGCATCTCTAGTTAGTAGTGTGATATTACCAGAGAAAAAGCTACGTAGGATTAAGTTAACAACTCTTAATGCCTTTTTGACTATGTAGTTACAGTGGGCTCTAGCATTTAGATCATTAGAGTACTCCAAGGTCCTTGACAGAGTTTGGATCATCAACAAGGTCTTGACTATTCAGATGTATTTTATTTTCTGATTTTTGTTTTGCCAATATGTAAGACAGAGCATTTATTTGTTGAGATTTGAAGTTGCCATTTGTTTGACCATTCTGATACATAGTCGAGGTCTTTTTGAAGGGTAGCAGTATTGTCGATGGTGTTGAATAGCTTTACATCATCAGCAAAAAGAACGCAGTTGCTCTTAATATGATTACAGAGATCATTTATGTAGAGTATGAAGAGAGTTGGTCCTAGAACACTGCCTTGGGGAACCCCACTGTTGACAGGTACAGAGTTTGATAGGACTCTCCCAATTTTGATTACTTGTCTGTTTGACAGGAATGCTTCTATCCAGTTATGCAGGTGTCCACAGATACCATAAGATTTTAGTTTTAGGAGTAATTTGTCATGTACAACTGAATCAAAGGCTTTACAGAAGTCTATGTAAATTGTGTCTTCTGCTTAGCAACAGAAATGCTGGACTAAATTGTGGTCCTAGTTGAGGATTACCTGTAGAAATTAGTGTAGAAATATTCTTAAAAGATGACTACGAAAGTGTTATAAGCCAGCATAAGGACATTATTGCTAAAGGAGAGAGTAGGACTAGGCAGCAGTGTGGTGCAGGGGCAACCTGAGTAATTGAATCAGGAAGTTATATCTCAGGCAGTTCAAATGAGTATCAATATGTATTGCAAGCTTAAGCTCTCTACAAAAATCTGAGCTACTAATGATCAAGGGAAATGCATGGGAATTAAGAAGGTATTTAAGATGGACTGGACTTAGATCTCTTGCAGGCATGCAGGCAGTCATGATGTGTTTGACCACTCCCTTGGGCCAGGGGTGGGATTCAATTTTTTTAACAACCGGTTCTATGGGCGTGGCTTAATTGGTGGGCGTAGCTTGGTGGTAATGTGACTGGCTGGGTGTGGCCAACTCAACATCACTCACATTGAGACAAGCATCTCCTCACCTGGCCTCTCATGACTGTGGGGATGCTGCAACAGTCGTAAGTGTGAAAAATGGTCATAAGTCACTTTTTTCAGTGCCATTGTAACTTTGAATGGTCACTCCATACAAGCAAAGTACCAGCAAAGGAGGGGGAAAAAAACTCCAGAGAAGTTCCCGAGACAGGAAGTCTAGTCCTGCCAAGAATGTAATAAGGGTTTAATGGAGAGGCAGTTTCTGTAAGCAACACCAGAATGTTTCCTTCCTGCCTTCCTTACAGGATTAGGCCAGTAATTTCTTCTAACAACTGGTTCTCTGAACTGCTTAGAATGTTAACAACCGCTTCTAGCGAATAGGTGCAAACCTGTAGAATCCCACCCCTGCCTTGGGCTCAGCCTGGTCATCTGCTACGGTTGCTCCTTCATCACCTCTGAGGGCAGGCAGCAAACTTATTAAAGTAAATGTCCTTTGGGAGAGAGCTTTAGGGTACTGCAAATGTATTTAAGGATGGCATGGTGATGACTCTAATGATGAAAATCTTATAACTGGTGATAACTAATAAGACTCTCATCATAAGTAATGATGCTTTAGCCCTGTTTTGTAAATCTTATTCAAATTCTATCTATCTGAGATACAACCAAAGTCTTGCCAGAGAAAGTGTTTGTCACTAGGAGTGAAATACTATACAACATGTTTTGATGAATGAAATTATGGGCTGTGAGTTTTATGCATTTTGTAATGTTTATTTATATGCCTTTGTATTGTTTTCCCTTATTTTTAAAATTGTTATGTTTGCTTTATTTGTAACTCATCCAGAGCAATATACTGTATATGAGGCTGGCAGCTAAATAAACAAACAAACATGGAACTCATACATTTGGACTAATCCAGATGTGTCCTTTTAGGTGCCGTATAAGAGAAGACATTGCTTTGATTTCATGATGGTGGTCTTCATAAATCATAAATCTGATATTTTCAAACAAACGTAGATTGAACATATCTAGTTATTTAAAGCCCCTGACCTAGTATTGATGTTTAGCATAAAGCTGCCTGAATACTTAACAAACAATAATTGAACCAATAATTTCAAGTGTGTGTATGTATGTGCATGCACATGTATGCGTATGTACACATCTGGAAAATACAGAGCCAAGAATTGTGGATGTCACAATCCTAGTTGATGCAATGGCATTTTCACCAGATATCTACCAGGTTGCCAAGCATTCAGAATGATGTACAAAACACAATTCTAACAGACTGTATAGGATCCATCAGATGTCATCTATACCTAGTTTGAATGGAATAAGTTAAAATGGTAATGTTTTTAATTGGATTTCTTAATTCTTATAGCCAAACTGTAACATACATCTTAAATACCTTAAGCCTCACAGCCAACAAGCATAGTTGCACTAATCTACATTAATCTATTTTATATTGCAGAAATAAAAAAAATCATGAAAAGGATGATGACAGTTGACAAGACACCCTAAAGAGAATCTTGCAGAATTAGCACTCCCACAAAATTACCTTCTTCTCTATCATTTATGCTACATATGTTCAATAATTAAACCACTATTCTGGAATTCCAGTTCTGAATTTGCACAGCAATGAATGATTACTATATCTCTACCAATTAGTTAACTAATAGCTAAACTACTATTTTACAGCTGATGTTTATTCTGAGGCCAGCTTATATAAGATACAATTTAAAAAAAAAAGTATTATTATTTGTCACTGACATACAGTAAGACAATACAGTTTCTTATTTAAAGTTGCAGTGTGGTTGTTTTCTTCGGTATTTAATATCACAGGCATGCTGATGATATCATGTGAAACTTAGCTGGTGCCATATAGCCAACACTGTTTGCTTGCAACTATGGAAAGATTTATATCTCCAGCCATGCAATACAAAATAACTTCAAGAGCAGAAAAGAAGGCAAACATTTGCTTGTTCAACTGAGACTCTTATGAGTTTCCCAGCTGACTAACTCCATGAAGATAAACATAACACCATTTCTCTAGTCCAACAATGGCTCCAAATAAATACTACAATATTATTCTTCCTTGTTTTCCTGAGGCCTGGCAGGTTATGCAAACAAAGCTATGGTAGCACTCAAAGAAATGGTATATGCCAATCTCTCAATATGATGTCTATTCCAATTTTGTGGAAGTAGAATTCTTAGATTCCAGGGGAAAGTTTATGCTACCTGGGACTTCTTGAAGTTACAGCCTCCAAACATCTTATGGCACTAAATAAAGCATAGGAACTATATACCACCCAAGAACCATTGAAGAATAATATTGGAGTATTATTATCTCCTTTCCCAAACATGACTGACATCAAAAACTGTTGCAACTGATGAAATGAGCTGCAGCTCATAAAGGTTTGTGCTACCAACTCATAAAACATTTTGTATACATGTTTTATAGTTGACAACAGAAAGAAGTGGGGGAATTTCAAAGAGCAGACAACAGTGTGGAATCAAAAGTACATTCCATTCATATTTTCTTCAAAGACTGATTAGATAGCTGAAGCTTCTGCCGAGAAAAAATCTAATTGGAGAACATAATTGATGACTCTTGGCTATGGACATTTTTCATTGGATGATACACCCAGGGGGGGGGGAAGCAGGATCAAGGGTGAATTACATATCTCAGAGTTGACATCGCCCAGGTGTTAGCCTCCATTTGATTTCGTAGGAATTCTAGAAATAAACTATGTTACTCACAGAGTTTTTGTGAATACATACACTTATTTTCGCTCGTCTTCCTTCAAACACGGCAACAATGGATATACCGGATAAAGCCAGTGCTGAGATCATTCGCATCTCAACACTATTTAACATGTAGCTCCACCCCATGCAGCTAACTAACATCCGCCCTCCCCATCAGTCCTATGCGCCTCCACCCCACAATTCTAAATGCAGCTAATTAACTAAGCAGTATGTGGTTTACTTTTTGAACCGCGATTCAATTCCCCCAGTTTCACCCCAATGAGCCTTCGAGTTTCTTTTCAGAAAATGAGAGGAGTCGGAGCAATAAACCTCCTCCCACCTCCCTCTGTGTCACATGTCTGTGCCGATACGGAATCGATGAGCTGAACCAAGATGGGATCTGTAGGAGTGGAAAACATTCCCCAACCAATCCAATCATATCTTATTTTACAATAGTATCTAAAATTCTTGTTTCATTTCTGTATTCATTACACATTATTGCAGAGTTTTGCAGCATTAATTCAGTGCCAGAAAAATAAACATGGATGGCTGATGCTTCATTTAACATCTTTATAAACATAAGTAGATTTTACAAACCAGTTGTAGATTTCTCCAACATGGAGCAAACTCAAACAGAAACATGTTGCATGCTCAGAGCAGAGCTCCAGCCTTCAGCAAGCAAACAAGTTAGTTTCATCTTCAATAGACAGACTCAGAGCTCAACATAGCTGCAGAGTTGCAGAGCTTAATGTAGAACCCCACCTAGCCTACTTTTAGTTTCAGTTTCCAAACTATCCTCATTGACTGATTTAGTTGCTATGCCTATTCATTGGCTGACCTTGTTGCCATGCTCTATGCCAGTTCATGAATATATTCTGACACACATATTGCTTTTATCTGTCACATTTGCAATTTTATCACATACTGTTATTCTATTCAATATTTTAAAAGTTTGAGAATTATAGATTAACATATTTCTCCTCCTTCTGTGCCAAAAGAAATACCAGCCAACTGTGCTTATCAGGGCAGGTTTTAATCTTCTCTCTACAAGCCCAGTTCCAAATACATTTCCAAGTGGTAACTCATACTGACACCATACTTGGAGTAGCCTTCTCTATCAACAAAACAACCCCTTCTTTCTTTATAATGGAATTACTCTAACCCCCCAAATTATTCTGGCTTGCTCTTTTCCACTGCTTTTATCTTCCAGGTATGTAGGTGTTTCCACTCCAAAATTTAGTCAACACAATGCATCTGGAAGTCATCAAGATGTGATCATGGAGGACAAGCCGAACTTGGATTAAGAAATCCAGAAAGAAAAATGAGAAGGAAAAAGAAAGTAGCTGAAATATACAAACCATCAGATTGGTTATCATGGTTTTAGTAACCAATTATGAGAATGTACATTTTTGTTACTTTCCCATTAAATCAACATTTCCCTGCAACATACAAATTACAATGTAAGCAATGCTTGATACAGAGTTGCAGGGATGTTTTGTGTCATACATTTTATATTCAGCAAATCTTTATCATAAGAAAACATAATGTTTTTGCTAAAGATTAGGGCTTTTTTCCAAGCATAGGCATGGCATTTAATCTATTTTCAAAGAAAATGTGTATACTTCTACTGTGACTCTTTAGTGATAGTGATATGCTTTATCTCTAGGGCTTGCCAGTGCATTGCATGATACAAAAACATATACTACAAAACTGGATCTTTTATCATTCACTTAGCTTAGAATGGCCCTGTTTATCCTACTTATGGGAATTCCTGTCAAAATAGCAGCCTTCATAATAATAAAAAGGCACTTCCAATAGCACAGTACAATAAACTTCATCTTTGGCTTGTGTTTGGCTTTTGTTTTATCAATATGTTTAACTCTAGGAAATGAATTTCATTGACCCTTTGTAGTTCTCCTTGAAAAGCCACTCCTTTAAAAAAAAAACTGAACTTTTTTAGAAAAAGTAGGTGGAAAGGGATTCTATCCTAACCTTGAGATTGAAAAGGCAAAAAGCTTTTATCTGGTTTTCAGAAGAGTTCAGCATGTACACCTAAACTGGATTTAATCCTGATATTTTCAGAGGGTGTTTTGATAGTATATGAATAGTAATAACAACAGAAAATCGTGCCATCTACATAAAATCAGGTTGATAGGATTCATTTAATTAGGGTCAATCCTAAAATTTGTGTTAACTACCTTAAGTCAAACAGAGCACTCAAAGCTAGCCAAATTATGTTGGCAATTGAGATCGAAAAAAATCCCACAAACAAATTCTCCTAAAATGATGCAGTAATATATTGAGAAGCTAAAAATGTGCTACCTATTCATAATGATATACAAAACATCCTGAGGCAACTGTTTCCTTCTATATGAAATTAGAGATAGTCCCAGATGTACTATTACAGAAGTAACTGTTTAGCTCCAAACAGTGAAAACAATTTCTGAATGTAATGTCTAAATCCTGTCTTTAAATTCATCTCTCTCTTCATATCCTTGATAAAGTTGGTGAATCCTAAATTAAATCACCTTTGCCCACTATATTGGGCAGCCAGAGGCAGGTTCCATTGGCACCGTAAGTGGGAGGGGCAGATACGGTGGGGGTAGAGGGCCATATCAGGTCAGGGGATCACGCATCCAAGCGGTAGCACGCTCCAGCCCTCCTGTCCCGCCTTGCAGGCCTGGTTGTGCAGAGTCTCAGGCCCTGGATACCCGGCTGATGTTATGCAATGCCAGGTCCACTGTTAACAAGGCCCCCCTGATTTACGATCTCATTCAGGAGGAGGGTGCGGACTTGGCAGGTGTCACCGAAACCTGGTTGGGCCCAGAGGGTGGTGTTCCTCTGATGGAAATGTGCCCACCAGGTTTCTGAGCATTTCATCGGCCAAGGTCCCAGGGAAGGGGTGGTGGAGTAGCAGCAATTATTAGAGAAGTTCTTTGTCCTAGAGAGGCCACAGTCCCTCAGATGGCTGGTTGTGAGTCTCTCTTTGTGAAGTGGGGTCAGGGGGTTCAGAGGGGCCTCTGGATAACATACCTGGCTCCCTGCCACGTATCATCGGCCCTGCCCGGGCTCCTCGAGGTGATAGCCGGGCTAGTGGTTGAAACGCCTAGGCTTTTAGTCATGGGTGATTTCAACCTGCCTTCACTCAGTGAGACCTCTGGGGTGGCTCGGGAGTTCATAGCTTCCATGACAGCCATGGACCTGACCCAATTAGTTTCTGGCCCCACTCACACAGGGCGGCACACGCTGGACCTGATTTTCATCTCTGGTCAGTGGTTGAATGATCGTAGTTTGGGGGATCTAGTCATAAAACCCTTGTCATGGTCCGATCATTCGCTTCTCAGGCTTGACCTCTCTGCCACCACTCCACACCACAGGGAGGCAGAACTGAGGAGGTGGTTCTGCCCCAGGCACCTGATGGATCCCGAGCGGTTCCAGATGGAGCTTGGGCCATTTCCTGAGACGCTGGGTCATAACTCGGCCGGAGACTTGGTGGCCACCTGGGATAGGTTGGCTGCCGAGGCTCTGGACCGGGTTGTGCCTTTGCGACCTCTGACTCGGCACAGATCACACCCAGCTCCGTGGTTTACGGAGGAGCTGAGGGAGATGAAGTGCTGAAAAAGATGTCTGGAGGGCGTTTGGAGGACCAGTTGTGCTGAGTCTGACCGGACACAGGTGAGGTCCTATATTAGGACCTACCTGGTGGCGATAGGGGCGGTGAAGCATTTGCATGTCTCCACCCTTATTGCATTGGCAGAAAATCGACCTGCCGCTCTGTTTAGAGTCACCCACTTCCTGCTTGAGCCGGGAGCGCAGGAGGACTTCTTGCAGGGCAGGGCAGAGGAGTTTTCTCGATTTCTGTATGATAAAATCGTTCAGATTCAGGGTGGGCTGGACTCCAGTTGGGTGGTCCCAGGGGAGGTGTCCGGAGCAAGTCTTGAGACTGTTATCTGGGATGAGTTTGATCCTGTGACCGCCGAGGGTGTGGACAGGTTGCTGGGGAGGCTGAACACCACCACATGCCTGCTGGACCTGTGCTCCTCCTGGTTGGTTTCTACCTCCAGGGAGGTGACACAAGGCTGGCTCCAGGGGGTTGTCAATACTTCATTGAGGGAGGGATCACTTCCTACCCCCTTGAAAACAGTGGTGGTGCGACACCTCCTCAAAAAGCCCACCCTGGACCCGGCCCTTTTAAATAACTACCATCCAGTCTCCAACCTCCCCTTTATGGTGAAGGTTGTTGAGAGTGTGGTGGCGTGTCAGCTCCCTCAGTACCTGGAGGAAGCAACCTATCTAGATCCATTCCAATCAGGCTTCAGGCCCAGTTACAGCACCGAAACAGCATTGGTCACGTTGGTTCATGATCTCTGGAGGGCCTGTGACAGAGGTTATTCCTCTGTCCTGGTCCTATTAGATCTCTCAGCGGCTTTTGATACTATCGACCATAGTATCCTATTGCAGCGGTTGGAGGGGCTGGGAATTGGAGGTACCATTTTGCAGTGGTTCTCCTCCTTCCTCTCTGACCGCTCGCAATTTGTGTTGATGGGGGGGGAGAGGTCCACCCCTAGGCCCCTCATTTGCGGGGTGCCTCAGAGGTCGGTCCTCTCCCCTCTTCGGGTTCAACATTTATGTGAAGCTGCTGGGCGAGATCATCCATGGTTTTGGGGTGAAATGCCATCTTTATGCTGATGATACTCAGCTTTACATCTCTACCCCAAACTACCCCAACAATACAGTGGAGGTGATGTCCTGGTGCCTGGAGGCTGTGCGGATTTGGATGGGTGGGAGCAGGCTTCAACTGGTGCAAAATGCGGCCACGCGGGTGGTCATGGGAGCGTCAAGAAATTCCCATGTGATGCCTCTCCTGCGCGAGCTTCATTAGTTGCCGGTGGCCTTTCAGGTTCACTTTAAGATTCTGGTTTTGACCTTTAAAGTGCTCCATGGCATCGGATCAGGTTACTTGTAAGACCGCGTTCTGCCAGTAGTCTCCCAGCGACCGGTGCGCTCCCACAGGGAGGGTCTCCTTCGGGTCCCGGCGGCATCCATGTGCTGCCTGGTGACCCCGAGGAATAGGGCCTTCTCTGTGGGGGCACCTGTCCTCTGGAATGAGCTGCCTCCTGAATTACAGACAACCACTGACCTGAGGACGTTTAGACGTGCTCTGAAAACCTGGCTCTTTGAGCCGGCCGGCCTGGGCTGATTTTAATTGGGGTTTAAATTGGGGTTTGAGAAATTGGTTTTGTATTTTAATTATTGGGGTTTCAAATTATAATTTGTTAATAGCAGCCGTGAATTTAATTTATTTTTTAACTTTTGTAAATTTTATATTGTGTTTTATTTGGCTGTACACTGCCCTGAGTCCTTCGGGAGAAGGGCGGTATATAAATCTGATAAAATAAATAAATAATAAATATCAACTAGAAACTCCTCTAGCTCAAGATTGCTGCCATTGGATCATTGTTTTTTATTGTTCCAAGTAGGTTTCATTACCCTGTGATGAGCAAGTAGGGTATATTATCATCCTCAAATGATTTAGATTTCCAGACAAATGACCTAGCCTTCCAATGTACCATCTACTTAACTATCTTCTACATTTTTAGCCATTAGGTTCTCCTTGCTCATATGACTTTGTACCACCAATATATCTTAAAGGAGGTGGTGAGATTATCATGCTGTTGAGTAAAAGGGTATAAAGATTTCCTGTCGGTCATATCTAACTCTAGGGCATAATGCTCATCTCTGTTTCTTGGCTAAGGGAACCAGCCAATTAATAGAATAGAATAGAATAGAATAGAATAGAATAGAATAGAATAGAATAGAATAGAATAGAATAGAATAGAATAGAATAGAATAGAATAGAATAGAATAGAATAGAATAGAATTCTTTATTGGCCAAGTGTGATTGGATACACAAGGAATTTGTCTCAGTGCAAATTGGTGCAGTGTACATAAAAGAAAAGATGCATTCATCAAGAGTCAAGAATCATAAGGTATAACACTTAATAATAGTCATAGGGTACAATAAGCAATCAAATCATACTAGGAAACAGTCAATAGGTACAAGGTGAATCATGCCGTCATCGGAGTATCCCACAATTGCTCGTGGTAAAGACCTATAAGCATCTTTTACTGTTGTGTAGCAATTGTCCAAAGACAATTTCTGTGATCATGTGGCCAGCATGGCTACAAACCAAAGGCATACAGAATGCTGTTCCCTTCCCACCAAAGTGGTACCTATTAATCTATTTGCATTTGCATGCTTTCAAACTGCTAGCTGGGCAGGAGCTGTGGCAAGTAATGGGAGATCATCCCATTGGTGGAGCTCAGGTCATTAAATCCAGGTTGTCAACTCTCCAGCTGAGAAGCTCAGCATCTTTAACTACTGAGCCATCATGTCCCTAACTGCTGAGCCAACCTAGGTTTAATTATTTTTATTTTGCTAAACAAGAAAACGATTATGAAAGCTACAGTTCTTGGTCTTATCATGACAGGGCAACAGTCAGAAAAAATTACAATTGCTGCTACCCATATCAGCCCCAAAAAAGAATACCATAAAACATTCCCTCGCCCAAGATTCCTGCTGCACTGTATTGAAAACAACAGGTGCACACAGCAGATGGTGGGTGCACAAGGAAATAGCAGACACAACATGCTATTTACATATCCATTGGCCAGTGTTTGATTTATTTCCAAAATTAGAATTTGATACATTCTTTTAGTTTATAATACATTTCTATTGAAATTACGCTCCCTCCAGAGCAGTCTTGAACCATAAACATTGGCACCAGAACAAGTGAAGAGCTAAGATTTTGTAAATAATAATCATTCTCCCAACTCTTAACTCTGAACATTGCTTCATTTTTCCCAATCTAATTCCAACAATTTGATGCCTGCTGTTTTTTGCTTGATGTCAAGGTTGGCATAACATGACCAGATCAATAATTGCCCTACGTTAAGCTGTTTATTTCACCCAAGTCCCAATCTGGCTTTGCAAATCTTTTTTTCATTGTTGATCCATTAGAAGAATGATGACAAGGAAAGACCAGGAAACCTAAGTTCCCTGCTCATCTCCAGGATATCTTGAATACTATGCATCATATCAGCATTCTGGCTAATATGATTTTTCCAGTGTCATGGATCTTTTCCCATCTTACTGTGAAGCAAAACAAAGTTGTAAATCAAAGGTGTGACTCAGAGGCAGTGCAGAAGAAGGATTTAAGTTGTTCTCCTGATCTAATTTAACTCAAGGAACTTCTTAAGTTACAATGTTATAAAGTGTTTGGATAATATTAAATGTTATCTGGGGAGTATGTCATTAAAAAAATATATCTGTTGAAATCTCCATTTATATTTCTTTTTGATAAGGTGAGATAGTCATTAAGTTTTTACTTTTCAAATAGAAATTGAGACAGAGAACCTAGTTTCTCCAAAAACTGCTAGAATATCTCAATGGAATGAAATGGAAGTGGGCTGGTCCCATAGTAAGAAGAACTGATGGCAGGTGGACAGGGGCAGGTCATAGAATGAATCCCATTTGATAAAGTGTCCACAAAAAAGACCTAAAACAAGATGGATCGACAACATCAGCAAGTATTGCAGGCCCAATTGGCAAAAGAAAGCTCAGGACCGTATTGATTGGAAACATGCAGAAGAGGCCTTCATCTTTTAGTGGATAGACAATGGTTAAAATGGTGATCTCAATGGTGTGGAACATAATAGCATTTAAACACAAAACTTGGAAATTTCATGCAACCTAAAAGCAAATGTCTGAGCACAGATTGACACACAACTGGCTTTAAGATAGTTTTACTGTCTTAACTGTGCCTTCATTACTGAACAGAACCAATATGTGATATAAGAAGACTGAATAAGTGAAGCAGACTACTCTATATAATACTGTGAAAGACAATACACGCAGATACATTCACGAATAATTTTTATTATGAATTGATTGCATTCAGTTTTCCTATTAAAAATCGATGATGTGATATATGCCCACCACTAGTCAAAATGCTACTTTGTGTGCAACCAAGAATAACGTATTGCCTCAGAGCTCCCAGAACCACAAATGTAGCACCTGTCACTGATTCATTAAAGTAGCCATATCCTTTTCTGCATCTGTTTCAACATCTGCTCCTACTATCTGATCCTTGAAGCCAGAAGGCTGGTTTGAGAAGTTGTCAAGTTGGGCTGCGCATTCCAAATAACTTTTTAAAAAACTGAATTCAAAACACTGCACAGTCAGATAGAATAACCAGTGTTGGAATGTAATACATCAAATTTGTGCATGGGTGAGACATTTATTTAGGTCTTTCTAATCTGCAATTCTATATCCTACTCAGAATATTTCAACATGAATAATACAAAAATGGTGCAATAAATGCCTCCTTGAATATACAATACAGTTCACAATTTAATAACAATGACACTTAGACTTATATACCACTTCACATGGCCACAGGACATGAAATTAATTTTGAGGGTACCAAATTAATCTCCAATACTGAACACTTCAATAAGAGAATAATCAGGGAAGCCATCGAAATAGAGAAACACCCCCATAATATGAATAAATGGGATGATACCTCCCACTTACCAGACATCTGGAAACTAGCCCTTATCAACAAATGAGTCCCAGTCATGAAACCAACACCGGACCCAAAACAACACATGACGCCACCACCAATCTCCCTCACCAGACTCAAACCCAAACTCATCTCATAGACGAAAGGCAACCACCATCCAGAAACCAGACCACGGCTGCATCACCAGCTGCCACACACCCTGACCCCCAAACCAAGCAAACTGACACATGCCATGAACACATAGCCAGGCCTCAAACTCACAGCCAAACCAAAACCCGGAATGTTACATCATAGCCACCTGCTCAGGATATCACATCACAAAACTCAGGAGGTTACACCACAAAAGCTCAGGATGTTACAACACAGCCAACGATCCAGGAGATTACAGCACAAGACCCAGGATGTCACAACAATATACCTCAGAAGGTCATCACACAGCCCATTACCCAGGTGTTACAACACAGGAGGCTGATAGACATACAGCCAGCACCTCAGCCACACAGGTTCTTACGAAAAAGCCAACCAATCTGCAAACATCAACTCCATCAATCAATCAAGAAATAACAACATAGCCAACCAGCCCGCTTACAACAGAGCCAGCACACCACACCTCCCCAGCAGTATTTATAGAGAGACGGCAGCTTCAATCATACTTTGCTTGCACTAGCATGAAGCCGAAAGCACCAGCCTGAAGATGGTGAGTGAGACCTCATAGAAACATCACCAAGATACTCTCAATCTTACATGGGAGAAGACCCGAACACTGCCAAGACCTGTATATTATATATGTATATACAGGAAATCCTCAATTTACAACTTACAACCTAAAAAATAAACAAAACATCAATTAGGATAACAGGACAGTTATGGATTTAAATAAACTTATTTCTGTGTACTGCAAAGATAAAGCAATCTATAAATCTCTCACTGGCACACCTAGAAAAATTAATATTAAATTACCCATCTCAACCCAAAGATGTGATATCCCAAATATGTATGTTGTTACATGAAATAAGTATAATAAATAGCAATCATTGTGGCAATCTGGGAAATTTCTATCAATTGCTAGGCAGCATTTATTAGAAATACTTGGCATTGTTAGCATTTAACCCTTTACTAACTACACAAACATCCCATAATTTCCTGTAAAATGTTTGAGGGGTTGTAAGCAGAAGAGAACTTGTTTCCATCTTTGTTGGAAAAGTATGTGAAAAGTGTGAGATTTGGGAGGAAAAAGTTTTGAACAAACAAGGATTTTTTTTTTTACCAAAATTAGAATTATGCATATTTGATAGAGAAAATATGGACTTCAATAGCAAGAAACTTATTATATTTTTACTTTTGACAGCTAAGTTATTGATCACTTGGCAATGGAGACACTTGAATAATTTATCAATTGCACAATGACATAGTAAAATTTGGTCAATTAGCTCTACTTGTAAAAGTATCACACAAAGTTTGTATGTTAAAGAAATTCTATCATTTGCAGGACTTGGAGGGACACAAATATTTTTTAAAAAAAAATAACAAGTCTTCTGTCTACTCATAGGATATGTAGAAATTATAATATAATCTATGAAGAGTAGAAAAAAAGCATTGAAGCTAAATTGGCACAATGCCAATAAAATATTTTGTTATTATTCAGTGATGCTTGTATTATTAATAAGTGGAGAAAAATTGATTTTGGAAAGACATATTTTGGATGATTACAAAGTATTACAGCTGACTAGTTTTTGAATGCTTTTGTCTCCTGACTTGTCCTAAAATACAAATCTTTATGGTAAACTGAAAAGTGAGCCTTGAAGAGTTCTGTAGCCTGTGGTTTGCAGATTGCAAGAAGAGATTATTATCACTTTGTACATTAATTAATGGAAAATGCAACAGAGGTGACAGAATTGAAACACAGTTAACAGAATTACAGACTTGGAAGGGACCTTGGAGGTCTTCTAGTCCACCCCCCTGCTTAAGCAGGAGTTCCTGTACCATTTCAGATAAATGGTTGTCCAGTCTCTTTTTAAAAGCCTCCCGTAATGGAGTACCCATAACTAACACATCAACCATGTCTCCTTTTCTTTGTCACTATCTTAGAAACCTTATTCCTCTATGTCCCATTTTATAGAGCTAACACTAGCATGGTTTAGAAATGGAAATCTGAAGACTTACCTGTTTTAATCTCACTGAATTGTGAGACCAGCAAAGAAGGCTTTACTTTCTATTTCACCCAGGAGAATGGCTAAATTTGAGGGGAGCAAGGAGAGGAAAACTTCTGTAGAGAATTCACATTCTCTTACAGATTGGTTGAATTTTAAAGGGTTATTTGGTCCTATCAGTGCAGGTTTACCTCTCGTGATTTTCATTGAATGTATTGTTAGAGGTTTGTCTGAATTTAGAATGTTCTATACATTTATTTTTAACATATTTTAATTGGGTATTTTAAATTTGTAAAATGTAACTGTTTTATGAAGGTTTCTGTCCTAAAATTCAGGCTTTTGAAGAAAATTGATTTTTCCTCCTCCTCCACTTTCTCCTTCTTCTAGTTCTTCTTATTGCTATACCACTTGATCAAAATACAGGTTTCTTTTTTTTTTTTCCTTTCTCCACCCCATTTCGATCGATATGTGTCAGAACGTGGGCTTTTACAAATGTATCCTTAAGCATAGGTATTCTTCCCAGCTTTATTCCTACGATCGAACAAACCTTAGATGTGTGCATTACAGGGCACAAGACAAAAGTTTCCATTTTTATCAAAGTCTTCCGTCCTATGTTGATTGCAACTTGGCATTTAATATTGTTTCCATATGGTGGCTTTTGTATCTTTGATAACCATTTTCCTCTCCTTGTGATTCCTGAATAAGAATGAGTAATATTTCAGTCATTTATATTCCAAGAACTTTGCATTTGAGTAACAAGCACACTCTCGACTGCACCTTTTTCATTTGGTCAAAAAAAAAATAATCACAGAAGCTTATTGTCAGATTATTATTTCTGGCATTCAGTCATCAGCAAATAACATTTTTACCTTAAGATGTGATTCCCAGATACTAAGCACCAGAAATAATTGATCATCATGACTTTCCATTGTGAATTTCAACTTTCATTTTCTTTTCTGAACAACACATTTAGTCAGTTACATGTACCAATTACTATGGTACATAAAAACAGGGTTGCTCTGGCTATTGTGTTCCTCAATAGATTCACTCTCAATGCCCTTTCTAGGACAAAGCCAGTGAATTAGAACTTTTAATGCTGTGCAGTGTGTGTGTCCTTCCCAGCCAGCCCCATCCGGCAGCCACAACTCGGGTTGTAAGTTGAAATGGTGCCGTTCTAAAATATTGTTAGGATTTTAGCATGAATTGAAGAACAGTTCTGTCTCCTCCTTTCGTTTCTTATCATTGTTTTCCTTCTATGACTAACGGTCGATATAAATGTTAGGAGCGGGATGAGAGGGGCGGGCTTGGATTCAGTAAGCAAATTCATAAACATTCATCTAAAGTTGTGCTTGTGTTTTCTTTCGGGAAGGGGTGTGTGATTAGACTCGTCAAAGAATAGCACAAGAATGCAGAACAAATAATTCACATTCAAGAGCCCGTTGGAAGATGCAGAAACCCTCATGAGTATTCCTGCATAGAAGGGAGAATAAAAGCACTTGAACAGTAACTGGAACAGAAGGCTTGGTTTTGCCTACTGCTGTGGTCCGTATATCAGTGCTGAAATTGGACATTAATTAGCACTTTATTTGCTGTGTGCTCCTTTTCTTCCAAATATTTCCTTTGGGGCCATGGCAGCCATTTCCTGCCCTTTCATCTTTTTTTTCCCCCTAGTGATTGAACTATTAGCCTCCTGTACCTGTGATAGAATGAATATTAGCTACTTACGGGAGAACCAAAGAGCTAAACAGCCCAGGCCACATGTAGGAATAAAGGACCAAATTAAATGAAAGTTACATCTGACAGGCCTCAAGGAGAAAAATATCACATAGGGAGAAAGGAAAGGGGGGAGGAAAGTCAAAATTCAAGTATGAATGTGATTTGTGAACCTTTTTTTCCTCTTTCTTTCTTTCTTTCTTTCTTTCTTTCTTTCTTTCTTTCTTTCTTTCTTTCTTTCTTAAATACTGTTGGGCCTTGCGGATGTTCTTAAGGTCTCAGTGGCTTGACAAGGACCTTATCATTTGTGCAATGGATTTTTCTAAGCCAGATCCAAAAGGACTGAAAATTAAAAGCATTCATGGCTGTTTTCTTGAGCCGGGCAGCAAAGTGCAGAGCAGTGTAGCATATTCCAACAAAGCACTTAACCATGTAATTAAATCAGAAGCATTAGAGTAGCTCATTTGAAATTAACTGGAGCTGCTTAAATGCTAGGCCTTATCATTATTATTCATTTATATAGCACATTGAGCATTCGGAATGCTATACTGCCCTTATCGGATTTATCCATGGTCATTATTATTCCCATTTTATACTTCAGGAACTGGGAATGAAAGACACCAAACCTTGTCCAAGTCTACCTAGTCTAACCAAGTCTACTTCAAGCCCATCCATTGTACTATGTCACACACAGTTAAATCTCTTAAATATTGAATAACAAAGAAACTTTGTTTTTATACACTTCAAATGAGAGAGATATGTGGTTTGATAATGGATGTATGGAGAACTGTGCAGCTATAAATTATAGGCAATCATGAATCCATGCTGACTGCATTATATTTTTAAAAATACATATTGTTTTGTTTTTAAAAAATGAAAACATACAAATGCCAAAATCCATCTTTCTAATATGTATTGTAATATGGTTCATGTAATTGAAATAGGGTTCATGATTTAGAAGAGTACTCACAAAAACTGCATGCCTAGGTGCAATTGTTTGTATCTGTGTATACACAAATATACAAACATACTTTCATGAATTAAATTATGGTACACTCAAGGAGCAATTTATCACTACCTGCCCACTTTCTCAACAATTTAACTTTAAATGAAAGTCCCATCTTAGATTCATTGAGATTATTGTAATGGAGGCACCTGATTATTATTTTTTTTTACTAATCTTTCTTGTGGGGATTATTTTAAATTCAGGATCATCTTTCTTTCTGGTATATGCAATAATTGGCAAAAGGTGTGCATACAGAAAAATATACACAATTCAAAATGTTTATGAACTTGCATATGCATTTCTTTCTGTTTTATTCCATATGAGTAAATAGAGCAAATGTACTGTTTTACTCCAGATTATTAAATGACTGTAGAAAATAAACTAGGCTTCCCTTTAAAGAGAAATTGTAGCAAACATGAAAAAGAATATGATGGTCATAAGACTGGCCATACCTGAAAGAGCCAGGAGTATCATAAATCAATGGCATTTCTTGATCTCAAAGAGAGAATAGAAATTACTTCAGGCTGTTGATTCCAAAGATGGGGCCAAGGAACCAAATCTGGTACCTTGAGAAGAGACTGTGTAATCTCTCACCGTGAAATCAATGATGTGGACATTCCTCAAAAAATGTTGCCAACTAAGAAAAATGAACAATCAGTGATAAAAATGAAGAACTCCATTTTTTATGTCAATAAAGCAATACAAATTCCTGATACTGCAGGAAGATGAACCAGAGAGATAGTAACCATGTTAAGCACATTGGGCAATTTTTTAATGTGGTCAAAGTCAGTGCTTTGGAACTACTGAAACTTAAAATTCTCCTCAGTAGGGATCTCCACCAGAAGAAAGTTAAGAGCTGGGAAACTGGTTTCTACAATCTTGCTTGCTAAATTTCTGGCAGTAAAGCAACTACCCACAATGTGACCTTCATTGAAGCTTGGAAAGCATGAAGAATAAGTTACTGATGGGATTACCAACTCCTGAAAGAAATCCTGACTAGTTGACCTATGATCACCTTCCTTCCTCAGCATGTTAAATCAGGATAAGTCTGGAAACAGCCTTTGCTATCACCAGTCTGTCCTTGTGGTATATGCTGTTGCTGAGATACAGGTGAAAAATGAAAGCAATAAACAAAAGAATCCATGATAACCCAAGGTCCAGTTATCAAATTTATAGAAAAGTACCCAGCATAGCACTCAGACTGAGATAGGAAAGACATCAAAGAGACAAGGTATACTTTTTTAAAAAATGTATTGACAAAGGTAAGCAAAGAACAACCAAAATAAGAAGAAAATACTACATAAGATGCTGAGGATACAGAGAAGAGAAACTCAAATGCTGCTATTTACATAGTGATTATTTTTAAGAAGATGACAATCAGGAACATGAATTGTGCTTCCACCAGACGTCCATAGCAATTCTTAAAAATTCCAACATGGGTTCAGTCCTAGTGTATTACTGATATGTGTTGAGATCACATAGAATAAAATAAACATTCTTTCCATTTAAAGTAGAATAGCAATAGCAAAAGCACTTAGACTTGTGTACCGCTCCATAGTGCTTTACAGAACTCTCTGAGGGGTTTTTAAATCTCAGCATGTTGTCCCCAGAAGTCTGGGTCTTCATTTTACTGACCTTGGAAGGATAGAAAGCTGAGTCAACCAGTGGTGCTATTCTATCAGTTTGGTCCAGTTCCGGCATATTGGTAGTGCCGAAGATCAGTGGAGACCAAACCAATCTGTCTGAGGAGCTGCTGGAGCTGTTGTTGGGCCCAACCACCCGCCGGGCTCCCATACTGACCTTTATTCCCTGCTTTTGAAGTGCAGCTGCTTTGTGCAGCACTGCTCTGCCGCGCGTCAGCTGCTGAAGCAACAGGGAGAGTGCAGGACTGCAGGAAGTGAGTCAGAAAAACACTGCACCTGCGCAAAGTGCATGTTTGGTGCACGCGCACACAAAATGTGTATGCACACACAAAGCGCGCCTACCAAACCACACCCACTTAACCGGTGGTAAACTATTTTGAAACCCACCACTGGAGTCAACCTTATGACAGTCAGGATCAAACTTTGACTGTGGGCAGCGTTAGCTGCAATACTGCATTCTAATCACAATACTGCATTCTAATCACTACGTCACCACAATAGAATCACAAATCCTTACAAATATCTACCATAGAGGATTAATGGACACAGTTGAGGACTGTTGGGAGAAAGACAACATTGTCAAAATTATTAGCATGGTCTCTTTCTTCACTGACCTTGCTAATAATTTGGACAATGTCTTCTTTCTTTCACATTTTTTTTCAATGGAAATTTAGAACATTTGCCATTGGATATTCTGAATTAAATTGATATTTATTTATTTTATTTATTTATTTTTGTCAATCGATTATAAGATAACAGGTATAAGTATAAACATAGTTATGAATACATGAAATGGATACATATAAGAAAAATAAAAAGAAATAATAGGACAGGGAGGGTAGGCATGTTGGTGCACTTATGCACGCCCCCTACAGACCTCTTAGGAAAGGGGTGAGATCAATAGTAGACAATTAAGGTTAAAGTTTTTGGGGTTTTGGGCAAGAAACCAGAGAATCAGGTAGAGTATTCCAGACATTGACCACTCTATTGCTGACATCGTATTTCCTGGAATCAAGTTTGATGCGGTTTACCTTGAGTTTGAGTTTACCTTGTGTGCTCTTGTATTATTATGGTTGAAACTGAAGTATTCATTGACAGGTAAAACATTACAATGTATAATTTTATATACTATACTTAGATCGGACTGAAGGCGGTGTAGTTCTAGGTTTTCTAGGTCTAGAATTTCAAGTCTGGTAGCACAAGGTATTCTGTAATGAGTAGAGGAGTGGAGAACTCTTCTTGTGAAATATTTCTGGACTTTCTCAACTGTGTAAATATCAGATACGTAATGGGAGTTCCAGAATGATGAGCTGTATTCAGGTATTGGTCTAGCAAATATTTTGTATGCTTTAGTTAGTAGTGTGATATTACCAGAGAAAAAGCTACGTAGGATTAGGTTAAAAATTCTTAATGCCTTTTTGGCTATGTAGTTAAAGTGGGCTCTAGCACTTAGATCATTAGAGATGAATACTCCAAGGTCCTTGACAGAGTTTTGATCTTCAACAAGGTCTTGACTATTCAGATTGATTTTCTGATTTTTTTTGCCAATATGTAAGACAGAGCATTTATTTGTTGAGATTTGAAGTTGCCATTTGTTTGACCATTCTGTTATATAGTCGAGGTCTTATTATTTATAATTATTATTTAATCTTTTGGTTGTGAAGTTATAGAAATGCAACAAACCAATTAAAAATCTGTATCCTGCACCAACACATCTTCTTATTAAAGTTATAATACTGTATAATACTGTATTCCCTAAATAATGTTATTGATATTTGCATCCATCTTTAAAGAGTCCTATTTAAAGGGGCTGTATTTAAACCTCCAGGTAGAATTAGCAAGATCTCAGTAGCTTTTCTGACATCACTGAACAGAGGAACATTTCATTCAGTACTAGGAAGCCCCCTTTAGCTTACTTTAACTTTCCACGCTGCTCCAGAGTGATACAACAGGTATGCTCAAATTACTGCCCAAAGATATAGCAACCCATTTAAACAGGACACAAGGTATTCCAAAGGTACTATCATCTGCCAGAATGCTGTAGGTACTGAAATGAACTCTTTGTGTGGACTGACATGGAACATCCCCTTTAGTACAGCATGTCAAACTTGTTTTATTGAAATCCACAACACATTGCTTTATTTTCTTCTGGAACTGAGATTGTTCTGTTTTGCATTGGACAGCATTACAACTGGAGATTTTGGATTATGGCACAATATTTTGGTTTAGTATTAATTGAATTAGAATGATCTCTCCTTTGAGAATTAAGATATCTTAATATTTTTTAATGGAAATTATGGCCCATTATTTTTCAAACCGTGTTGAAGTACCCCTGAGCTTAGCAGCTGGAAAACATTAAACATTCGAATATACTGTATGAAGTACGTGTGAATCACTAGTTATTGCTCAAACACTTCCCGTATTGCAGAAGCATATTTTCCAACAGGAATGGAACAACTTGCCACAACCAACTCATTGTGGGACAACTCACTGCTGGATAATGTAACAATTCTATATAACTATTTAAAATAAATAAAAAATATTTTACTTTTTGCCATTCACATTTTATTCTGTCACTTCTTTTGCATCCTTTCTTTCATGATTCTATTCCACCGTTTCTTTGATATTAGTATAATTCTTGTCCCACAGCGAGATGGCCGTGGCGAGTTGGTCGTGGCAAATTGTCATAGACCCTTTTCCAGCAGTTATCATAATCTCGCAGTTCATATATTATATATCTGAAATGTACAGATAGCCCTTGCCTTATGACCACAATTGAGCCTCAAATTTCTGTCGTTAAATAATACATTTGTTAAATGAGTTTTGCCCCATTTTGCGATCTTTATTGCCACAGTTGTTAAATGAATCACTGTAGCTGATAAGTTAGTCATATGGTTGTTAAGTAAATCTGGCTTCCCCATTGACTTTGCTTGTCAGAAGGTCACAAACAGTGATCACATGACCCCAGGGCACTGCAACAGTCATAGATACATGCCAGTTGCCAAGCATCCGATTTTTGATCATGTGACCATGGGGATGCTGCAAAGGTCATAACTGTGAAAAATGGTCATAAGTCACTTTTTTTCAGTAACATTATAACTTTGAATGGTCACTAAGCAAACATAAATCAAGGACTATGTGTATTTGTAATCTGGAATGATCAGATCTCTCCCTTCAAACATAAGCTATGTTCCCACAAAGAAGCCAGAAATTGTCTTAAAATTATACTTCCTTGCCAATCCTGAGTTTATTTTATTTGAAACGCATGCAACATATATATATATATATATATACATATATATATATATATATATATATATATATATATATATATATATATATATATATATATATATATATATATATATACTTTGTATTACAACACCCTGTTAAGCCCCAATTAAGGGAGAAAGCATACTGCTTTCTTTTCTGTCTTTCGGCTCATCACCAGAGACCATACCGACAGAAAGCTATTTGTTTCGTTGCCTTTTGTTTACATGTGTGTAAGGTTTTTAAGCTGATAATTTTAAATAATAAATAAGGGAGACTAGTATAGATCTATTTCGAGCTAGTTAGCTCTCTTCAGCTAGCCATACCCTTACTGGGATTCGAACCAGGGAAGTATTACATGTGAGGCAGTTGTAATTGCCTCTACACCACTGGCTCTCTCCTTATCAGCTCAGGCAGGGGAATAAGTATATACTTTGTATTACAACACCTTTCTCCCTTAATTGGGGCTTAACAGGGTGTTGTAATACAAAGTATATATATATATATATATATATATATATATATATATATATATATATATATATATATATATATATATATATATATATATATATATATATATATACATATATATATAAATATATATATATATATATATACATATATATAAATATATATATATATATATTTAGTTATTCCAAAATGCAGCTTGTGTCCTGTGAGTCTCCAGGTTTGTGTACAACTAAATCCCAAGATTCCCATCTGAAGGCAATTAGCTAATTTAAGCAAACTTAGAAAAATAGAACAAAATGATTGTTCCTAATTCCACAGCTTCCTGGACAAGAAAACTTAAGCAGACTTACATACTAAAATAGAACAAATTGAGTATCTTGCCTTTGTTCCTGTTTGCTCATAGGCTGTATGCAAAAGCCCTTGGAGGAATTTCAAGTAGGTGATTCTTGGTAATCATTTTGTTTAAATGTGCAAAGTTGCACAGAACCTCAGTCTACTAGAAAACAGAATGTTCTCACTCAATTATATTAGCAATCATTATTTCAATAGTGGAAAAGTTCCACAGTAAATAATACAGACTCTTTATCATGGTGGAGAAGTAGAAAAAAAAAAAAGAAATAAAATGCTTCTTTTTAAAAATCACAGGAGATTGTAAATAGTCCAAAGGGAGAGCAAGATGTTCTATTTGCTCACAAACAAGTAAAATTTAGCTATTCTCCTGTCCCTGCTATGACTTGATTCTCTTGCTAGCCTGGGGTAATGCTGCCCCCGTCAAGGAGAAACAGGGAATAAGGGCTCCAGGACGAACTTGTAATCATGATGGTCGTATACAGTGCAATTTGCAAATATGTTTTTGAATGACAATTTAAAAGGATATATGCCGTGATTCATGCTTCCTTCTTTCTTCTTTTCATTGCAGGGGGCCTCTGTTCAGAGAATTACACAGTGTGGCTCCCAGTAAAACAGCAAGATTTGATAAGTATTTGTTTCACAGAGAGAGTATTTACCAGGGTCCTTTGGGACATGTCTCTTCTAATTTTTGACATTCTGATTAGGGCTATTCCTGACTAACATTGATTGTTTTAATAAATCCTTCCTTTGTTCCTTCTTTTTGTCCACAGGGTAAAATGATATCCCTGGGATTAAACTCCGCTTTCTGTGAGTAGCGCAAGTCCTGAATGGCTATGGTTGGGGTTTGATGTACATATTGCATTTAAGTGCTGAAGTTTTTGGGGGGAGATTGATTGAAAATAGCTCCATTTTAAGGAGCTTGTTCTCTAAGCCATGAATCTTCAGCAACAGAGAGGTCAATGTCTGGAATACTCTACCTGACTCTGTGGTCTCTTCCCCAAACCCCCAAAACTGTAACCTTAGACTGTCTACTATTGACCTCACCCCTTTCCTAAGAGGTCTGTAGGGGACGTGCATATGCGCACCGACGTGCCTACCGTCCCTGTCCTATTGTTTCTTTTATTCTTCTTATATGTACCCATTTCATGTATTCATAACTATGTATATACCTATACCTATTATCTTGTAAGCGATTGACAAATCAAATAAATTCTAATTCAAATCTATCTTGGAGTTACTGGCCCAGTGAACAGAATTATTGGTCCTAACGGTTAGGGTAATGTTGGCTTGTTCCAAAGTTAACATAAACTCATTTCTTTCTTTTTTTTCTTGTTCTATGCCATGCCAGAGAAAATATCTCTCAGGCCCTTTCAGGGCCACAGCAATATTTACCAATATTTACTGATTGTTGGTATAGGTAATCCTTAACTTGCGACCATAACTGAGCCCAAATTTCTGTTGCAGTTAACTGAGTTTTGGTGGGTAGGTGACAAAAGGGGGAAAGTGTGCAGATAGTCCTCGATTTATTACCATAATTGAGCCCAAAATTTCTGTGGCTGAGACATATGTTAAGTGAATTTTTCCCCCATTTTATGACCTTTCTTGGAACAGTTGTTAAGTGAATCACTGCAGTTGTTAATTTAGTAACACAGTTGTTAAGGGAATCTAGTTTCCCCATCAAGTTTGCTTGTCAGAAGGTTGCAAAAGGTGATGACATGACCCCAGAACACTGCAACTGTCATAAGTATAAGTCAGTTGCCAAGCAGATGAATTTTGATGATATGATTATGGATATGTTGCAGTGGTTATAAATAGACAAATTAATAGATATGTTAGATGATAGACAAGTTAGTTAGTTGATGCTAAATGAATTGGGAAAAGAGAAGAGTGTTTACACAATTGAAAGCTATATCCATTTCTGGTCCTGTGCTTATTCAACAGATTGTAGGTAATTGTGTTACCAATCATCTTTCCTAGGTATAGCTACATACTGCTAGGTCAGCCGATAATATACCAACTCGCCAGGAAATAACACACAGCCATGACAGTTAACATGACAGCTCTAGAGTCTCTATTTGATTGCTATAGGGCTTGTGTAGCTTCTGATATCTTGGCAGTTGCATGCAACAAAGCAGTCTAGGTGACGCACCATGCAAATGGTGGAAATCTCATATTGAATATGATCAAGCACAAGTATGAGCATTTAGTCACTTTTATTAAGTAATCTGGGGCAGGGAGGTGTTAAATGAGATTCTCTTTCCCTAGTGTAGGAAGTTAGCACCCACCCCTCTCCTAGAAAATTGAAATATCCTAGGAAATATTAAAAAGGCAGAATATTTCCCCTAAAAAGAGTAGAAACTCAGAAGCAGAAACTCACCTCAGAAGTAGAAGCTCACCTCCACCTTTGTTAATGGGTGGGCCATTAAGGCCTGGGCCAGAATATTTTACATAACAAAGATCTCCAGGTAAAGCTATAGCAATTGCTCAAAGCCCTTTTCATTACATCATCATCCAGCAAGGCTCAACCAAGCCTGGAACTCAGGACAGCCTACAGAGTTGCTCCTGCATGGCCCCATGGGAGTCTGACAACCAATCAGAATACAAGCTCAAATTCAAATCTCAACAGAGAGTATAAAACTAGGCACTCTCAGCATCTCAGCTCTTCCTTCTCTTTTCCTTTACCTTGAAGCATGTGATCATCTTTCTCACTTTGGAGCTCCACGCCATGTGGTCCTGTCCACCATTAAACCTTCTTTCCAAACAGCCTTCATGTTTCCAGTGTCTTTTTCCCCACTTGGAACTGAACCCAGAAGGATAATTTTTCCAACATTAGTATGCCAAATGCCTTCTATCTCAGCTATAATAAGTGCAGAAGAACCATCCCACCTTTTATTAAAATCTACAAAAACAGTCTATTTCCTGTTATCACTTGCTTTCCTTCTGAAATGACTGCCAATGGTATGAGATTCGAAGCATATAGGGTGGGAAATATAGGACTAAAAGACTAAGATTTTCCTATATAGGTAGTCCTCGACTTACGATCACTAAGCCCCAAATTTCTGTTGCTCAGTGAGATATAAGTTAGTTTTATCCAGTGGTGGGATTCAATTTTTTTTACTACCGGTTCTGTGGGCGTGGCTTGGTGGGCGTGGCAGGGGAAAGATACTTTAAAATCTCTAGTCAGAGGTGGTATTTGCCGATTCTCCGAACTACTCAAAATTTCCGTTACCGGTTCTCCAGAACTAGTCAGAACTTGCTGAATACCACCTCTGGTTTTATCTCATTTTACGACTTTTCTTGCCACAGTTCTTAAGTGAATCAATGCAGCTGTTAAATTAGTAATCCAACAGTTAAGTGAATCTTGCTTCCCATTGACTTTGCTTGTTAGAAGGTTGCAAAAGATGATTGCATGTTCTGACTCACGCCCTTTTCCAACAAATCAAACACAATCCAAAGGGAACAGAAACCTTGTAATGCTTCTGCAAAATAATTAGCTGTGATAAGCACAAGCCTTGCCAGACTGTGTGAGACTGCCAAAAGATAACAGACAAGAAATAATTTGCAATACAAGAATCTTCAAATACAAACTCAGGATACTGGAATGTCCGCGAGTTTCAAAACGTCTTTGCCTTCTGCAAAGAAGGTTAGTTTCACAGCTGGCTTTTATCTTCTTGAAGGAGGGGCCATTACCTTGCAGCCTTACTCCCAAGTCACCCATGCTGTTGTAGCTGCTCTTTCCTGCGAGCAATCCTGGATGCACGCGCACTTGGCACAGGCTCCTCGGGAACCTCCTCATCGCTGCTGCCAGCCCCCACAATCTCTGAAGACAGCAGTCCATTCCCTAATGGTTCTGGCCCCTCATCTGAGTCCTCGCTCTCCTCAGCCGTCCATACCTGCTGCCGGCTAATCACAACATCGCGTGACCTTGGGACACATCAGCTGTCATAAATACGAGTCAGTTGACAAGCATCTGAATTTTGATCATGCAACCATGGGAAAGCTGCAATGGTCATAATTGTGAAAAATGGTCATAAGTCTTTTTTTTTCAGTACTGTTGTAACTTTGAATGGTGGGGATGCCAGAACAGTTGCAAGTGTGAGAAACAATCATAAGTCACAAGTCACTATTTTCAGTGCCATTGTAACTTTGAATGGTCACTAAATGAACTATTGTAAGTCGAGAACTGCCTGCATCTCTAACATAGTATTGAGATCATCAGCATTGTATCTTTCTTGAACAGATCTGTCAGGAGAGAAATGGAGGCATGGTGCTTTAATGGTGTCAGACTTTCCTACACGTTTATTCCCACTATATAAAATTGAAGTTGTCCATTCTATTCACATATATTCTTTTAATATCTCTGTATAGCTGTTGGGTGAATATAGTTTAGGGCATTCTATCACACGGTTCCTTTTTGATCAATTCGGACACAAAAGTGGCTAGACCAGCATTTGGAAGCAGTAGTAAGCTGGTGGGGGCGGGGGGGGCGGGAAGCATATAAATTGGATCCTAACAAGATATATGCCACTGAACAAGAGATGGGAAGAAGATGAGAAGACAGTCTATCCACACCAAAATTGCACTCAAGTTCTCATCTGTGTGGAGCCTTTTTTTAGTAAAGGTCAAAGTTGCTGCACAAATTAATGCTGCTGTTTAGTGGGAGCAAAAGTGAGTGGATTATTAATACTCCACATGAATGCAGCTTCAAACCACTGAATGTCCCTGCAGAATTTCGAGTTAATGACTAAATTATATAAACTTCACCTTTAAGAGCAGAAATGTTATTATCTTCAGGTAAGATGATGGTAGCTATCACTCCACAAAACCTTGCAAGTCCATTACTCAGGCAGAAGGGAAATCATTTCTTCCTGCATTGTCCCTCAGTAATAAAGGCTAATTAGCTATATTGGGGAAGAAAGTTTAAAGCCAATATTTGATGAGCCTAGATTCCAGTTAGGGATTTGTGACACTTTCTGGCAATGATGACATGAAGCTATCTCTATATATTATGGTAGGGTTTTGGAAACTTGGCATTATATATATTTTCCATTTTCCATCTTTCTTGTCTTAGACAACTGCATGTGGCTTTGTTGTGCTACCTCCTCTCTCTCTCTCTCTCTCTCTTGCAAAAAAAAAATGAATGCTGCATTATCAGATGGGTTCAGTGCACCCTGGTGGCTGAAGCTGGGTCCTTTCAGCAAACAAAGCAACAAAAATGAAATAATGAAGATTTAAAATTCATACATGGGACTTGCTCCAACTCTTTTCTCCTAGGGAAGGCAGTTTCCTACCTTATTCGCTTTGGGTGTTATATACCACAAATGCTACATAATCCAAGGGAACTCTGAAAGACACATGAAGATGAATATACACGAGCCGGGATAATGTTGCAGGATCCAATCTGGGTCAGTCACCAGGACCAAAGGTTTAGTCTTCCGAGTTTTCGGACCCCATTCTCAAGGAACTTTTGTCTACCAGGGTGTGTAGTAGTAGAGTATGAAGTAGCACACTCTGCTAGAGAGCAGTTTCCTGAGGATGGGCTCCAGCACAAGTCTGAAAGCTCAGAAGACTAAACCTCTGGTGGTCCCATTCATATAGGTCCTTGAGGGAATCCAAGAATGCCACTGAGAAATACTTCTGTGCCATTAATTGAAATATTAAGCATTCGTACTGTATTTAAAGGACATTCAAAAATGTGGGATTAAACATGAGTAGAAGTTTTATTGGCCACTTCACTGTAGGCTAACCTTTTTCTCCTATCATTCTCCCAATGACCGGGTAAGATTTTCCAATACAAATTGATCATAGGGCCACGGAAAGTATTGCATAGAAAATCAATTCTCCTGCTTGGTGTATAGGATTTTAAGATATTAAGAGGAGCGATTAGACTCTTGTTTATTTTACTCAACGTGGTGATCTCTAATGAAAAATACTAGCCAATTAGAAAAGAAGGAAAAGATGAAACGCTCTATTATATGCTTCTTAAACGTAAGCAGGTTGCAAGGTAGCTTTAGAACTGATCATAACAATGAGTATTTGGATTCCGTTAAAACATAAATACGTACATATGTACCTACATGTGTACCTGTTACATTATTATTGGGGAGAAACAAGTAATATTATACAAAGGGCATACCTGTGCATTTTCAATGTTACCTAAAAGCATCCATTAATCAGTACCATGATGCATGGTGGAGGTCTGAACATTTGGGCCCTACTGGTGATAGTAAGCTTATAGTTCTAATAGAGATTGCAGGGTCTTGTTCAAGTAACAGGTTACAAACCTGAATCGGTTTTTTAGATAAGAAAAACCATCATTCAATGGTATGTGATCAGCAACTAAGGAAGGTTTGCTCCTTGAAACTCACAGTCAGCAAACATAGTCTAGGCCATGGGTGTCAAACTCGCATCATCATGCCGTCGAACCGTGACATATCGTGATTTTTTTTTCCCCTTTACTGAACCAGGCATAGGCATGACCAGCATGTGATTCATCTGACTCGTGGGCCACGAGTTTGTGACACCCCTGGTCTCCAATTTTGGAAACTTTTAGACTTGTAGACTTCAACTCCCAGAATTCCCTTGCCAGCCATACTGGCTGAGAAATTCTGGGAGTTGAAGTCCACATGTCTTAAAGCTGCTAAGGATCTAGATCAGGGCTGTCAAACTCCTGGCCCATGGGCCAAATGTATTACACGCTGGCCACACCCACACCTGGTTTAGCAAAGGGGGGGGAGTCCTGATACATCACGTGATGTATTATGATGTGAATTTGACACCCTTGATCTAGATCAATGGTTCACATCCTTGCGAACTTTAAGAGGTGTGGACTTCAATTCCCAGAATTCTGCAGCCAGGAAAGCAAGTATACTTTCAATGAACTACAGTCTTTTCCCTTTTGTCACCTACCAGCCTCTTATCTTTGTTCTTTCACATAGTTAAACATATTTTTTTTTAAAAAAAGCATTGTAGCTTTAAGCTAAACAGAATCCAATATAATTTTGTAACCCACCACTGTTATCAAAATGTAAGAACAATACCAGCGAGGTGCCTTATTATTTAGAATGCTTCCTGCCATCACAACACTTTGCGAAGTTTTGAGGAGATTAAAGGAGTATTGTGTGATCAGCATCCTCATCCATGGAAGATCCCAGTTCAACTTCCAGGCTGTTGGAGTTTGCATTTTGCTGGGCAATCAACCTTCCTTTCTACAGCTGAGAAGAACAAATGGCATCTCACTCTTTAAAACTGTACTTCCTAGCAACATGTTTGAAGCTACAGCTGCCTGATATGGCTAATGAATTTTACAATCAAAAGCTAAAGTGAATTAGCTGTAGCAGATGTTTTTTCTCTGGGAACCACCAGACCTTTCTGGCCACTCATTTATCCTTCAAGAGGATAAAACTTTGCACTTCTATTATGTGCTGTCATTGGAGCATTGCACAACTTTATCAAACTTTTTTTTTACCCTTTTTAATCCTGGAAACTGAATTAATTTCCAGCAAAGTTTTTTTTTTAATATGTGTCTCCCTTTAATCACATTTCCTGGGGAACATGTGTACTGTAAGGTTGGAGAGCAGATTATGGCTTTCAGAAAGACATTTTCAAAAGAAACCTGCCTTCTCACTCCCAAAGCTCCCATCTGAAGGTCCCCTGGTTTTGTGAAGAGGAAAAAATTAATTACTATTTTAATAATGAAGCCAAGCCTGCTGAAAATCCTCTTAGAGAGTAGCTGGGTGATGTAATGGCTAGCAGGGGGGATATTGAAAACAGTGACCACACAGTCTGCCTTTCGCTTTCTCTATTCAATCCCTGTAAGATGATACGGACTGCTGGACTGCACATTAGGGAATTAAAAGCATAACATTGCCTGCTTGGAAAAAGGGGTGATACAGAGATAGCAGGTCACTCTAATATTAACATGTGCTTTAACCTTTCAAGTGACCTGCTGTCATCGGAAAGGGGCACAGTGGGAGGGAAGAGCGAGGAAGACAATGGTTTAGTCAGGAGGATATGTAGATGAAGAGACACCCCCCCCCCCTTGATTGTGTGTTGGGTTGGGGGGATATGTATTTACTTTGCTCATTGTCAAATTCTCCTATACCAATAGGAGAGCAAAAATTAAAAAAGAAAAAAAGAAATCAATTATTCACTGGAAACTCAAATTGTGCAGGTATCTTAAAGCCATGTGGTCCATGACACAGAAGCATAACAGTTTTGTAACAGCTTTGTTCCCCATACCATCCATCTGATACACTTGCAAGATTTGTTTTTCTGGTCATGTACCTGTATACATGTGAACTAGACTATGTTGTTTCTTTGTGTCGAATAATATATGTGGGTATATGCATAATTTTGTATTTGTTTATTTGTCATGCGTATGCAGTGGTTATTGGAGGGGGTGACCCTTTGAGAGCCGTACGCAATGAAATTTTATTTTAATGTATGCCGATAAGTGTACATTCAAAGTGACAATAAAGTTATTCTAAATTCTAATCATATTTGATCACAGCACTTGCGGTTCAAGTGTGTCTGTGTGTATCTGTGCCTGGGTTTGATTGTGAATGTGATTTGTAAAATTTGTGTGTAGTATTCACAAGTCAAAAGCTTTTCTTCTTGCAAGTTCCAATCAGGCAGTTGAAACAAACAATAGCTTCTGACTCCACAAATCTTTTTCTTATAATTCCACTACAATTATAATCCTAGAACAATGGTCCTCCTTTTATGTTTTAGGATTAGAAGTTATCTGTGTCTTTATTTGGTATTTCTTGCTCTTTTGCTTTAGAAGCCACTGCTGACCACTGTAACCTATTTTTAATAAACCATCAGATGTATAAAAAGAAGAAGTTCAACATATGGCAATACAACAATGAAGTATTTAGGACCAATCTACACACTGAATCCATGTAGCAGTTTCAGATGAAAGGAAGAGTCTTTAGCAACAAACTTAATACTTTTTTTCTCTAGCTCTTATTTTTAATGAATTGAGAGTCACCGAGAATATCTTTTGGTTTCAGTTTTGCTAAATTGATATATGAATTGGCGAGCTAGATAGCATTACAGTTACTGGTTCTGAAAATAAATTGCATTTTTAGTTTCTGTTTAGGAAACGCTGGGGAGGAACAATGTTTTGATCTTTGCTTCAAGCATCAAAATATCCAGGGCTATCTTTGGAGACCAATTTTCATACATATGGTCAATTAGGATGGGCTCAAATAATAATGGTTGGTGGCAATCAGCCAGATGTTTGCACTAGATTGAGCATGTTTGTCCATCTATCAGGTCCTTCCCAAGGTGTTTAGGCCTTTTTGTTTCCTTCTCAGCTCTTTTTTTAATTATTATTATCTCTTTTGAATGGTATGTAGATATTGTTTATCTCTATGTGCCTGTTGATGACTGATTTGTCTGAGTATCCGGTTTCCAAGAATTCTCCAGTATTTTTGGACTTAGTTTGGTCTAGAATGCTCATGGTTTCCTTATCAGCAATCAACACCTAGATAAGCAGAGATTACCAGCAGGATGAACACCAGACCAATAATCAAGAAGTAAACAATACCCCAGTCAAGGAACTATCAACTCAACCAACCAATCAAACAGTAAAGAACAATCTATTCCAAAAATTACCAACAAACTCCCACCAACATTGACAGAGCAAGCCACTTACATATAAACAGAAGGCAAACCCTCTTCCTTTTAATACTGATGATATTATTTAGCTGGATAATGAAACATCTGTGAGAAAACAACATAGCTCAGAAAGCACAAAGGACCCCGCAGCTTCTACAAAACTGATTCTTTACTTTGACAAAGAAGAAAATGTATAAAATTCCAACTCAGCACTAATTTTTATCCATACCTCCAAAACTACTCATATGCTGTGATTGTTTTTGCTCTAGTAATGGTACTATATCCATTTAGGCCTCAAATATCAGCTCCATATAGGTTCAAGTAGACTTTAACATGAGACCATCATATCGCCCCCCAAAATACACCAACACTACAAGGATAGAAAGAAAAGAAAATATGGCAATATCAAATCAAAGTCTTTCTAAGGAGACAACTCTTTGAAATAGCTTAATCTTGCAGAAAACCAGCAAGTGAACCTGCCTAATTTCCACAGGAGTCAGATATGCAGCAGTTTCTCCCATTTAGGGTCAGTCCTCAGGTGGCTGGAGTAGGTAATCCAGAAGGTATCTAGGTGCCAAGCAAGGAAGAGCTTTATAGGTCCAAACCAGCACTTTAAATTAGACTTGAAAACCAAAAGACAACCAATGAAGAGTTATGTGATCCCAAAATCAGGAGCCCAAAAGTATGCAGGCACCTTTATTTTGAATCAACTGCCTTTTCTGAAAAATCTTTAAGGCCAGTCTCAAATACTTTAGAATGTATTAGGGCACAAGTTACTGCTGCCAGGTCCTCCTTCCTCACTAAGGTCACAATTTGTGCATCAAAGTTGAGCATCCACCTTTGGTCAAACACCAATATTCCAATATAACCTACATTTAACAGAAGTCAGCATTGTGCCACATATTATGCAAAATATGAACCAGTCATAAGTGAAACTCAGCGCAAGTTCTCTCAACAAATATAAAATAGCTGATAGGCTTTCAGAACCTCAGCAGGTCTGCAGGTAATTCTCACAATGACATTCTGGAGCAGCTAGAAACATCAGGGCCTGAAGTGGTACCTAAAGCTGCTGAAAGCTACTGGGATACCAACCACATGAGGCAAAAAAACAATATCCTCAGTGAATTAGTGTGATGAATCATTGGAACAACACCTTAGATTAGAATGAATTCTGTAGGATCATAAGGCTCATCTTAGCCCTGGTCCTTTCCCTCTTGACATATTACCTTATGGTTAAAGAAGTACAGTGGCTCAGTGGCTTAATGACCTGGAGATGGTCTTTGCTCCAGTGGTTCAAGTCCTAGCACTGCATGGTGGGGTTAGATACTCCCGCCACTCACCTCAGCTTCTGCCCACCTAAGCAGTTTGAAAGCATATTACATGCAAGTAGATAAATAGGTACCACTTAAGTGGGAAAACAAGCCAGCACTTCATGCAGATACTAAAAAAACCTGCTGGTTCATCTTTGTTTTTTCTGCAGAGTAGCTTGCCCCTGTAATGCACCTTAGCAAGCATGCAAGCATGAACCAAACGTCTTCCCATTCAAAGTGGTACCTATTTCTCTACTTTCATGTAACTTGCTTTTGAACTGCTAGATGGGCAGACACTGAGGTGAATGAAGAGAGCTCACCCTACCATGCAGTGTTAGGACTCAAACCACTGGAGCAAAGACCATCTCCAGTGTCATTAAGCCACTGGGGGGAGGGGCCCCAGATGACGCTAAGGATGCTATGCATCTTTCTTTCTAGTGCAGTGTAGCTTGTCCCATCTTGGGAAGCATATAAGCATGAACCTAATGGACTACTAGTCTTAGGCAGCCAAACTACTACTCTACATTAGTATTGTAGTCTCCTGGCTAATGCAATATTGCCATACGCTAAATAAATAAAACCTTATGGTTCATTCTGCCCCATAAGAAGACTGGTCTAGCTTGTTCCCACTACACAATTCATCACAATCTTATAGAGGAGATTTAAGATTGAAAATTGACATAGCAACTCATAATATTGCCCTATCACCATGAATTTTAAAAATCTAACCTAATTTGCCCAGGGAATTGTCTATCTTTGGGTATAGTGGATAAGTAAATTGGAAACATTGCACAGAGTTGCTTAAAGAAATGCAAGCAATAGTTATTTATTCATCACAATTGAATCCCTCCTTTTTCTAAGCAGTGTTTAGTGGGTTGGGTGAGGGAGGAAGGGAAATCAATTATTTTTTCTCACTGTTCAGTTAGCCAATGTTTTACTCAATCTGAGCATCAGGATGACTTGCCACTAATGAAACAAATAAAATAAAATCAACAAGAACTCTAGCAACTGTAAGCATCATCAGATTTACAGTAACTCATGGATACTTCAGCTCAATAAATTCAGTAATGCAATAGAATGGAAACTACTGACTTAGTTCTGTGCAATATCTTAATGAGGATCACTAATTCTTGGGCATTTCTATATAAAAAGACACACTTTTGTTCCTATCTGTAAATTATATTTTTAAAACATTAGAGTTCAGCAAAGACTTCAGGTGATCTGATCTGTTTTCTTGAACATTAACCATAACCCTTAATTCAAACATAAATCTGAGTTAACAAATGTTTGAATGAGTTACAAGGCACTTCATCATAATGGAAAAAATACGAAACAAATGAGCAAAATGGTGAATCCTACCTTAGTAGTACTTTCTGCTACATTTTCTCTTTTAAAAAAACAAGTGAAATGTAACATCTGGGATGAAAGTTAGTTCTCAATGGAAGGACAAAAATTACCAATAAAATGGATATATTATATTTAAGTTCAAGAGATGATACCACTATATATTCATGTGCATGAGCTCACATCTTGAGCTTGAAAATGCTACAAATGAACACAGATTGAAAATTAGAATGCACTAATGGGATAAGGATAATTTTTTCAGTTAAGATTATGAATTTTGTGACAGTTCAATTGCTTTGATATCAATATGGCTTTTTTTAATGAATTCCAGCAGGTGAATTAAAAAATGCTCTCATAAAATATAATGATAATTATGCAAGTTAATGCTAGCCTCAGGTTATAAATGTACATTTTCTATTTCTAAAAATGTTTAAAAGCCTTTAAAAAGTACTAGACATTGCTAATATCCCAAATGTATTGCACGCATTTATACAAAAGTTAATGTTATCCGTTGGTTACAGCTAATACACTCCATTGCTAATTCATCCCCATTTTCTCCTGCAGTATAGCTAAATGCGTGGGATTCAGTTTTATTTCTACAGGCAAATATAATGTATCAGTGGTGTTGAAATTCATTTGAATAATACACAATGGCTTTCCAGGAAAGGATTCCATTTTGGAAGTGAGCTTCATGATACCACTGTTTCTTCCACTTTTCTTCTGATGTGTTGCCGTCATTGAAACACCATCACAGAGAAGGTGGGAAACACGCCAAGTATTGGACATTTGGTCTCAAAATAACGTTTAATTCCCTGAAACAATAAAGGCAATGGATGGAGCCTCTTTCAGCAGGGTCATTTATAAGTCCAGGTAGTATCTTTCAACATTTCAACGTATCTTCAGACCCTTCACAACCTGGATTTAAACTGTTTCAACTTCTCCCCTGAGGATGCTGCTACAGGGAATTGCATGCCAAGACAACTAGACACAAAGACAGTTTTCCCCCCGTCATCACTTTACTAATACCTAATTCCCACAGTAGTTTCTTATGCCTAAGGATATCTAACTATGGAGTAGAGCTGTATTGCTACTGTCTTTCTCATCTTCTCATCTTTTTCATCTTCTCATCTTTCCTATACCCTTCTCCCATCAGTATGATTTATCACTTGTTGTTTGCCTTGTATGATTTATGATTGTATCTTCTGATCACTCTATGATCAATGAGCTATGCCTTACCACTTTGTTGCTAGTGTGTAAAGTGAGAGCTTGTATACCGGAGACAAATTCCTTGTGTGTCCAATCACACTTGGCCAATAAAGAATGTTGCTATTTTTTAAGCCATCCAATTGTGATTCTCAACAATGGAGCCCCTATACCATTAAGTAGATATCTTTGTGCACTCTCAGTTAGAACAATTAATCAGTGGAACAACGTGCCCCCAGAAGTTGTGAGTGCTCCAACACTGGAAGTTTTTAAGAAGAGATTGGATAACCATTTGTCTGAAATAGTGTAGTGTTTCCTGCCTAGGGAGGTTGGACTAGAAGACCTTCAAGGTCCTTTCCAACTCTGTTATTCTAAATTCTCTTTTTTGGTATGGGAAGGCATACATTATTTCTTCACCGTGCTATTTCAGTGCTGTTTCCAAAGACTTCTTCTGAGATAACAGGCCTTTTTGTCTAGATTTCTAGTGCCTAGATTCTGAATGTTATGTATGGGCATATAATGGTTCTATATATTATATGCCAGGCTCCATGACCCTCTGCATTTTTAAAAGAGTCTTCTAATTAAAAATTAGCATGCTGCATATAAACCTCAGATATAATATTTATGATCATATATATATATGGGCTCCAAATAACATTCTTTAAAAAGTTAAAATGGTTGGTGCCTGCAATCCAGTACTTTGCTTACAACATGCCTGCCTGCACAACAGAAAGCTAAGGTGTCTGAATGATTGGAGAGCAAATGGTGCATTATGGCAACCTTTGCAAAAAATTATATGGTCGGTGCCTGCAAAACTGAAAACTCCAGCCCAAAAGTTAAGAATCTTGATCCATTTTGGATCAATGTTTAATTTTGTTCTTTCAAACATGAATGCTTCAGTGTATGGGACCATATCCTTTATCAGTTAATCAGTCTTCATTATGTCTCAGACCAGTACAAGAAATATATTCATAAATGGCCTATGCCCATTTTTAACAGTCAGTTTAAAAAAACAGTAAATAAAAATTAATCACCAAAGTTGAAATACATCAATGAAGTGACCCAACTAGAATTCACAAGTAAGATCGAGGAAAGGTAATCTAACTGTAGACTGCAAATGTGATGTATAAGATTGCATAAAATATGTCTCAAATATATCTCAAATTAGGTAAAACACACCTAAATAGCAGAACCATGAACTGTCAGGATTGATTTTACACACTTCAGCACGAAACCTAGCAGTGTGTATTGAAAGAAATGGGAATTCATCTATAAATAGTATCTGACCACATAAATTCAGGATATCTGCTGATCAAAGGGAGAATAACCCCACTTGAATGTCTCTATAAAAGAATCAACAAAGAAATACATGTTCCATATTGTCCATCTCTCCAAAATTGTAGGCGCAGAGCCTGCATATTCCGAGAAAACAATATGATAAAGTGCCTGAGATTATTCTCTCCTGACAAGCCAGGAGAACATTCTTGGAAAACAAAGCAAACCACCACCATCACCCCCTTTTTTTTTCTCAATTCATGGCAAAGAAACTCAGTGATATAGAGCCAAAATTTTTAAGCAAATTCAATAAGAATTTTTCCATGAGAATCCCAAATGTATCATGGTTCCCAGATGTTGGCCAAAAATATCCACATAGTAAAATAAGTTTAGTACAATTCATATGTGACAGAATTCATACCTTATCTACCTGGTGATGTTCTCAATGCAAACAAACAAACAAACCAATCAGAGATGAACTATTCCCACACAGTAATTTCAGGTTTTTTAATCACTTTACCATTGGGTTTATTCAGAAAATCAATCACTGTCAATAGTAAAAGCCTTTAGCTTCTGAACTGCAATACGTTTACTGTACAATAAAGTCTGATTACTCAGAATATTCTTTATTGGGACTTGCCAATTAAGAGGCTTCTACATATTCCAGATTTTAATAGAGTCCAAAGACATTTGGACATTTTTTTATTACAATTTACTGATATAGATTTAGCTCTTGCTGGTTTTATTGCTCCTCTATTGTTTCTTGAACGTGGAGATGGATATACAGCAATTTTAAACCACTGCTCCACTATTACTGTGGATTAATTTTTGAAGTTGTCATTGTCAGGACTGTTATTGGCATTTGTGGATGGCAAGGTAGAAAGAAATTATCTGTACAGGTAGTCCTTGACTTATGACCACAATTGAGGCCAAAATTTCTGTTGCTAAGTGAGATACTTGTTAAGTGAATTTTGCCCATTTGATGACCATTTTTGCTATATTTGTTTAGTGAGTTGTGGCAGTTGTTAAGTTAGGAACTGGTTGTTCAGTGAATCTGGTTTCCCCATTGATTTGCTTGTCAGAAATCACAAACCATGATGACATGACCCCAGGATACTGCAACCCGTCATAAATATGAATCAGTTGCCAAGCATCTGAATTTTGATCATGTGACCATGGGGATGCTGCAACAGTCTTAAGTGTGAAAAGCCATCATAAGTCACTTTTTCCAGTACCATTGTAACTTTTGCACAGTCATTAAACAAACGTTTATAAGCCAAGGACCACCTGTATTATGGAAAAAGCTCAACATTGCAAATGGAACAACAAACCAGGAAGTAGATTGAAAGTAACTTGGGTTAGATCTAAAGAATAACAGTCATAAGAATAAAGCAGAGCCAAAGGAAAAATTATTATGTATGCAAAGCTTCATTTTCTACAGAGAAGAATAGAATAGAATAGAATAGAATAGAATAGAATAGAATAGAATAGAATAGAATAGAATAGAATAGAATAGAATAGAATAGAATAGAATAGAATTCTTTATTGGCCAAGTGTGGTCAGACACACAAATACTTTCATAAAAGAAATGATACATTTGTCAAGAGTCAAGAATCATAAGGTACAACACTTAATAATAATCATAAGGTACAATAAGCAATCAAATCATACTAGGAAACAGTCAATAAAAACCGTAAGGATACAAGCGACAAAGTTACAAGTGGGAGGAGATGGGTGATAAGGAGTGATGAGAAGATTAACAGTAATAGTAGTGCAGACTTTGTAATAATAGTAGTAGGATCTAATAGTCTTTTTGTTTTTTTAGGCAACTATACTTGCAAATACCAGACAAAGCAGGGTAAGCAACTCTTGAGCAATGAATTGGGTATCAGGGCAACCAGTACAAATTGCTGCCACAGGAGTACCAGAAAAATAATTCCACCTATTATTAGGTTGGCCTCAGGTTTCTCCTTTAAAACTTAATTGGTTGTGCCTAAAATTGCATTGACTTTTGTGTACCTATCTCATGGGCATTTCATAAGAATTCATGGCACCTATGCAACCCTGAGCTGTTTTGGAAGTCTCCTGCATCCTTGGACCCTTTTAATGTTTTATTTTCCATTATCCTGTTTCTTAACAGAACAGATTAGTAGAGTTGGAAGGGACCTTGGAGGTCTTCTAGTCCAATCTCCTGGTCTACCTGAGTTCTGCTAAGGATTTGCAATCAATCCATAGAAACAGCTGCTGAGCAAGTCCAGTTAATCTAGTATTATCTTCTATAATGGCAGCAACTTGGTAGACTTCTTTTCTAACATCTACATCACCTGTCTCGGATTAAGTCTCTGTTTCTCGAACTACAACACAGAGACAGGTTATGAAGCCAAATGCTCTTGTTAATTGAAAGGGAAGGATGTAAGTAGGCAGATAGCAACAAAAGAAAGAAAGACAACCGAGCAAAAGCAGATTAAACTCTGGCGAAGTGAATATGGAAAGAACATTCTATGGCTGCAAAAATAGTTGACATGTTATAAATTTCTATGAAAGGAGGTTTGGTGTAGTGGTTAGAGTGGTTAGGCTAGAAATCAGGAAATCCATGAATTCTAGTCCTGCTTTAGGCACAAAGCCAGCTGGATGACTTTGGAACCAGCTCTAGGAAGAAAGCAATGGCAAATCACTTCTGAAAATGTTGCCCAGAAAATTGCATGGACTTGTCCATGTAATTAACAGGAGCAGGAATTCCTTATTTTGGTCATGTATCAATTTAATGGCCAGGGCTTCTGCCTGTACTACTATAGTTTCAGCTTACTGAACAGATTGAGAATTTTCTCTCAGGGATCTTCAGCTTCCTCTCTTTCTACACTTAATCGGGGAAGAACTTTGGTACCTGAGTGACTTTCCTGAGCAGTTCTCTGTGATAGCAGCTGTGTCCAACATTCAGGCAAAGGAAGAATGCTCACTAATTATTTCAAGGTTTACCTGTCTCCATCTGTGTGGTATCTGACTTTTTGGGAAACAAAGTTTCGAGGCTAATACAAGTGCTAAATTGCTGAAATGGGGGGAAAAAGCTATGTTGAGATTTTTTACTTACCACGCTCTCTAAAGCTGGACATTCTTTATCTTATATTGGATGATTAAACCGCTATCTTTCATTTCACCCTGGAAAATATTACATGCACAAGTATTTCTGGGAATTCTGTTTAATGCTGCACTAGCCTACTTGTTAGATGAACGTTTCAATTTCTCTTAACAATTTTTTATATGTAAGTCATTGCAATAAAAGAAACAAGAACCACCTGGTTGTTGTTATTATTATTACTACTACTACTACTATTATTATTATTTGATCATGATGAAAATAAAATATTTTTAAATTTACTTTAGATGAGTTTATTAAAAAACATTAACTTGATTTGGTCATTCTGATTAGTTGCTTTGTAATATGATAATAACCTATATTAGCACAGTTTTCTTTATTAAATATCAATACTGAATCTGTGGAAAGCAAATTTTTCCTCAACATGGATGGTTTCTTTCTTAATGGCAGGAATATATTGTTAATGGGCAACATAACAATCCTGATAATAAATAAGATTTTGAAAAAAATATGTGCAAAATTTGTTATAACAAATTAAAAATGCATACAAAGCCAATTTAATTTGCTCCTTGACCAATTGGTCAGAAGATTATTGAATAAAGTCAAGAAACGACTCTCTCAACTTTTCTAAAAAATAAACCAAACACACAGATACGTGCTTCTTTATGATTCTATGTGAAATAAAATGTAGGATTTATTCTGTACATAAAAGTCTTGTATCTTAAACAGCAGTCTCCTGTTTTGCAGAGCAATTACCAATCCTAGTTTGAAACCCCTGGGATTTTTAAAAAATTGCAATAGACAACAATCCAAGACTTTAACTCAATTTCTCCATTTCCACACAATCCTGAGAAAACATTGTCTAACAGAAATGAGGGGATTCTTAACAGAAACAGCATTTCTTAACATCCATCAGCATGCTTAGAAGCCAAGTGACTCCCTCCAGAAATTGTGAGAGTAAGCAAGTTGTCTTCTAGACATGAAAATGTTATTTATAAGTGTATTGACTTCTAACGTTTGCTCATTTGTTTGCAAAGTGAATTCCTTGCATATGGCTACCACTTTCTCCCACTGTGCTATTTTAAAAATACAATATTAGAAAAGCTCTATGCATTTTGAGTTTCCTTCTGCCAATCTGAAGTCAGGCAAAGCATGACAAACAAACAAAAAATATCTTGATCCTTTTTTTTTTTTAAGGGCTGCAGAGCAGATATTGCAAGGCATTTTTTTTTTAATTAAAGCATGGTATTCTTAGACCACAATGTGAATAATAGACTCAGCAGCATTGAAGGCAATTGCAAAAAAAAACTTATTTCACTTCCTGCAAAGTTTCACTCAAAGGGCTGGCTAAACAGAGCACTGTCTCTTTAACTGATTTTATTTTCTCTCCCCCTCTTTCTCTTTTTAGTTTAAAGATTACATTTAATATCTATTTCCCAGCAGTGTACAAACTGACATCATCTACTCATAAAAGTGGAATGCTTTGCTTTTTTAAGCTTCAAGCTGAATAACAAATTGCCACAGATGACAGCATAAAAGAATAACAGAATAGAATCAAAAGAAAATTCATTGTCAACAGAAACCCCCTGCTGAGGAATTTCAATTTCATATATCTAATTATCCCTGTCAGTTGGAGGAACTGACAAAAAGCATTCTTTGTTCTCTCTTTCTGCCTCCCGCATCTCACTCTCAATTAATTCCAGCATACAAATATGACTAATTGTCTTTGCAGTGCTCAAGAGCTTTGTATATAAATGTTCATGAACTGAAAATGATTTGGAGGGTATTCATGCGTCGATTTATGATATTTGAACACAATAGGCATGCATAATTCAGGTGACCATGTTAGCACCCTCACAAGCCCTTATTACAGAGATTAGGCAGGATTCTCATTTCATGTCCTGCTCCCTCCTCCCCCTTCCGTATATGCTTTGTGACAATAATTCACTTTGCACCTATTTAAAGAGGAAGAATTATACGTCTACTGTGGCTCATAGAAACCACCGCCAACCATTTAAATCATATACGGGGGTGGTCAGAAGAAATGAATATCAAACACTCTGAAAAGCAGGGTGGCTTCATTCAATTAAAGCTGATGGCCCCAAGCAGACTTTCTGATGCTCAACGGAGGGCTGTGGTGGGATTCAAATAATTTAACAACCGGTTCTCTGCCCTAATGATTTCTTCCAACAACCAGTTCACCAAACTGTTCAGAAAGTTAACTACCGGTTCTCCCGAACTGAGGAAAACTGGCTGAATCCCACCCCGGCTGTATATACGTTGCTGGGTGTGAGAAACTCTTCTGCCAAAGTGAAGCTCTGCGTTCAACACAACTCACTACTTGTTAAGAGGGAAAGAGAGGCCTTGAATCTTCTGTTGCAACTGCAAGCAAGTAGATCAAGCAAAGTTGACAGATGTAATCAAATCAACAAGATACTGAACTAATCCAAATGTCTCCATATAGCAGTAGCACTTAGATTTATACACTGCTTCATAGTGCTTTCCAGTTCTCTCTAAGTGGTTTGCAGAGTCAAACTGCTAGACATGGGTATATATTCCCCCTACATTCAGGAGCATGCAACAGAGGGAGAGAGAGAGGGAGAGACGGAGGGAGAGCGGGGAGGGAGGGGGAGAGAGAGAAAGAGAGAGAGAAATACATCTCCATCAAAAGCCAAGACATTCCAGAATATATTCTTGCACATAACAGAACCGTGCAAACAATTGCCTTCTTTCTCTTTTTCTTATTTTTCTTGGATTTTGCTTTGAATTTTACTGTTTTTCAATAAACACATTTCAAAAGCACTGTACGCTTACGATTTTAAACTGAGGATACATTAAGTGATGCTGTCAGACAGTAAACAGATGCAGATTGCTCCCAAGCCTTAATGCTAATAATTCAATAATAAATAGGTACTTTGAAAATTTCAGTGGGATCCATACTATCTTGAAAAGCAGAATTTGACTCCATAAAGTTACATTACATGGCTAGTTCACCCAGAACTTAACAGCATCTAATGAGAATAGTACTTCAAATGCAATGGGCTGAACCTCAGAACCAAGGACAAAACCATTACATAATTAAGTATTTTTAAGTCACATTGATTTCAGCCATGGAATGTTAATGTATAACATATGGCTTAGTATAGATGTAAAATAGAATAGGAGACAGTGGTGGTATGCTACTGTTTCAGCCCGGTTCACTCGAACCAGTAGTAAAAATCACTACCACTTTGGCCAAACCAGTATTTAAACAAAGCCTCCAATCAGCTTAGAGGAGGGTAAAAAAGCCTTGACAATCAGCTGAGAGGATAAAAGACCGAAAAGTGCATGGGAGGGTGGGAGGGTTGCTCCTAGCTTTTTTATTTCTTCATCCTCTTAGCTGATTGGCTTGTTAGGTGCTCATGCATTAGGGGTGCTGCGCACACACATTCAATAACCCATCAAACTGGTAGAGACTAGGGTAGGATCCCACTACTGGTGGGAAAGTGTAAAAAAAATAATACAAATGCTGCATTATGAAACCAAAATACAGCAATATTATGTAAGATTGAAGAGCTTGAACACTCCATTCTTTCTAAGTTCAATTCCTTAGGCTAGCATAGTGGGGTAGAAACAGTCTATGCTTCTGATGTTATATCTTTTCTACACCAGCACTAGAATATATAGAAATAAAATTAGGATTCTACCCTGTCAGAGTTGAAGTAATGAGTTGAAAATTTGAATGTTCCCCAATCTGAAAAAATACCAATTTAATGTATCAGAAATGTGCCTAGAATTGAATCAATCATTGCTTAGATAAATACCTTTCTCTCTCTCTCTCTCTCTCTCTCACACACACACTTTCTAACATCTAGAGATATTTAAAATTTACCCTGATGTGTCACACCTTATTTTACTGCCTCAAAATTATACAACTTAAATTAACTAAATTGGAGTTTAAATTAGTGGTGGTATTCAGCAGGTTCTGACCAGTTCTGGAGAACCTGTAGCGGAAATTTTTAGTAATCCGGAGAACTGGCAAATACCACCTCTGACTAGAAATTTTACAGTATCCTCCCCCTGCCAAGCTACTACCACAGAACTGGTAGTAAAAAAAAATTTGAATCCCACCACTGGTTTAAACTATGAAATTTCCTAAATGATAACTGTTTTCTTAAATAAAATTCTATTAAACACCAATCAATTCATAATGAATTCAAGTCACTTTTGGACAAATAATTGATATGCATCTTTGTAGGCTTCACTTCAGGCAGCCTTTTAATTAGGCAGCCTTTTGGGCCAGGAAGTCTTTTAATTTAGGTGATCAGTTTGTCTTTCTCCATCCAGGTCTGAGTATAACCTCTCCCACAGTTTGTGTTAATAACTACTGGGATCAGAACAGGGATCCTCCAATTTCTTCTAGGTGTTGGATTATCTCCTTCACTCCTATTTATCTTAATCTTACCTTGGCCTTTTCCAAATTTTGTTTAGAAGATGTTATCAGATTTACAATTCCCATTTTCTATAATTATTAGCAATGTTGGCTGAAATTATGGCAGCTATATTATTATCAATTGCCTTATAAACCAAATACTAATCTCAAGCCAGACATACACAAACACACACACACACATTCATTTTATAGAAATGGATGGATGGATGGATGGATGGATGGATGGATGGATAGATAGATAGATAGATAGATAGATAGATAGATAGATAGATAGATAGATAGATAGATAGATAGATAGATAGATAGATAGACAAATAAACATTATTATTCAAAATGTGGGCAGCATTATACTAGATTCCTAAAGTATCATGTCCATCCCTATCAAAATATGTTCTATTTGACCATTGCAGTAATACAGATCTTCTATCGTCATAACCTTCATGCTGCATATATAATATTTCTATAGCATAGAATTGGTAATTCAGTGAGACTTTTCATTAGGACTTGGACTGATTAATTGCATTAGATATGCTACTCTCCTAAAACCAACAAGTTGAACTATTTCTGTTCGTACATATACATAGCTGCACAATGTGTTTAGTATGGCAACTTTACAAAATGAGTATTAATGCTATTGCCAAAGTCAGAGAATAATAAAGTATGATTTCTTTTGAGATTAGCCAGTGACAACTGTGTTTCTCTGGCACATTTAACTCTGCTGAAACTTCCCAAAGGCATAGCAAATTTTACTTTGAAAAGCCTTCAAATCTAAGCTTACTATTGTCCCAATATAGTTTTTGCTCCAAATTTCACCTGCAAATATATATTTGATCTTTTTGTGCATCTGCTAACTTACCTCTCCTCCTACTATTTCTTTAATCATATCACCCAGCCTTTGTAAAACAGTTTGGGAATGTAGTAGACGAAGAATATCACTGTTAAGTTATAGCCATATTATCCTATGCCAACTGGCATATATTTAGATACATATGAATCATGGCTAACATAACTTTTGTTGCTTCTCAGTTTGTCTGGTATGGATATGATGTAGTATGATACATAGATCCCAAAAATGCATTTGCTGTTGACAATATGTGCCACTTTTCTTTTTAAGGGTGTTTATAAATATTTATATTTAATTTGGTTTTAAACTCTATTTAATCTTGTATTTTTGTATTTTAATGTATTTACTAGGCTGTACACCGCCCCGAGTCCCTTTTCGGAGAGGGAGCGGTATAGAAATATGATCAAATAAATAAAATAAATAAATAAATAAGAGAGAAAGGGTAGGACTAAAAAATTGCATGGAAAGATTAAATAAGTGGCACTGATAGTAATAGTCCCAAATGTCACAAAGCACGCAAATAATATGTCCAATAGTGAATGTCCATGGCAGATAACTGAAAAGCTGAAAATCTATTTTGATTTCAGAAGTGAACGAGAGTGATTGATGCTGGGAAACCGGTGCCCGATATGAGCCCTTCTTGTATCCCTGCTCAAATAGAGAAAGCAGGTGCAGTCATAGAAGTTTCTGATTATTTATGGCTTTTCGATACTTTGTGAGTTTAGCTGGTGAGAAAAGTTTTCGGCCACTCACATGGACAAAACCCACCCGACTGTCTAGCCTGATTAAATTCGCATTGTTGCAATGAGCACATGGCAGGCAGGGGGAACATTATGAAATCTCACCGCCTGTGCCATGGCAACTGACGAAACAGCTCATGGGAAGAATGTGAATAATAGAAAATAGCAATATTTCTCTGTGTGGTTTCACGCTTGACAGTTTTATCCCCGCATCTGCCTGATGTCCAGCGTACAAGTGGAGGGCTTGCTGTAACCAAGTGCCTCCGAGGCAGTCCCTGGCCTCAACTTCTACTCTGGTTTGCCCTTGCCAGACATCACTGGGCGAGAGAGAAAAGTTTTGATGTAAGAAGAAACAGGGAGGGATAGATTTGAGAACGATCTATCTATCGCCTGAATAGCAGTCTCACTACAGGGTTATAGATTTCTCTCTGTGGACTGAGACTGATCATTAAACAAACATGTTGTATGGCAACAGATTGTCAAGCAAGCCTCTGGTTCTTCAGTTAGTGAAGAATTTCAGGCTCATATATTTCAATGTTTGTAATCTATTTTATCAAGACTTTTTAGCAGTATTAAAAAGTGGGGGATGCAGTTAGCTACTTTGCTTAAAGCAGTTTGCTGAACTAGCCACAAATTTCATAGTCTGAGGTGTATCTACCCATTGCTTTTTTGAGGAAGTAAAAACTCTTTGCTGTTTGAATCTAAGTAATTCATTCCTTTTGCTTTAAGTTTTAGTTCGGTTGGCACATGAAGTTCTGAAAGCAGGCGTATGCACAAGATTGAACATCATGTTTGCTGCCTTCTGCAATTCTCATACTAAAAAAAAATCCATTTGATTCTGTCCATGGAAATGTCTGGCCTGACAGAGGTTACAAAATTGAGCAGAAACGTAACTTTAATTATTTTATGTATTTGCTTCTAGTTGAAAGAAATCTCAAAGCAGTTAAATCATAAGATGGTTTATTCAAAATGTTTCAGATATAGACTCATACCCACTTAACTGGAGCCAAGAATTGTTGAACTCAATGGAACCAATTTCAAAGTAAACAAGTATGCAATCACATGTTAACACTGTTAACTGTTTTTAGCAAATATTCTGCTGATGTAAAATATATTTTCATAAATTTGCTCCAGCACCAGAATTCAAAAATATAACTTTTTTCTTCTTTGTTCATCCTTTCTATGTGCAAATTTATCAACTTAAGTTTCAATTGGGAAAACCATGGCCTTGCTCATATGTACTTTTGTTGCAGTGTGATAACTCTATACTAAAATATTTTGTCTAGATTTGTCTTATTCTCAAACAGCAAATCTCATATATAGTCATTCCTCTTTGCCTAGAAAAATAAAATCTATTATTCCTCAACTTCTCTGTTCTGCATGCATTGACTTGGTATTACCTGTTGGTATAATATCACTTTATTATATATAGCAGTGATCAACAGGCTACTTCATTTTCAACAAAAGAGTCCTTAAGTCTTCCTTCGTTCCATACATCGAAGTGGTACAATAAGCATAACTGAAGCAGTTGATGTTTTTCTCAGCAGTTTCAATTTCATTTCCTATCTCTTTCAAATCAGAATTTCTTATGATATATTTTGCATGTAGTTAATGACAATATATAACCCTAGCATTTTCCTTTCCCATTGTTTAATTGCACTGTTTAGTTGCTCTGAATTCATTCTCTTGTTTTCTGATCATCATATGAACTCTTCAATGGGCAGATGGTTTTAAGGACAATCAACACATTGTTTTACCAAGTCAAAGACTTCCAATAACCAATAAAGCAAAGATAAACCTTTCCATTATTTACTAAATAATGTGTTGCAGTGTGATCTCAAATGTCTCTTTTTTAATCCAGTTGATACATCTAGCGATTTTCATTCCATATATTTTGAAATTGGATTTCAAAAACTTGAGCATAGCTCTGTAATATATGAGGTCTGGGCATTCTCTAACACTGCTAGTTTTGGTACTAGAAATTAAATGGATCTTTTCCAGTCTCTTGGCCACTGTGTTATTGGGCATTCAGAAGTGTTTTTGAACAGCTGCAAATTTGGTGATAGCATGTTAAGCCTGCACTGCAGAAGCCCTACCGAAAGCTGTGGGGACAAGCAAATGAAGATCAGTGACAAACAATGCATTCCCAGATAGTAGAACTTAGATACCATAACTCCAGAACAAAATATTAAACCATGTGGGAGTGGGAAGGTGTGGGAATTGATGATAAATGCTGTAATATCCTGCTTTTAGATGAAAATAAAATCCTGGGACTCTGCCTAGGAGTCAAGAAACAGGAGGTTATAACAAGAAATCCCTTCCAGAAGTTGCTGTCTGAGAAGGAACGCCAGAAATATTGTACATGTGAAGAGCAAAGCTGGCTTTTCTTCATTTGGAAAAATGCTGATGAGAGGAAAAGATACACTGAGTAACATACATAAACTTTCTTGCTTTGGGAATCCTGCCAAAAGGGAAGGCCTTTTGTTGCAGGCTTCAAAAGATGTTGTGGTTTGCTTCTTAGCTGGAAGATAGATGTATTTTCTCAGGACCAATTTTATTTTTCTTCTGCTTTTTTCCCCTCAGGATTACACTTGCAACAATTTATACCCTATGTGAGTAGCAACCAATGGGCAACCCAAGCTGAGATTGTGGGAATTGCTGCATTCACATTCATATAGAGTGCCAATTCACAATAACAGTGTCTTGCAGAATATATTGTTTCTTCAGATTGCAGCATATAATATTATATTCTGAGGAGCAAGTGTGAAACAGACGTTAGAAAGTTGCATTGTTATATGATCTACTGCAGAGCAACAAGTCTTGGCCTAACCTAGTTTTAAAACAAGACTACTGCTTTACTTGCAAGTGTTTCTGAACTTCAACATTTCAATCTTTCCCATCTCGCTTGTTAACTTTGCTCATATTGGCTAGATTTTCAGATTATAGTCAGTATACAGTATACAGCCCAATATACAATCTTCCTAGCTTTAATTCCTCTGCTTGGATTTCTTCTTTTAATGTTTTAAAACTATCTTACAATTCAGTATTGGAAAATTGAGACAACCCTAACGTGTACAAGGACATTATCTGTTTTCACTGCTATTCGAATCTTCTTTTCTTCCATTTCTTTCAACGTTTTTAATATTTAAATTACATCACATTCAAATTCCCTAGGCTCGCTTTTTTTTTCTCTTGAGTGAATGTGGTCCATCATGGCTTTGGCTGTAAATGGGATGATTTTCCAGATACATGGGAGATGGCAGATTTGGCTCCATGACAATGTTGTTGAGGGCAAACAAAGCCTCGGTATTACTCTCCCTGATAAACGAGAGTCAGGAAAGTAGAGGTTCCAGTTTTGAAGCAATCAGAGATCCTTGGTTGACCCACTATTAAGCATCCCTTGAAAAATATCTGTGGGGAGGTAGCTTTTGCGATGGGAAAAAAAAATTATGAAAAGTAGCTCCCATTTTGGCTTTCCCAGCTATAAATGCATGACTGACAGACTGTATAAATCTAGAGTGCACTGCCAGATTAACCTGGGCAAGTTTGTTACCAAGGGATATGTTATGTATTGTTGGAAAGAGACACTGTTTGCTTTCTTCAAGTAACGTTCGTTTGTGTGTGTTTTTTTTTAAGGAAAAGCATATCTGAATGTCATTTCATGGATCCATCTATTAGAAGCGCGCTGCTCTGTTTATAGGACATATGCTGAGGTGGCTGGGATGGCATCTGTGCCACATCTTTTGTATTTCCTTCGCACAGGCCCAGGGAATGGCAGCATGTGAAATTGAGGCCCCTGCTGAGAAATGTTTTTCATACATACAAATGCAGTGGCAGGATTCAAGGAACAGCTCGAGCCGCTTCCAAAATGTTCCTCACAAATAAGCACAAGCAAAAATATCTCAACAGAGAATGTGCCCCGCTTGGGTTCATATTCCACAATATTGCTAATTCACCAATAGTCTTCTAGGCTGCATTTTTCAGGCCTCCTCCTTCCATAGGTTCAGCCACAGATTCATTCTGTTTCCACTCCAGTATTTATTTGCCAGTTTTGCACAAAGTATCCTACAATGTACCAGAAATATTCACAATCAAAACAATACCATGAATACAAACATTTAAATGACTTTAATCTCCAAGATCCCCACAGCTAACAAATAAATATTTAAGGTAGAAAGAAACATTCTGAGAAATGCACATCAAAGGACCATAAGTTCACTGTAAGACATCCATTCCAAAAGAATCCATGCCCATATAGTCAGAGTTTCATAAAATTCACTGGGCTAGGACTACACAGCAGTATCTCATGTATACATCAGCGTTAAGTTAATGCATAGAGAAGTCTGGTGTTGAGCTTATATAGAAAATCCTTCTTCCTCCTATCCCTATAATGCATTAAGGCAACAAATATAACCTTACACTAACTTAAGGCTGCCATGCTTTGCACAGCACATCCAAGATCACACAACAAAAGTAGACCCCATGGTGGAGGGGATTTCAAGGAGGATAGGATAGGATAGGATAGGATAGGATAGGATAGGATGGGATAGGATGGGATGGGATGGGATGGGATGGGATGGGATGGGATGGGATGGGATGGGATGGATAGAATAGAATAGAATAGAATAGAATAGAATAGAATAGAATAGAATAGAATAGAATAGAATAGAATAGAATAGAATAGAATACTTTATTGGCCAACTGTGAATGGACATACAAGGGATTGGTCTCTGGTGCATAAGCTCACAGTGTACATACAAACAAGAAAGTAATATATGAGATACCAATAAGAGAAGTAGCAGAAAAGATGAGAAGGATAATAGTAATACAGCCATACTACATAGGTAAATATCCTTAGACATAAGATAATACTATGGTAATTAGGTGTTCAGCAGAATGATGGCACGAGGTGAAAAAATAGCTTTGTGTCTTAGTTGTTTTGGCATGCAGTGCTGTATAGCATCAATCCAAGCGGCGAAGGTGAAACAGTTTATGTCCAAAATATGAAGAGTCTGTAGATATTTTCTCGGCCCTCTTTCTGACTCTAGACAGTATACAGGTCCTCAATGGAAGACAGGTTGATGGCAATGTATTTTTTTCCTGCAGTCCTAACTATCTGGTAAAGTCTCTACTGTCCTCATAACTTGTATATATTAAGAGTTTAAATAAGCATTTAAACATTATTTATTTGATTTATTTATATATTAAATTTAGAAATTGCCCATCTCTCTCCCAGATGGAAGTTACCATGTCTTGTCCCTTCAACCCTCCCCATTGCTATGTGTGTGTGTGTGTGAGTGTGTGTGTGTGTGTGCGCATGCGCGTGCATGTATGTATATGTATATAAAAACAGGACCAAATTGTCAAGAGAAAGAAAAATTTACTCTCAGATATAAAGGTGAGTCAAGATAGAGCTGGATTTAGTAGATGCTCTTGAGAAGAAGCAAAAGGACTCACTCTCAGTCCTACAGAGGAGACTATTAAGGCCAAAATGTGAACTATAGAGGGAAAACAGGCAAAGTCAGCAACGGAAGGTGCCAGCTAGGAGCCAGGCAGAGAGCATCCCTGAAGGATAATATATATATTTTAAGTTCCAACCTGAAGTAGTGAAATTGGAGTTGGAATGGGAAAAGCTCCAATTGGAACAAGAGAGAGAGAAACTCCAGACAGAACAAGAGCAGGAAAAACTATATCTCTATACCTAGAGATATAAAGAATCCAATCTAGACATCAGCTGAGATGGCCAAAATAAAAGCAACCTCCATCAGAAATTCACTGTCCCCCTTAGTGCTTGTTTCCAGAAAAAAAAGCACAAGTTCACCAATTGTAGAGATAGATATGATGCCGTATCCTTCACAAAATCTCAGAAAGCATGCATCCCCTATCAAATTCCCCATGAACATGACAAGTGTTGTCTCGGACTATACAGTATTTCAGTAGATTTTTGAAAATGGTATCAGTAGGAATGAAAGTGATATTAAGAATTATAAATGATTTGGAGGCAAGATGAAATCCATGTTGGGCTTACACTAGAAAACCTCCATCAGAAATTGCAGGAAACTCTGGAGGAAAAGTCATATGAGATATTCCAGACACATATTCACTAGGTGCAACATATGTGTGAAGTTTTGGAAGCGGGAGAGATGAAATTAACATAAGGAAAGATTTTTGGATTTTGATCCACTTATTGTACCTCCTGCCATTGATAGTTTCCAGCCAAGTTCCCAAGAATATCTTGGAAGCAACAAAGAGGTTTGCCAAAACTAAAAGAGATTTCATATCTGTCCAAATGACTGGGTTGAGTTTAAACCATCTCAGAGATGCCTCAAGACCATTGGCATATCTGGAAGAATATACAGAATAACTGAGTTGGAAGGGACCTTGGAGGTCTTCTAGTCTAACCCCTGCTCAGGCAGGAAACTTTATACCATTTCAGACAAATGGTTGTCCAATGTCTTCCTAAAAACCTCTAGTGTTGGAGTACCCACAACTTTTGGAGACAAGTCATTCCACCGATTAATTGTTTAACTGTTGGGAAATTGCTCCTTAGTTCTAGGTTGCTTCTCTCCTTAATTCCATCCATTGCTTCTTGTCTGCCTTCAAGTACTTTGGAGAGTAGGTTGACCTGTCTCTTCCTTGTGGAAGCCTCTTAGATATTGGAATACTGCTATCATGTTACTCCTAGTCCTTCTTAACTAGACATACCCAATTCCAGCAACCATTCTTTATTTATTTATTTTTTATTTTATTTGTTTGTCAATTGCTTACAAGATAATAGGTATAAGTAAAAACATAGTTATGAATACATGGATACATATAAGAAAAATAAAAGAAACAATAGGACAGGGATGGTAGGCACGTTGGTGCGCTTATGCACGCCCCCCTTATAAGTTTTATAAGTTTTAGCCTCCAGTCCCCAATAAATGACTATCTTTGTTGCTCTTCTAACACTAACCAAACAAGGTAGACCTAAAGCACAAGCACATCCCTGCAAAACAAGTAGCCAGAAGTTATACCCACTAGATGGACAGCTGTGAGAGAAGACACTGTTTCAAATGTGGATGACTGGGCTGTATGAAAAGAGCTACTCTTTATAAAAGCCAAGCCCAATTCCACCTGAGATCAATATAAATGCCATTCCAGAAGACTGACCCCTTCAGATGAAGGAATACCCAGCAGTGTCATAGACAGGTTCTGAAACAGAAATTTGCTAGCATACAAAGAGCTCGTATCCCTTGAAGAATGCACCTTTATGGCATTTAATAGAGCTTACTCAACAAAGAGAGCTCTTCTTTTCTGTCAGATAGCCTTCCCCAATGGTAGGACTGGTAAGGATGCCCAATTTGTTATTTGGGACAGCCAGTTTATTGTTACAGTGCCAGAAAATTGTCTTTATATGACCAAAAGGGAGATGTGTAGATACAACCAAGTTAGACTCTTCATCGCCCTCTCCAGAAGCCAGGCAGAGCAAAGAGGAGACTGGAAAATAGTGGCACGATCAGTCAATCACACCATTCTTCACTGTATTATTCCAACCACATAAAATATGAGACTTCAATCATCAAAATATGCCTGCCATGTTGAATTCATTGGCCTTTTCTTTAAAGGCTCCTGATTTGACTAAAAATAATAACTT